>JAPQRQ010000010.1:18873245-18884071 GCA_037367365.1 Apogon talboti | reverse complement strand
TCTGATGATCCAGAAAGTTCTATATATAGGGGGTAAATATGAAATTGGATACTCCACAACTACAAATCTAGCTACAGGTTCAGAAGATGAATGAATAAATACTTATTGAGATAGATCCAGAGCCTCAATATCTTCAGAACTACAATTGATATTGGTAAGATTCCATATTCTAGCCGTATGTTAATGTGGTCAAAGGATTAAAATATGAGTGTTTGAGTTACATCGAAGTAACTTTGGACCATGTTGATATTCTGGACCTGGTGATCCAGAAGGTTATAAATATACATAACTCATAATGTTATGGCAAAATTCTGGTTTTAGGAGTAAATCACAGCATGGTGGGGAACTGAGCTGCCTTGGTGGAGGTCTGCGCTCTCCGAGTTCTTTTCTAGTTCTAATTGTGGTGGAAAAAGGCACAGAGTGGATCTGTATTTGGTTGTGTGTTTCAGTTTTCACTGTGTTTACATTGAAGTCTCGACATATAAAAGATATAAGTGGACTTACCGTGGTGTTAAGGCTGTTTCAAACACACTGAATGATAACACTGTACAATGATGTCATAGCAGACGGTGGTACATACATAAACATAATTCATAAATCAAACTGAAATTGAAGGGCTGCAGTTGAATTGCAGATCTGCACCTGATTTCTATTCTTGCACTTTCAAGCAAGTCCTTCTCCTCTGCTGCAGAAACAGTACAAGGTTGCAGAGTAATTCAGCACGTAGGTTCATGGTAATTTTGTGTTCAGATGAAGATTAGCAGGAAAATAACCTTGGCGGCTTTATAGTTATCATTCTAATGGGCGCACCTACTTCAGTGTTATCCCCACTGCTGAATGAAACACTCTGACCTCATTGAAATGTCATGTAGAGGAGAAGGTGAAACACTTAAATAGACTAATCTTCTTTTTAGTGACTGCATTTGAAGACCCAATTTAGAGTGAAAATGGACTCCTTTCAATTGCTTTCTTTTTTTTTTTTTTCTTGCAGATTCTGGTTTGCCTGCTGCGAAAAAAAATGTTTATCATTGAAATCTGAAAACTATTGACAGACAGACCTTCCATCTCGGCCGACAGTCGGGGGGCGTGTAGCGACCTCCCTCTGTCACGTTAGGGTTTTCCTTCTGCACTCGCTCCATCGTCATCTGGGAACTGAACTCAATCAACAAACGTCCCACTGAGAAGAGAAAGGAAAAGAGGGAAGAGTTAGTGAGATAAAGTGGAAAATGGAGAAGTTGAACACAAAAATAATGAAGAAAGAGAGCGAGGAGGGAGCAGGGGATGTAGAGAGTGAATGACAGAGGGAGAGCTTTTACTTCAAAGCACTACTGTATGTGTATCAAAGCGATGTGTGCAAAAATAAAGGTTTCAAGGGACATGCTCTGCATAATGCAGCATTTAATAAGATGCGCAGGCTTTGGAAAACATATATTCCTAAAAAAAATAAAAGACTTTGAAGTATTTCAGTGTAAACACAACATGAAAGGTAATTATGCTTTTCGGTGACGATGCCACACCTTATGTGATATCAATTCATATCAATCCATCATTCTTCTGAATAACAGATCAAATCCAGCGCTGTTATGTGTGATGTGTATTTGCACTAATTATACAGAAGGGTTCTCTGGTCCGGACTATAAACACAGCCTGTGGGAGCCAGGATCATTAAAATACACAAGGAACTTTTGCTGGTTGAGCTCAGACCAAAGCTCTGTAAACCTGAACCGCGTTTCACTGAACCAGACTGTGACACTAACTGTGTAGTTGGTGGATTTGAAACAAACATTTGGAAAGTCACTGAAAAAACAACTGTGTGGTGGAAAAGTACATCAACCAATCAGATGTGAGGCATCTTGTGATTGTTATAAATAGTTGTATGTACTTTTCTTAGTTGTAAAAATGGTTCATTGAACATGTTTGTGACACCAGATTGTTTTGTAAATAGTTATATATAGTTTTGCCTGACTTTGTCATTTGCTAAATTTGCAATTATATTTATTCTATTACATGTAATATTATACATTATATAATTATATTTTCATTGTTATAAAATTGTCTATTCAACAAGTTTTTGGTGAAAAACAGTAAGGATGTAACTTTTTCCTGCTTATATTTCATGTTTTTTGTGTGATTTTGGGTTCAGTGTGTTAATACAGTAAGTCTAATGAAAAAAAAACTGTATAGTCACACAGGTGAGGTTGTGCTGAAAAAAAGAATACCAAACAAAACAGGGTAAGTAGTTTTTTTAATGAGAAACATAATGGCAAAATAAAAATTCTCCAAAACACACTCATAGTCTTAAGGTCTACATGTGTTTAGTTATCAGTTGGTTAAATCTGTTTATTGATGTTCATTTGCAATGATGGACCCTCGTCGCTTTACTGCAAGTGTGTTATTAAATATTTTGAATGATAATAAGTACATATTATAATAACTGTAGATATTATACATGGTGACGCCATACCTCTAATGTATCCTATTGTTTCTAATTTTGAATTATTTAGAATGCAGTCTAATTCAATGCCATAACTGAGGCCAACCTTATTAAAGCCAACTCTTTACTTTGGTTCCAAAAGTGGTTACATTAGTGAGGTTAAACTGTATTCATTTTATTAGTGTATGATACTAAAAAAAGGAGTTTTAAGTGATTTGAAGCATTTATAATGTTAATTTTGCTCCAGCTTCTACTGGGTGAGCCACACACACACCGTTTTACCCTCCGGCCCTGTTTTACCAGATACTTGTATGACTGAAATTACAGCCACTATTATTCCCTTCCATTTGATCAGTCAGTTCAGGTAACACATGCCCGTCGCTGCATGATGTGAACAGACACACAGCGGCAGCGATGAGGACCATGCAGGTAATAATCCACTTAGCATTGACGTATGGGCTTTGTGTTGAGAGGTCTCCTCCAATCAACGCTGCACGGGCAACGGAAAAGATCGATGCCAACAAGGTTACATGTTCATAACACACCTCTTTATCATACCACGGGAACTGAATGCAAATAGTCCCAACAGCCCTCTCCTCTGACCACTTCTGCCAGTCACCTCCCATCCTCTCCACACTCACCCGCTCTTACGCCTCTCTATCAGTTTTTCAACCCCCTCTTTTCCTCTCCTGCTCTAATGAGCCAGTAACTAGAACATGGTGTTTTCATCTTGTCTATGTGTGCTGTGTGTGTTAATTCTCAGACTGCAAAAAAGTAAGACACAATAACAGAGAATACAACCGCATACTAGTGGCATAAAACGCGCTATTTTTAGCTCGTCAGACTTTACTGTGGTGTTGTTTTTACATTGAAATTAGTTCAGTCATGTGTCAAGTTGCCAAGTAAATGGAGCAGTGACTTCTTCTGTTAAAATATACACATATTAAATATACATTTGCAACAGTATCCACCCACCACCTCTTTTAATTTAAACAAACAACCCACTTCTGAGTCCTATATTATGCTTTATTTAGTCCAAGCCTTTAATCCAGTGTAAAGCAATGAGAGCACTGTGTGTTTTTAATGTAGTGTGTCTCTGTAGAAGGCAGCAGAGTACAAATTAACTAGGTTTGGTGTAAGCACAAAGAACTATGGTCATTTAAAGGATGAATATTGGACCTTTGTGTTGAGAGCTAAGTTTGACATTTGATGTTGACTGCCATTATTCAGCTAACGTCTCTCTGTTGAATATATCCATAATACCAGTCTGTACACTGACTTCTATGTAGAGGATTACTATAAGTAGAGGTTTACATCAGTGTCCTCATCTATTTTATATTTACACTTGCTACTCCATTTACAGTGTGCAACACCAGATGGCTTTAGCTTTAGATTTTTATTTTAGATAAATCAACAAAACAAGACTTAACAGGAATATATACAAGAATTCTAAAGGTATAAATATCTATTTCAATAACATTGCATGTCTGAAAGAGAGTAGGAAAAAGGGTTTTTTTTAGAATTATTTTTCTTATCCTATCTATCTGAAACGAACACCCTTATGTTTACATTTCTTTTGTACAGACCATCTAAATATATGACGCAAAGAGAAGGATGTTTTATTCATTCATTCAATTCAGCTTTGCCACAGCACATAAACCATTTACTATGAAGAGGACTATCGATAAAAATTGAAATATAGCAATAATTTAATTATTTCATTTCATCATCTTCTTTTGATTATGTGATAAGTGAAAAGAAGGAAAAAACAACATAAACAAATAAAACGAAAAACAAATGGTTAGAAAAAGAAATCGCAAAGAGAAAGCAAACACTTTACAGTAATAATAATAATAATAATAATAATAATAATGACTAAAATAAAAGAAAGAGAATAAACTGGGTCTCCAGCCACAATTTCTCAAATGCTCCAAGTCTTTTCGGTCTTTTTATAGATTTATTTTGTAATTTCCACTCAGTCTGAATAAGCTGGGGACTACAATTAGCTTACTAGCTACTCTTAGCATACTGTTAACATGTTTAAATTATAGCTGATTAAAACTGTTTGAAAACATGAATGTATTTGATTAGAAAATCAATTTTAAATCTTATAACTAAAGCAAAAGTAACACATTTATATTGTTAAATCCAAGAAACGTAAATTATTTAGAAATATCATTTTCCAGTAAAGATTGGGTAATGACAACACTATTAATGTACAACAAAAAATAATCAATACACACATAAAAAAGCAATGAGTCACTAAACACCAAAACCCAACATTGGTTCAAACACACACTTCAGCTAAGCACACAAACACATCCAAATCTATATTATACTAACATCATGTTCTCATGTGTTTCTCTGTATAAAGGAAAATACCACTATTTTCTGCCTTAGAAAGTGATGAGACTACTGTTTACTGCTGCTATGGTGATCCAAAATGTTGAAGTCAGTCAACAATCCTCAATATTTTCCAAGCAATACGTAAGAAATTGACTAAACTTTAGCATAATTAAGACGTTATATCACATGTGTGCACAAACAGAAATACAAATGCAGTTTGAGGAGTTACAAGTTGTCACTATTTCAGCCAGTAGTACATTAAATGCACTGGAATGACAGTGGCATCTTCTTATCCAATACAAGATTATTATCCAAAATATGGACTCCTGATTCAAGAAAAAGCTTCTTTATACATAGCTCACTCTTGAATCATGAGGACATATGACTGGATCACACATTATACGATGTTTAATTACAAAGACAGCCACATATAAGGTCATTAAGCTTCCAAATAGTCCAGAAAAGCGACTAGAAGAACCTCTTCAATATAAACACTGACATCATCCCGTTTCACACAGCTACACAAGACATGAATATTACAAAAAGTGTACACAGATAAGACGCATTCAGAGAAAATCGTGTGTAAATCTGTGTGCTGCATAAATTGCGGCGGAGGGCAAAATGATAAATGAGGGTTGTAATGTGCCTTAAGCTGACAGAGGTGCAATTATCACATGTGTACTCGCACACACAAACGCACGCATGTAACAGCTTATCTAGGCGGCAATATTATAGTAATACATTATAATCACGGCGCTTGATCGCTCTATCTGGGACACCCGCTGCACTTTGGGGAATAAATCACTGCTTTGTCTGCAAATATACACACACCAAAACTTCCCTCCGCAATAATAATGAACCAAATCTCTGAGCTATTAGGCTAGAAGCACATGTACTGACACAACAGAGAGCAGACCTGAGGCAGTGAACAGTTTAGAAACACCAAACACACACACACACACACACACAAGACGAGTCTGCCTATTTGCGATTGTGATTCAGTCCGGGACAGACTTGATAACACAGAAACAGAAATAGACGGAGAATCAGAGCACTTGAGTGTTTTGTTGGCTCTGAGGGCTTAGTGTGACGTGATGCATCCATTGAGACGTTGCGCCTTTCTCTAGCGCTGTCTCATTTTGTTAATTTGCCCTGCCCTTTCCTCTATATATCTCTCACATCGCTCATATGTCAGGGTTGAAATACTGCGTGCCACATCACTTCCTGTCACTCTCGCTCTCTGTCTCTCTCTCTTTCTCCACCGGCTGCTGATGCTCAACATGGGGTCCAGAGTCCCTGATACATTACGGCAGAACCACCTGGTTTCCCTGGTCGTCATTATTATTAGTCAGGATGAGAGGACTCTCAACAAGGGGCGGCGGACAAAAGAAGTCGAGACAGAGCAATGATGTGAGATCAGACGTGTTGAGTGTTATTACTGAACCAGACCATGTTCAATAGAAGTAAACCCAAAATAATGACTATGCTCAGACATAAAACTATGTCCAACATTCACAAATCTCCACAACTCTCTTGGTGAGAATACCTCATTAAATACACTCACCGGCCACTTTATTAGGTACACCTCGCCAGTGCTACGCGTACCTAATAATGTGGCCACTGAGTGTATATGTTGCTGCTGGTGTTCAACTCAGTTTAGTTCGGAGGCCACATTCACCCAATTTGGTCTCAAACAGGTCGTACCAGTAAAATAACATAATAACCTACGAATAATGACAACTCCAAACTTTTATCCATGTTTTAGAATGAAAAAGTAAACATACATTATGGCAAAGTTTACATCTATGATCCTTTAAAAAAAATGTGAAGAATATGAACAACCATGAACAACCTGAAATTTCTTAAGAAAAATAAGTGCAATTTTAATAATATTAAGCCTCAGCTTATCATTTATACATGTGCATTACAACTTACAGATCACAGTGGATCTACAAATACACAAAACAATTAGTAACAGGTAGAATATTGTGATAAGATATTTCAGGTTGTACATAGTTGTTTGTGAAAAGACAGTTTGTAAATGTAAACATTTTCAAGGAATTTTACTTTTTTACACTAAAACAAAGAGACAAATTGGTAGCTGTCATTATTTATAGGTTATTATGATAGTATTTTACTTGTATTTCCCACTTGACATTAAATTGGTCTGTATGTGGAGCCGAACTAAAATAATTTTGACACCCGTGATGGTTAATTTGTCCAGTGTCATGTTTGCATTTCGTAAATCCACCCCGTGGGCCGGACTGGACCCCTTGGCGGTTGGGTTTTGGCCCGCGGGCCATATGTTTGACACCCCTGCTCTATCTTAGTTGTAACCAGTGGGTATTTGAGTTACTGCTGGACTCAGTCTGGCCATTCTCCTCTGACCTTTAGCATCAACACGGCATTTTCACCCAGAGAACTGATGCTCACTGGGCATTTTCTCTTTTTCTGATCATTCACTGTAAACCCTGGAGGGGCTTGTATGTGAAAATCCCAGTAGATCAGCAGTTTCCAAAATACTCAGACCAGCCCATCTGGCACCAACAGCCATATCTGGACTGAAATCACCTTCCCTTCACATTCTGATGCTCAAGTTGAACTTTAGCACATCATCTTAACCATGTCTACATGTTTAATGCACATACACCGTTACCTGTACATTGGAGTCATTTTGATTTTGAACACATTCCTCTTTTTATTACTACATCAGTGATCACCTTTGACATACTGAATCCCAGTTACACTTTATCAAGAATAAATCACATTGTCACAATCATTTCATGTGAAGAGATATAAATATTTCATTCGAACTGCATGGACAATAGTGTAGTTGCTACCATCAGATTGGCTATTTTTGTGTTAACATGTAGATGAACATGTGTGTGTCCATCGGATGTACACACTACCACAACTATCAAAGAAGGGACTGTTATGTAATAAACTACAACAATTTAAGGGGAAAATCCATGGCTCTTTTTTGACAAAATCGTAAAAAAACAAGCACATATATATGATAAAATAAGTATAAATAAGTCGGGTTACAAAAAGTGATTATTGGAGAAAAAAATCTGGAACTGCTGCGAAATAAGATTAGGTGGGCGCAAGAGAAATGAACTGATTGATTGACAGTGAAAAATGGATTCATTGATTCATTTGAACCCTTACATATGAGGACTTAAACTACTGTCTGGACCACAGATCAGCAGCTCAAACAGATCCCTGCATTAACATGGATCTGAAAAGCCACATGGTGTTTTTGGCCTCAAACTCCATTAAACTACAGTGAGGCACAGGGGCCTCCACCCCTGTGTAAAACAGAGGTGACTAAACACCTGTGACATTTGGAGCGGGTTAATCGTCCGCTTTATGTTCAGTCTGGAGTCATGAAAGGATCTGTATTTCACTGGAGGCCACTTGACAACACAGCAAAACTCATCCAATCACAACAGGACAAGACAATAAAAACCGCTCTGATTGGCTCCAGGGCGCAGAAATTAACAACCTGAGATGAACCTTTAATCCTCCAATGATGACATGAGCTCATGACACCTGTTTGATCAAAGTTTTCAGAGATGCACACACTCATTTGACCAGCGCCCTGCAACCAGGAAGTGAAAACAGTCCCACAGAAACAAACCAAACACAGTTAAAAACAACTTCAGTAAATGCTGGCATGAACTACAGGATGAGTATTATATCATATCATCATCATTAGAACTTTTTTTCATTTCAAATACATTTTTGCTGAAGTTATGCTTTAACAGCCCTCCTTCTTCATGTAATTTTAAGTGTGACGGCTGCACTCTTGCGCCCCCTATGGACGGGCGACCACTGTAGATTCATATTAGTCTACAAGAAATCAACTGAAAACAATTGATTAAGATCTGTTTATGTTTATGTCTTCTGCCATAGGTTACTCATGCATTTTAATATGTATGATCCTCTGTCTCAGTTTGACTCAGGTCTGACGCTGCCACACAACTGGGTGTTAAAAGTCTGCAGATAAACAGCTGTACAAAGCCTGTCACGCCAAAACATGTCCTTTCTTTCTCAGATAGTATCTCCTCTGTATGTATAATGTGAAACCTGGTTCGAAACCATGTCTGCTGTGGAGCGACGTATGAGAGACGTGGTTCTTTCTGGGAACAGGGAAAGAAGTGGCACAAAAGTGTTGAACCTCTGATGGGTTTTAAATAATTCCCAGAGTGATGTCCTGAGTACTTCCTGAGTTTATTCTACAGCAATGATTCTCATTAAGATAAACTCAAGATTCTTCAATTCACTATGTATTACGTGGGACCCTTACAATACCAAATGCCATTATAAACTTATGAGTATTCTTTTTTGTCACTCCACAAGTCATTTAATACTTAATGTTATTAAATTGTGAACATAAAAGCAAATTTTTTTTGACATTTTTGTGATTATTTTCCAAATGATTCATTATGAACTACTTCTTATCTTCTTTCTGTTCTCCTTCTTCTTATTATTATTAATAATAATAATAATAAAAATAATTATAATGATTATTATCATTAGTAGTAGTAGTAGTAGTAGTAGTAGTGGTAGTATGTAAAATTGCAATTTTAGACCAAATAGCTTGTTTTAACACATTGTTTGAGTCTATAATTAGGGTCTCAAAGGAAAAAAATCTTTACTTTGAAATGAGCTGTGTTTTAGTTTTTCTGTGATGCCTAAAAAACACTGAAAATTTTGAAGATTTTGCACCGTGTTTATTTCCTTCTCATCATTATTATATTATCATCATGCTCAATGCTAACAGTCATATAAGTGAATGCCAGATTAAGAGCACTTCGCCTCAGAATCGAATTGGAAGGAACAATTGTGAGTTCCATGAGTAAACTTCTTTTGTTTGGTCTAAGGCCTGAGTGTGTGTCCATGACAGTGTGCCCTGCTGTGTCCTCGCCGTGTTCCTGGTCAGACCATCTGACCACACACACTCCCCGACAGGCGGCCTGTTAATCAGCAGCTCTGTTCTGAGACTTTTGGTGCCTTCATGTTACTTTAGTGACAGCTGCTGCAGTGCCAGCGTCACATTTCAGGTAGAAGTTGGAAGTTTATAATTGAGTTTTGGTGCTTTGGCCTCAGGACGAGGGAAAGAATGAGACTGAAAGAAGAAACAGAAAGAAGGAAAAAAAAATAAAAAAGGAGAAAGAAAAAGAGTGAAAGTGCAAAGAAAGAGGGAGGGACAGATTGTTCCTCTGCTGCTGCCTCCCACTGACACAGACACTGTGACAATACAGACATTCAGCTCTGAATCTTATTAACCGCTCCACTCTCTCCTTCTCGTTCTCTCCATTTCAATCATTTACAAGTGTCTTTACCAAGTGGGGGACATAATTGCTACTCTTCTAGAAAGGGAGAAAAGGAGATGCAGGTACAGTACGTGAAATGAGTCCAGGAGGGGAAAAAAAACAGGTAGAATGGAGAGAAAGAAAGGCTGGAAAATATATGTGAGTGACAAAGAGAGTGGGAAAGAACAGAGAAAAATACATTTAACTAAAGCTTCTGTATAGCATTTTACGGCTCGTACAGACTGAACAGTTTCAACAGTCGTACAAATTTATCAGCATCCACACTGTGGGACACATATCTAACACAAATGCAGACTGTGTGAAGATACAAGGCCTGACTCTAATACAGACCTCCTTCAAATAAAGGCCTGGTACCTCTTGTAGCCACTATGACACAGTAAGTATACATCTATATTATACTTGGGGCATGAAATGCATGCATAGTATTAATCCTTTATAGGACACTCATAGAAATACTCTGAAATGTAAAATTTCAAGCTTTATGTGTTACTGAAGGACATAACAAGACTTTATTACTTTTGTGAAATTTTTCAAAATGTGTTATTATTATGTAGAAAATCAAGATTAATGAAGTTACCATATTTGGTTCCTTACCCATAAGTGGCAAAAAAAATCAATCAATCAATCAATTAAGCAAAGAAGAAAATAGAAAAAATACAAGAAAAACACATGTATGGTGAAAGGAACATGCATTTTAGAACATTAGA
>JAPQRQ010000010.1:18843799-18851299 GCA_037367365.1 Apogon talboti | reverse complement strand
GCTGATATTCAAATGCCAGCCTGCCATATAGCACTGCTGGAATACATCACACCAAGTGTCCTGCAGCAATTTTGTATCAACCAGGTTATTTTGCTGTTGTTGTCTGTGTACAGTATTTCTGTCTTTTTCGTAGGGCACTTAGTTTTGTTACTTCGTCTTAAATCACTCTCAGCTCCAAAACGCTGCATAAAAAAACTGTTACTGAGTGGGAGGCTGTTGCAGGATAAGTTTATAAAGGTAAACGCTATAAAGTTTCTTGCTTGTGTCAACAGAACTTCTCTGTGCTCAACAGAAGAGGGAGAAAGAAGTAATAGAATGAAGGGATGAAAGTGAGCGGTTTTAGCAAGAAAAAAAGCTGTGAAATAGAAAATCATTCAATTGTTTTGCGATTGTTTCACAGCGATTACACTCTCAAGTACTCATTAACACACCCACATCACCGCAAAAGGTCTTGTGAGGTGAGAGGTAGACAGGTGTGTGAGGACATGGTTTGTCTCTCAGACAGAACTTCACCACCTTTATGCCCAGACCACACCAATGTAAATATTTTACAAAAAACAGATTTTTTTCCTCCATTTTTGGGTCTCTCATCCACACGTCAACTGCACTTTATGTTGCAAAAATGGAAATTTTTAAGAATGTTTTCCAAAGTGAAGGTTTTCAGAACTCCAGCTTGTGTGAATCCATGTGGACAAGGTTAATGATGGAGTCTTCCACAGTTGCTTAGGGGTAACCATGGTTACTCAGTGTTTGCACAAGGTTGAGAGCATTGAAAAGCTTTGAAACTTGCTAATTGGTATTGTTGACATGCCTAGTGAACTGATTAAAATAGCATGTAAACATGTGAAAGAGACAAACCTTCACCAAAATCAACAAAAGTGATTTTGGATACAACTGTAATATAAAGAATATACTCTCATCAGAGTATCTGCAAGTCTGAAGGAACCAGATTTATGACTTTTTAATATATTTTCCAAGGTGTCTTTGGTCAAATTTAATACCATGCATAAAAAAATAACATTACAATGGGCCTTGAACCAGTTTTAACCATGTTTCACTCGATTTATCCATGACTAATGTTTGTTCTACTGATGTTCAAGCTGCTAAAGTTCACACCTGAACCCCTCCACCCATGACTAACTGTTGGAGGCTCCATTCATTCCCAGCTCCATTATGTTAAAACGATTAACACTAATAATAAATTTGACCAATTCTGTACAAAGACTTCCAAAGCAAATATAGCAAGATCATTTATTGCCTCTGTGGGATTTGTAAGAACTTCGAGTGCCAGATTTAAGGATTAATTATCAATTTTAAGGATAATTATGGCCACATTTAACACTTTTTAAGGATCTGCGTCTGACAACCTGAACCAACACTTAATGTAACGTGTCCTTCCTCCTCGACTCTATGATAAATTAAAGCCTCTGCATCTGCTACGTTCAGTATTACACATGTTAGCTTAAAGTTCAGCAGAAACAATGGCTGGTCTGAATATTTGGACAGGTTTGTGGTTGTTATTGTGTTATTGTGTGAACAGAGATATTTTATAAAACATGGGTAAAAAAAAAAAAAGGGAGGAAAATACCCAATAAAAATATCTGTATTGGTGTGGACAGAGCATAAGAGAGGTAGAGTAAGAGAGTAAAATGAGTTGAAGTCACTTTGGCTACATTCACACTGCTGGTCTTAATGCTCAATTCAGATTTTTTGCTGATTTTTTTCCATAGTTGTTCCCATTATAATATAAATGCAAAGAAGACATCACATTACAGTAGAAATAAATATGGATCTTGCCTCCTCCAGCTCAGAACTTTGACATATCTTCGCTGTTGGACAGAAACCTCGTAAGTCCATTTTTTATTTATTTTTTTGTCGTAAAATGATTATATTGGTCAGCCTTCACATTGACCTGACAACTTTAGAAATATTTAACCAATGAAAAAGCGTTGAAAACGGCTTGTGACTACATCTCTTAACTCCAATCATTTATTTAGAATATACACAGTTTCCTGAAAAATAACCATTTTGGACATAAGAGGTTTCCGACCGACAGTGACAATATGTTGCATTTGAATGATGTAAAAGTCAGATGATATGTAACCAATTTAGACACATATGAAAGTGGCCTAGGTCTGATTTTTGTGGTTCAGTCTGTCATAAAACAACAGACATGGGTCATATATGGACAAAAAAGTCAGATTTAGGCCACTTTTACCTGCAGTGTGTGCAAACTCACAACACAAAACTCACACACATAGCAAAACTAAAAATAGAACATACAGGGTATTTAAGAGGGATTATTGTATGAGTCTTTGGGTTTTTTTGGCAGATGTTACATATTTTGCCTTTAGTTGTGACATTTGAGCTGCGGAAAAGGAGAGGATTCCATCACTTCATAAACACAGCAGGGAAACATCTGCATATGGGGTGGAAATGTAACCACTGATGCAAAAACAAACTGCAAAACTGGAGCTGGAGGTTTGAGGGAAACAGATGCCAGACATGTGCAGGCGTTGGTAAAGGGGCATCACTCTTTGTCTGCTAAGCCATGCAAACAGGGAACGCAGACTGTTTATGTCAGCACAAGCACCACATTATCATAGCCCCGGCTCTGTGAGACTTGATAAGCTACATGGCAGACACTCGCTGCATCACTGATGATGGATGGACGGATGGAAGAAAGAGACTGGCAGACAGGGAAATAAAGCAGAAGGATTAAAGGGTTGAAACATGCAGGAACAGAGAGGAAATGAGGCGAACTGAGAGCAAAGTAAACAGGGGAATACGTGTCAATAAAAATGACCGATGGTAAACCGCATTCATGAAGCGGTCCGTAAAGAGACGCTCCTATTTTTCTGATCGCGGTGTTGACGGATGTTCTATTCGCTCACATTTTATTTGATCAACTTGTGCCTTCCACAGCCACAAACAGACAGTGTTGTATAGTAACGAAGTACTGATACTTCACTACTGTACTCAAGTATGTTTAGGAGAATTTGTACTTTACTGAGTATTTTTTATTCTGTTTACTTTCACTTTTACTTCTCTATATTTCCTAACTCGATGACATACTTCTACTTCCATACGTTTTTAATGCATAGTATTGTTGCTTGTTACAAAAAATAAATTAAAGGAAATTTGGTGTTTTCACCGCTGAGATTACCGGTGACTGCGACTAAGTCAGGAAGCTGATTTGTCATTGGGCCTAATCACGTAATGAACAAGTGTAAACGATGGTCTACACTCAACCTGTTGATGTGAGCAGCAGTTTAACATTCCAAACTCTGACTGCCTTTGGTTGTTATTAACATTTACTTGTACTTTTGCTTTCGTTACGTGAGTAAATTTAATTGTAGATTACTTGATATACATAAGTAGAGTAAATAATAGATACTTAAAGACTTTAACTTGAGTAACATTTCAGTTGGTGACTTAAACTTCTACCAAAGTCATTTTTTGGTATGGGACCTGTACTTCTACTAAACTGTGACTGTCCAGTACTTTATACAACACTGCAAACAGACACAACATACTGTATTGGCAACATTTAGTTCCCCAAGTGGTGAAAATGAGTCTGAAGTATTTGTTATATTTAATACCGTTGTTCAGTGATACTTAATTTTTCATTCAATTAATCAACTGGCAATTAATTTTTGACTCCACAAGAATTCATGGATTCTTGACTCAACCTTTGAACATTTTTTTTTTTTTGTAAGCAGCTAAATTACATTTCCAAACTGCATCCAAATGTCTCCTCTTCTGCCAGCGTCGTTGGCAGAAGTGACAGTTTTATCACAGAGAAAATCTGGCTGTGGGATTTCATGGCCCGACTGCAAGGATCATGTCCACTGTTCATATTTATCATGTTAGTTCATTCAGGAGCAAGAAAAGCCTGTTTTTAATGTGACTGCTTTATTCTGCACTTGTTTATTTCTCTCTTTCTCTGCAGGTCGCTGCTGGCAGAGCTGTTCTCTGGTGGTCACATTTAATTGCAATATTATCAGAACATATCCACAGAAGAAGGCGGTTTTACAGCTTTCTGTGGCATTTGGGTTGTAAAAAAAATCTGGACTTGTGATGTTTTAAACATACACTATGAATAAAACCTCAGCCTTCACCTCACGGCTTTCCAAATATCTCTAAGGGCCTGTGTCTATATAATGTTTCTTATTTATTCTTGTAGAAAAGTTCTGGGGTGTTGGGCTGAAGTGGTTGTTAGTGAAAAAATACTGCATGTCCATTCGGTTTGTAACAACATTTCACCACAGTTGTATGATCGACATCAGTAACATACATACAGTACACCCAGAACAAGCTTCTATTCCATTTTCCTTATGATGATAACTGGCAATGACGACACTAGTGTCTTTCTGGACAATATTTGTAAATAACATTATGTATAACATTTATATATATTTGAGATATTCATTCTTGCAGGGTGCCAACCTGCATGAAAACAATGAGGAACCACACTAGTTCTGATTTGTAGCAGTAAAATTTTTCATTATGTGCTCAAAAACCTTTCTTTACAAGAATGAAAAATAGGACCGGCATGTTCTATTCAGAATTTATAACAAGTTGAATTTGTGAGGTTGTCGGGTTCTGCCGATATGTTAGAGTCCTGTGGTCTCGATGCAGGAGATCAGACTCCCAATAGATGTGGGTGGTACTTTCACTGGAGGAGAACTCAAATAATGAAATGAAGGGCCGTATATGACCTCCTATCAGTGCTCAATAGGAACTATATTGATATCGCTAATCATTTCCATGTTATAAGCCATTAAAATATGGTCCATTATAAGTAAAGGCAAATTTGTAGTAATTAAAAAATTCATCAAAAATTTTAAAAATCTCAATTTCTCAAAACTGTGAACAAATGCCATAGATATTGTCCAAAGGAAGCTACAGAAAAAATCTGAAGTGAATTCGACCAGTAGTTTTAGCTTGAGAAAATGTTTGAAAAATTGCTAACAAAAACGACGACTGATACGAAAACGATGAAAAAAAATGACAAAGATGACGACGAAGACAGTGACGAAGACAGTGACAAAGACAGTGACTAAGACGACGACAAAGATGATGAAGACGGTGATAAAGACAAAGATGGACACAGCGCCTTCACAATAGTGGTGAGATAAAAACCACAGTAGTCAATGGATGTCAGTGAAAGGCAGTAATATGGTGATGTGTTTGACCTCATTTAATTGCCTCCATGTTTTCTTTCAACCCCTGTCCTTCCCACTCCACCATCCCTTACATCCTCACGTCCTTTCTATGGATCGTCTTCTCCTTCCCTCTTATTTTTATTTGCTTTATTTCCTTTTTTGCTCGTAACTCATTCCTTCTGTAAAGGATACATATGTGTAGAAGCCAGAGGGCTGGGCTGTAATCAATAATTTGTGAAGTATCTTGGTAAAGTTGGAAAACTTACACACACACACACACACACACACACACACACACACACACACACACACACATATATATATATATATATATATTAGTTTTCTTAGATCCAAATAAATAAATAAGTGCATAGAAATACGCACATGGCAGACTCGTGACTGCACTGCTTTAAACAGCGCAAGTAAAAGCAAATCATCAGTCAAATGTGAAAGCCAACATCAAAAATACTCAAACTCTGACTTTCATGTTTATGAGTAAATAAAGTAAAATAAAGAGGAACGAGAAGTTTTGAGTGAGTCGGCAAATGACAGAAGAATTCAGCACAATACTAGAAAAAAAAACAACAAAGCAAACAACATGTAGCCTCTGACAGAAGAGTCGACGGGGCTGAAAACACAGATGGTGGCGTCCCCCTCCAAACGCTGCGAGGCTGATCCAGTATTTCAGCCCAAATGGGGCAGAGGGAACAAGGATCAGTTCCAAACCAGACGGTTCTGGCCTGAACACGTACACACAAGCCCCAAACTCCCAAAGCCTGGTGTCCAAACTAACAGTCCCTGTGGCGTCTTCACACCCTCAACTAAATATATCAATTAATTTAGCTAGATCGCTCCTCTTATTATTTAAGAGTCTGGAGTTTTTGTTATGTGGCTGATCGGCTTGGAGCTTTAACGCTTTTGAGCTGAGTCATAAAAAAAATTAAAAAAAACTAGGAGTGTGCGATGTGCAGATCGACAGGGCTTCGGCGAAACTGGCAGGAAACTCACTGCAGGTTTTGAACTGCGATCATGAGTCTGGCTTCTCGCTGCCTTTTTTTCCCTCCTCGTGTCTGCTCTTACTGATTTCTGATTGTTGGCGGAGGTTTCCAGGGAGTTGTGTCCCCTGTGGCATGTACCCAATACATGTGTAAGTGTATCTGTGCTTTGCATTTGCTCAGCACACGCGAGGTAGAGTGTGAATGTACGAGCGCATGAAAGGGAGAGGGAAAGATAAAGGCATTTACACAGTTCAAAGCAATGACCTAAATACAGGTACCATGGTAATGTACCACACTGTGGCTTCTTTCATGAGCCTAAAAGAGAGCTTCCTGAAAGAAAAACGAATTTGGAGCGATTTCCTTCAGACCTGGCTTTTTTTTTTCTGTGTATTTTGCAGAAGCAGCCTGTCCTCGAAAAATACACTTTTTTTCACATTTGACAGCATTTTATGTCAAGATGAAAAATAATCAACAAAAAAGAATAATCTTCATTTAAAAGCTGCGTGAAAAACACAAACACATCGGTAAGGGAAAAAAAAAACAAAAACAAAACACAGTATCACAACGTGTTGTTTGTCAGGTCTTATAGAAACTAAATTATGTGAGAAACAAAATGTGCCAACCCTGCTGTCAATAGGCAGAGATGTAGAGCACAACGAGAGACGTAGGACGAGGTGACAAATCACCACTTAAGCTTCTGCTGCCTGCCCACACTGCAGAACAATGCAGACCTGGCCATATGTGAAAACCAATGAACGCCATGACAACAGTGGGAAAATATGGCACCTTTTAAACCACCACCAGGTGTATGGAACGTAAATTTACAACATCTCAAAAATGCAGCATTGACCTGTCACTTCACTGAGGATTTAATGAGCTGTTTTCTTCATGATTGAAATAACATATAGTATATCAATAGGTCTCTCGGAATTACTATTATATTACAATATAATACAATTGCAATCACTGCCTTTTTACAATTATTTTTGCTATATACAATTATGCTGCATATTACACATCTAGATGATTCTAAGTGAAATGTCATATTTCATTATGTCATAGTATTTTACCTTTATTGCCTGTTGACACAAAAATGCAACGTATCAAAAACTCTATCGATTGTATGTGCTATAGTCAAATGAACAATCTTCACTACTTGAAAGCAAAAACACAAATTATAATTTTTTTAATATGCTTGTATATAAATTCAGGCATTAAGAGGTTAACAGTGGAGATTTGACTGTTACTTCTTTATTAATTCTTTAATAACAAACCACTACACCTTTGATACCTGTCATTTGGGGAGTTACAAGCAATTTTAGGCCTCTGCTAGG
>JAPQRQ010000010.1:18831791-18843699 GCA_037367365.1 Apogon talboti | reverse complement strand
TGTCATTTGGGGAGCTGCAAGCAATTTTAGGCCTCTGCTAGGAGAAACAAGCAGGGGCAGGGGGATTGGGGGGGGGGGACGACACACACATGACTATCTATCGGAGTAGGGTGGGGCAGGGACGATGCTTCGGATGTTCTGATGCTTTACAGAACGCATCCCAGCTTCTGTGTCTCAGTTATACATTGTTGGAGAAGCACCTTTTACCTTTCAATCGTCTATGTGTCTGTCTTCCCCTGCATGTTCTCTTTTACAGGTATTAAATAGCAAGAATCGGTCGGTCTCAATTCAACTTATTTATCTAACAGAGCAGCAGAGTTGATATATCATTACAGAGCTCTGGGTCTTCGTTCCTTTCCCTGACAGCAACAAAAGTGTGTCAGTTCAGGAAGTCTGACAACCTTTCTTCCCGTGACCCAGTCTTTTATACCAGACACTGATTAACTACCAATGTAGGTTGATCTCATCATGTAGGTTGATCTCATCTCCTCTTTGATCCTTTGTCTTATTGAGCCATCCTCTGTTTCAGTTTCCTTCACATGAAACCTGTATGGGGCAAAGGTCACCACATCCTATCTACCTTACTCTTTGCTGAATAAGCTTTCTTCACATATTGTATCTTCTCCACAGAGTCACTCTTCTTGCCTACCATTACTCAACAGTTTCACTTATCTAAACGTTCCTTGTTCCACTATCTCAACTTTACTCACTATGTGGTTAATACATCCTATCCTCAGTCTTACAGTGGACACAGTAAAAGTTCATAAGATTATTTACAACATCGGAGCTTACTTGTAACCTCTATGTACTGGGCCCAGTCCGCTGCTCTATGGGGCCCCCGGGAATGCTAGGCCCTGTGCTTGTCATGTTTAACCCCCCCCCCCTTATCAGCGCCCCAATCTGTCATTAACATGCATCTGAGAAGTTCAGTGTCCACAGTTTTGCACAAATTATCCTTATTATATACGTTAGTTCTAGTTGACAATGAGGTTAAGGCCAGGAAAAATTCCTGAAGTGGCCATTTTGAACAGGGTAAAATTTTCTCGATCAAGACTTATCTGAAATGATTGTAATTTAACACTCTGTTTCTCAAAGTCACGGATTGTTCCCCGGTAGTCACTTATTCTGTAGACCAGAGAAGAGATCTACCCACCAATCAATAGAGTCCTGAATGGATCAGTTCAGCAGAGTGAAGAGAAGAAGCTGCCCCCATTTCAGTGGTTCAGTACCACATCGACACATGACAGTAGTATTTAGTGGAAATCTAATAAATACATTTATCAGGGTAATAGTAAAAGTGTAGCAGCATTTACATATGCTCTATCTGTGCTTTTCAATGCACTTAAAAATCCACATCAGTATTTCATTAGCTATGATTGATAATCAATTCTCATTACACCGAGTAAATTATGAAGCACTGTACCTTCTTGTAATCATTTTAATAACTCTTTAATTATATTGCTGGCCTATGATTTTATGTATCCCTATCCTTCATGGTTTTATTTTCCTCAAGATGTTAAATGTATTCATCTATAAACACAGTGAACTGCTGTCCTTTCTGTTTTCTAATATAAATATACGTGCCTACAATGATCGCCTTGTTATATTAAAATGCATTTTTCACTGGTGAAGTGACCAGAACTTTAGCTGTGAATGACTCTTTCTCATTCAGCTGCATTTTAAAGATTCATGCAGAGGATTGTGGGTATTTAAACAGCACTAAGTATTGCTGAAGATCCATAGGGGTATACTTAAAAATTCTCTAAAGCAAGGACTCAGTCCTTGGTAGGATCCTGGACTCGGGGGTGGTCCTCTGGCAAAATCTGATGATGTAAATGAAATATTGAAGGACCTTTCCCCTAACTTTGAGAAACGCCCATAGTGTCAAGACCGAGAGCAACAAAAACTTAGACTTTGAAAAGTCAAAGGTTAAGGACACATCACTGCTGGGTGATACTCTAAAAAATAAAAACACTAGACCTCAAGACTGAGTCCAGAGGTATCTTTAGACCACTGACTTCAGGAAGGCAAAATAAAATCTTGAGCAAATGTGCCTTCATTTGCATGATCAGGATTAACATGTGTGAAGAACAACAGAATGTACAACAGGAAAATGTTGTGAATCAGGGCCAATACGATCCCTGGGGATGGTGTGTTGTTGTGAGGAGTTGAGCAGCTTTGATGGACAATTAACACTCTGTGATTTCTCGTATTTAAATTGTTACTTATGTCAAAACTGTCCTTTGTAATTTATGTTTCTGAAGCTTGAAAGGCAAAAAGAAATGTAATTTAATTCTTATTATTGAGCTTAGTAGTGGCATAACATGAATGGAAAAAATATAATTATCTGTATGACACTTGAGAGAGACTTATATTATGTTAATTGCTACTATTCTTGTCTAAACCTATGTTGACTTAATATACATTGTGTCAAAAATAATGTTTAAAGGAGCAATTACTAAAATGCAATTATTGGTAACAAAAGCAGAATTGACTGATCAACTTATTGCAGAGCTATTAAAATCAGACAAACCTTTATTTACATCATTGTGGATCTTCTTACAGACAGCCTAATAACTGGCATTATACTGTAAATATGTCATCATTTTGCACTTTTCTGTCTGCTTTTTCCTACTTTCCTTGTATCACGCTCCAGTTCTATTCACGTTCTCTTCATTTAGACCTGTTTTTGTACCCTAGGTGTTTAGTTTTTTCTTAATAAATTCCTTGTTTTTTCTGTGAATCTGCGTCTGAGTCCATATTATACAGGTAGGGCAACAGAAGTCTATGAAATGCTCAAAAACACCAGTAAAGCCCTTTAAAATGTTCGTACTTCCCGACTGGTGAACTGTAGATGAAATTAACAAGCTCTGGCAACACGCCGCTACCAGGCGCCGCTCTACGTGTCATGTTTTTAAATCTCATCCGCACTTTGATTTTGGATGAAAGTAATATGAATAGGACTGTTTACACAAAATATTTTCTGCAGCATTCAGCACTCAAAAACATGCAAACAAACACACCGCCTGAACTTGATCTTGACTGAATAAAGCACAGCGAGACAGCAAGATGGAGCGGAATACATTAAACGACGTCTGATTGTCAGGGTTTTTCTTTTTTGTCGCTTTGCTTTCGCGAACGCTTCGCCCTTGTTTGAGACCGTTTGTCTTCAAGAGGCCCTCTCACAAACTGTTCTCAGTGTTTTCAGACAATTTGGAATTAAGAGATTGTGAAAGCGGTAATAAGGCTTTTAAACCTATTTAATAAATGCCGACGGGGTGCATAATAATCTTAATAACTTCCGTCTACCAACTCGCTCTTGGATTGCTTGAAAAGCAGCTCCTTTATCCACTTTCTTCTTTCTGACCCACACACTCACATTCATTTCACCCACAAGTCAGATGAATGTTAAAGCGGTCATCAAAAGAGACAGCCGAACAGGGCGCCTGAAGGGTGCCAACACATCCTTTAAATGTGCTTAGTTTAACAGACGCCCAGTGCATCTAACATTTATACATAAATAAAGTCTTAATCAACCAACTGCGCTGTCTATGGGAGAATGATAGAGCCATAACATACTGACATCCCTTCCCCCTGACAGACAGAGCACGGGGGATTTTTTTAATCTGAGCAACAGGTGCTACTTGGAGCCTGTTTATAGCCTCTAACTCCCATAAATGTGCAGGTCTTTGAGATTTGTGTTATGCATATGCAATTATTATACTAAGTACAAGTAGTAGTTTTATGTGAACGCTCTGTCAGTCCATCCATCCATATATCAGCACATCATGAACCAACACAGGTTTTTACGAGACTTAGTGGAAGGGTGGTGCATGGAACAAGAACAAACACCACAGGTTTTGGAGCGGATCCAGATAGTTTTCTCTTTCCTTCTTAACAATTTGGAAGGGAGCCAGAGTACCCACAAAGACATGCACTAATATGGGTTAATATAGGTTAATTGGTTGATCTAAGTTGCCCATAAGTGTGAATGTGAGAGTGAGTGGTTGTTTGTGTCTATATGTCGGCCCTGAACACCCTGAACTGGGGACACGTCCAGGGTGTGCCCCGCCTTCGCCCTGGGATAGGCTCCAGCACCCCTGCGACCCTTTTGAGGACAAAACGTTTCAGAAGATGAGTGAATGAATGAATGAACCCTTAACATTGTAGAGCCCAAGGTTAAAACTACATCCACACCACCAATAGTTTTGTTTAAAAATGACTAACTTTTGCAGCCACACTTTTAGGCTCACTAAAACTGAGACTTTGGGAAACAATGCCAACGTTGTTGTATTTTATTAAGTCGAGACAGTGATGCTGACACCCACATCTGCTGCATGACTCTATCAATAACAACAATCCTTCCTGTCATGTGACTCTTTGTAGAAGAAAACATCCCCGACTACCAAATGTTAATTTATCACGGATATAAAATGACACTCGACTCGGTTAATGTTGTCCCTGTTAGTGGTTGTGCAGTTGTGCTTTTTACCCCCTCAGCCTGCCAAAGGGGGTATTATCGTCAACATGTCTATCTGTCTGTCTGTCTGTGACACGTTTTTTTTTATTCACACACTGGAATAAAACAAAAAACAGCTGGAACCTTAAAATTACCATATATATAATGTATAGTTTGCTGACCTAGACCTATTTTGTGACCTACTTTTCCAAGGTCAAATGTGTGAAAACCCCATAACTCCTCCTGCATTTGAACAGTAGGGGGCGCTCCACTGTGTGTGACCTAGCAGTCTACCCAGCGGTTCGGTGTGGATTTTGAGGAATAGGAGAATCTTGTCGCCTGGCATTCACAGAGTCCTGGCTCAGCAAATCGGACCGGGAAGAGAAAAGCAAAAATTACACTGAACATATTAACATCAAGGATGTCAAAATTGTTTTAGATCAATTCGATCCTAAATGGATCAGACCAGTAAAATACTATCATAACCTATAAATAATGCAAACGGCACATTTTTCTCTTTGTTTTAGTGTAAAAAAAGGAAAATTTCATGAAAATGTTAAAATTCACAAACTATCCGTTTACAAAAAATATGAATAATCTGAACAAATATGAACAACCTGAAAGGTCTTAAGAAGTGCAATTTTAACAATATTCTGCCTGTTACTAAATGTTTTGTGTATCTGTAAATCCACTGTGATCTGTAAGATGTAATGTAAATGATAAACTCAGGCATAATATTGTTAAAATTGCACTTCTTAAGACCATTTCATGATGTTCATGTTATTCAGACTTTGTAGATATAAGCATTTTTATAATGTAATTTTACTTCTTTCACCGGTCCAGCCCACTTGAGAGCATATTGGGCTGAATGTAGCCCCTGGACTGAAATAACTTTGACACCCCTGGCTTAGAGGAAGGACAAAATAACCACTGTCTATATGCAAAAAAAAAAAAAACAAAACAGTCTAAGTGTGTCAAAGCTGTCAATCAAGCCTTTAAAAGACTACCTCCTAAAGCTTTAAACGTTGCGTGCTTTAGGCTTCATCAGGTCTAATCAACTCAAATGCTGGGCTGACCAGACCTGCTTCTTTGTATACCAGCGTGTTCTGATCCTGACGCTGAGAATCTGAAAATGACAACAACAACCCCCGGCTGTCGAGCATGTTACGGACTAATTTCAGATTAAACAATGTTGCACATGTCAGAGGCAACTGTCAAACGACTGTAGCTGATCATCCACAGGGAACATGAAGGCTTTACAAAAACAAGGCATGAGGCGCCGCGGGAGGGAAACTGAATGTAGCCGGCAGGAGGACAGAAGGCATAAGAGGTTTAGGAGACAGTTGGGATGCAATCTCTCTAGCTAGCTATTTTTGACAACCAATAGTGGAGTGAAAGTTGGTAACACAGCCCCACTATATTAGTGACAACAGAGACTTTGAAGGGTGCGATGGTAGTTTGCATGTAAAGCATCGCTAACTTAAACACAAAGAGGTGAGATGAGACGTAACATCTCATGGTAAATGGACTGGACTGCACTTATATAGCGCTTTTCCGCACTGTAATGGTGCCCAAAGCGCTTTACCTCGCATTCACCACATCACACACCAGTGGGCGGCTGCTGCCATGCAAGGCGCTGCCAGGCTCCACTGGGAGCAATTTAGGGTTCAGTGTCTTGCCCAAGGGCACTTCAACATGTGGACAGTCGGAGCCAGGATTCGAACTGCCAACCCTTCGGTCATTGGACGACCCGCTCTACCAACTGACCCACAGCCGCCCTAGATGTGTAAAATGTGTGGCTGCTCCAAAGGTAGGGATGCAGCCGTCCGACTTTTTCAGTTTTGATGCCGATACCAATGCTGGGGCCTTGGATATCGGTTGATACCTGGTAATGATCCAATATCGCTGACATTTTTCCTCTCTCTGTAGAGCATCTACCAACGTTAGCTGTGTAGCTACTACCTCTAGCAGCAGAAGCTCCTTTTGATCTGTTGAGCTGCTGGAATTCCTCGTGCTCCTTTGCGTGGTGTTTCTGCAGGTGCTTAATTAAATTTGTGGTGTTGTATTGGGCGGTGCTACCACCACCCCTGGCAACATTCAGTTTACAAGCATTACAAACTGCCGTCGAGCTAGTTGGTGTGGTAAGGCTGAAATACCTCCAAATCACAGACCCCTTAGTACGCTCCATGTTGCCTGTCTGTGTTTGCAACAACTCCACTCAACTCTCGGCATGCATGATGTAGCCCGTGTTGCTAAAATTTAAAGGGGAAGGATCGGTCTTGCTTTTACAGATCCCTGATCCAGCTAAAATGTTGATATCGGGGCCAATATCCGATCCTAATATCGGATCGGTGCAACCTTATCCAAAGGGAGTCAGGAGTAGGGAGTGTTGTACCAAAGGAGTTAACCCATTTAATCCCAGTCATGACAAGAGGATGTGGCAGAGCTCTAATTGGTTCCGACACATTACTGTGATGGTAAGATGATGTCATTTTGATGAAACCGACCCGGTGAGGATCATCTTCCCGAACTCTGCGAAGGGCAAAAAACAGTTTTTCATTTCCCCATTCAGAGATCAAATGTGATGAGAAGAAGTGAGATCATATGTTGTTGCTACAGGAATCCTGCTGTATTGATTATGTTCATACAAAATGACCCAGAGACAGAAATTGACTTGATAGAAGATAAAAGAATTAAAAAATTTGCAGAAATGATGTCTGTTTTTATTAATTGTATGATGATTTCCAAATGTAATAGCTTCTCACTTTAACTACAAAACTTCCCCAAATTTGTGCTGCAAATTGCCTCAAATCTCAGTGCTACTGGATATAAAAGACTTCTTTATTACATGTCTAGAAATTGATTGGAGAGAGAAATTAATTCCCAAAACAACTTAAACTATAGCCTTTTGCTTCCAGGATTTTTGGCAGCGTCTGAAACCACATGTAACACAGTCGGCTCCAAGCTATGTAATTAGATTCATGCACTTTCTTTTCACAAAGAGACCAGTTCATATGTTACATTTTACATCCTTATGCAGGTTTGGTCGACTGTTTCTGCCAGAAAGCAGATTCAACAATGAATAAGATGAAGGAAGGGTCACCACCAGCAGTGATGACAAACATTGGTGGGCAGGCAGCCTGCTCACCAGGAAGTCCCACTATTTGTGTTTGTTGTGTTTTGTGCCCAGACTCGATGGGGATTCTAAACTTTCTTTTTAGTACAGTGGCTTCAAATGGAGTTGAGGGATTTGGATCTTCGCACTTGGCAGTAAAGAAAAATAAAATGTTCCCTGTAAGAAAAATGCTAAACATTTAATGGGGATATTTACATTTACTGTAAAATACAGCTTATATATGGATGTCAGTCATCATCAACAGCAGTCAGAACAAACAGACAGTAAACAAAGGCAGCATGTGTTTACATGGTTTTACATATTTATGTTCAACTACAATAGTAGAAGAACCTGTAGTGTACTCACATATACACCTGGAGGAAACATGTACCGCTTCATCACCAAAAGACTAAACAAATAAGTAACTATTTAAGAAACGGTGAGGGAATAAATGTCCACTGACGGGGGGGTGTTTAATGTGTGTCTACACATGTGTGTGTGTGGAGACGAAGAGGTCTGTGTGTCAGGAGGGACCTACATGAACTCCTCACAGGTAACTGAAGTGAGGCTGAAGAGTTGTAATTGAAATCTGAAGCTTAAACACAGATGCAACATGTTAGCCTCATAGCATAATAGCCATACTGTAGTCATACTGTATGACTTAGGCTATTATGCTATGAAGCTAACGTGTATGTGAAACGAGGTGAGTGAGAGGGTAACGGTCTGTGTTGGTCTGTGCACAGACATAACACTACTTTACTTTAGGATATGAAAATAGAATGGATACCTCTTATTTAAATGGACATAAAATGAAAGACGCTCATGCTTGCGTGATTACGTGTTCATGTAGACAGTACAGGAACATCTGTATGAACAGAAGTGATGATGTGCAGAGCGGATATGTGTCAGGTATCTGTGCTGTACATACCTGTGTGTGTTTCCGTGTGTGTTTTCATGACTCACAGTGCAGTCAATGAGCCTGTCTCCAGAAGAAGCAGCAACTGCACTCTTACATAAAGTGCTGTTTTGTGGAGGCTCGACAGTCGACTACAGCCACTTGTGCAGGAGGTTGTTTCCCCAACAGTGATTACTGCCGACAATGAACTGCTTGATATACTTCAGCTTTAAATATTTCAAAGGAACAACAAAAGTGTATCAGCCGCAATGAGCTAGTTGTGTGAAGAACTGTAGGTGACAGGAACTTAATTCAGTTTGAGTTAACCTAAATCTGCAACATCATCAAAGTGAGTGCCATCTTTTTGGAAAACAACTTGCACTGCAGTTGTACATAATGGAGCAGATGTTCTGAAAAATAAACCAAAAATCATGTGTGTATATATATTGGCATCTAAGTGATACAATATAAGCTGTCTTAAGCAGTTTTCTGAAAATATATTTTGTTCAAAGTAAAAAAAACAAGAAGGGTTCATGTTCCCTACATAAAAATATGCTGCTTCAATATAAATCAAAATGAAAACACAAATGTAAGAAAAATAGCCCATATTAAATTTAAATGTCCTCTAAATTATTCTGTGTGTTGTGTGAGCTGAAATGATCTCAACATGGTATATTTCAGAGTAAACATAAAGATTGCATCACTAAATATACAGCCATCTAAACGCACAAACACTATTTTAAAGGGCTATACGTAGTATTTCTGCTTTCAAATATTAAAAAAGACCAGAGCGTAGAATGAAGAGCTCTGAAGCTCTGCCAAAGATGCCAATGGATTGGATTATGAAGACTTCATCTAGAGTTCAATCGTTTATGTGACCACTAGAGGGAGTAGTGAGTCACTACTAACACCACACTAATAACTAACAAATGATAACTAACACCACTGGTACCTTAACTAAAGCATCAGAAAATGACAAGATGGGATCAGAACCATTAAGAAACAACTTAAAGTTAAAAAAAAAAAGTGACAAAGCGACAAAAGCTAGAGGCACTGTTCTTATTTTCCCCACTGGACATAGATATAAATGAAAAGAATGGAACTTGATGCTGAAACCACAGTGTGTTTGATTATGAGGCTTATGGAGGTATAAAGTTATTATGTAATGTTTTTATATTGTTGATCCACGGTTCAGACTAAACTGTGACAGTTCTCACCTTGTTTGGATGATTCCAAATAGATCTTTAGTGCAGCTATTGACAATAACGTACAGAACATAAAGGTGATTTGTGTTTTTACTGTGGCTGTTTATTGTCTACAAACAGAGCTAAGCTAACAGAGCTATAATGTAAACTATCAGCTAATGCAGCACGTAAAGATTATAAAACAGTGTTATTTTGACTGAATGTCAAAGTAACCAGCAATGACTTTTTTGCTTGAAGAAAAAAACTTGATATCATGATACAGATGTGTGTGTAAACAATGAGCTTTATATTTTATTCAATGAGTGATGCCATCTGATGATGCATAGCATTGATTTCTTGGTGGTTTTAGTGATCAGTAAGTGTGTTCTGGTGCACAACTGCCTCCTGCTGGTAAGTGTTTGGAATATCAATACTACATATATCCGCTTTAAAATGGCTGTGCTCATTCTATATGTATTTTAAAATATAGATACACCTTAAAACATTCCTGTACCATACATCCCTAACTAAAGGCATATTTATGTTTTTTTGTGCAATAACTGCTGCACTAACAATTGTAATTTTCTGTTAACTTGTCTTGTTTAATAAAATTTTTATCCCTGAGACAATGTCTAATATTTGTCTTCATAATAGACAAACCCAGCAATTATTTATTGTTTTATTGGCTTAGTCGGGTCAATGTTATGCTACAAATGAAGGACGAATTAGAATTTTTCAAAACCCACAGTCTGTTCTAGCTGAAACAAACGTTAAAAACTCAAAGCATCCCATTGCATAATGAATAGAGAGACATGACCTCACAATGTAGGGGCTAAGTTGAATTTAATAAAAAAGACATATACAGAACAATAATAATCATAACTATTCAAGTCATTTAGAGAGATTACAAATCCGCTAATGATTTCACCCCTCCTTAACTCATGTGAACCGACGTAATTTCTGACTCAATTAAAATAAGGAGAAGTCATTTGTTCATTTGATGTTTTGGTTCGGCTCCCTTCATTGTGGGTGTGAAATAATACAATGCCTGCAGTCTTACACTCTGTTGTTTCTTAATGGATGGTAATTTCATCCACACCAGATGAACCGTTACATGCTCATTTAGGCTCTGGGGCAGGAGTACGCAGACTGGGAGCAGGTTTGATGAATCACGCTCCGATTTACTTACATTCCTTCAGCTAATCATGTACACCACGCTGCCTAAAACTGATTTAGCACCGCGGGAAATCGCAAGTAAATCTTTATAAAGATACATATTAAAACTGAAAAAAATGACAGATAAGCAAAGGTACTGGGAAATGGTTGTTATTGGCTATCATTGCAGAGAATTTTTACTGTACTTAAACAATATATATGTGAATTCCAGGCTGTTTAATATCCGTGACAGACGCCAAATGAAGGAATACGCTCTATAGAAACAGGCCTGTAAAATTATTCTTTAACCGAAAGCATATAGTTTAGCAGCACTGTATCATTTCCAATGAGGAATAAAATGTGTCATTAACTTTATATAACACAGTGTTTGTCAGCTTTATCATCACCATATAACCATTTATTATCAGGCCGTGGTGTCGCCTCCTTCCCACTGCTGTGTCATTTGTTTTTTATACTGACATTAACACATCCATTCACATTGTATCCGCCACGTTAAAGTACCTGCACTCCCACTGAGGATGCCAACGCTGCATCGGAGTGTCTCCACACCTGGACACACACAGAACCCGGATCGCTTATATTCAGTTCACGGTCTGGTCATGTGACAGAGTTAATGAGACACAAAGCACAGACTGGATGGAACTGAAGGAAGTCAAACCCGGTTGGTGTTCAGCCTCACACACTGCAAAACACACATTCCACATCATACATCATGTCAACAACAGCAAAAGAAGAGTTTAATTAATCAGTCTGATTTCACGCTGTCAACAAAGAGTGTGATAAAAAAAAAGAGTTAAATATTTCCTGTGAATGCTCTCTGGTGGGGTTCATTTTATCATCAGTTTTAGTACTTTCCTTTGAGTGATATTCACCCTCAGATCTGGACCCGGTTCTGTTTGGACTCCATTTGGACTTTATTTACACATTTATTTTTAGAATTCATCTAAGTAAGAAAGTGCTTTATGTGTATTAACATTACTTTCTGATGCATATATTCCTCTAGGCTAATTCTGGCTTTTTTAACCATGTGTAATCATGTGTTTTTATGAAATTGCATTGTCCCCTTTCAAATAAACTAA
>JAPQRQ010000010.1:18777914-18794991 GCA_037367365.1 Apogon talboti | reverse complement strand
TTGTCTGAGCCTTAAATTTTTTTCCACACATCAGCTCCCGATAACACACACACACACACACACACACACACACACACCCAGCCGGGATATAGAGTGTGGATGCTCGCCACTCATACAGGCAGCACCTGTCAGCTGGTGTTCTGGGACAGCCAAGGGCTTGTTTGTTTGTTTCTCTCTCTCTCTCTCCTTCTATTCAGGTCTTCTCTCTCTCTTTTCGCTCAACATCCCATCACCTCTCCACGTGCTGTTCCTTCCTTCACTCCATCCCGCCTCTCTGTCTGTCTCACTTCATACCAACCTTCATACCACCACCCATTAGATCTCTCTTTCTCTCTCTTTCTCTCTCTCTCTGCACCTGTGACTGAAAAACAGAGTCGCTCAGTCTTTCTCTGCCTTCCTGCTCATTACAGCCCCCAGGCAGCCACTCCATCACGAAGAAAGGGAGAGATAAGCTACAAGAGTACACCTGTGCCTGGTATGAATGCCAAATCCAGAGTCAGTGACAGCCAATTCCAGCCCAAATAATGGAATCAGCGAACCTCAGCTTCAGACAAATCAACCTGACAGCTTTATCTCACACTCCCAATTTCAAAGTACGTTACAAACGTCATTATCAAATGAGAAAAGCAATCAGTAAAAAAAAAATAAGAAAAAAAAGGAGAAAAAAAATGTTGACACTGCCACAATAGAGCTCGCGGGGGGATTACATTTACAAAGCTCATTTACGACAGAACAGGTGGGAGAGAATAAGAAACATTTTCTTTTTTTTTTCATCAGAAATAGAATGCTGAGCACATTTGAGAAAAATACAAATCAATGTCATAAAGAAAGAGCTACAATCTGTATTCATAGTATATAAGAAGAACACAGAGAGAAAGCGGAGGCTTAAAAAAAGAAGTGAAAGAAGTAAATCTGCTTACTCCTCAGTGTTCAAAGCAGAAAATATGAACAAGAAAAGCGACAAACTCAGAAGAGAAATTTGCAATTACAAAACAGCAAGAAGTAAAAGAATAAATCGTGCAACTGATCAGAATCCACTCACATTAAATTACTGACTGGAGTGAATACAATGCGGTGAATAAGACAGTGTTACTTTAGCTCTAATGAAAATAATAAATAGTTATATAGAGTTATATAGTGGTAAATACTTTGGCAGATGAGTAATTCAGGCGTGTTAAAATCATCTGAAATGACATTTGCACTATTTAACCAAAAGTAAAAGTGAAGGAAAATGTCAAATGGCGTAACAGCAAATGAAGGAAAGACATTTCACCATTTTGACACTTAACTGACATGACTAATTATGGTTAATTCAATATAACAGTCAGCACAAAGGCATTATATTAGTTTTATGACATTAAATTGTACTATGAGCTTTGTATAACCTTTTTTTGTTATTGGTACATTCAAAGGTTTCCCCTTGGTTTTCTGGGCTGCAATTCTTAGAAAGATATTTACATTTTTTTCATGTTTTTTTTTTCTCCAACAATTATTCGCTCCATATTCATGACAGCTGTCAACACTTACTGTGGTTTATTCACAGTTTTATTCATATTAGCATATCTCTGCAAATGCGTTTAATTTCAACAAGTTTACAAAAAACTTCAGCGCACAGATGGGCATTTTAGGAACCCTCCCAAAGGAAAACAGTGAAAAAATATTCAATTTGACATTGTTTTAGAATATTATAATAACCATATGTGTGTAGTATCATTTGCAAAAGCCACAGAGGATAACAAATAAAAGCTTAAGTCCATTAGGGACCAGCTGTAAGTATCTGATCTGGGAAAATTCATTTAGTTCCTCGCTCTCCACATTCATTTGACATTAATTTGGCTTATATAGTAAGAAAAACCCTAGACACAATGTTTTTACACTTATACCACACTGACATTTTTACTGTCATTACCCATATGTTCTTGCAAGGTTCATTAAAAACACTATTTTTGGCACAATGATTCCAATAATGTAAGTAATTAAACCTATTGAATTTAACAAACAATGTCTCTGACACACATATGAACTATTAATTTATTAAACACTGCATGTGTGATTCTTAGAGCAGTATTTTCTTTATAATAAGCTCGTTCTTGGTGTTTTAAGTTTTAAAACATGAACTCTGATGTTGAATTATATCTAATTATCAGGATTTTTTTTTAACCTACTATCAGAATAAAGGAGCAGAGATAAACAAAGGATGGCCAGTCAAGGCTGGTTTAGCTCGTGTGAAAAAACATCAGCAGGAGATCCTTTCTAAAGTCCATTATCAATGAGCGCTCATGTCAGACAGAGCCGCTGGAGGCAGGGAAGTGTGTGTCCACTATGTAATTATAGATTTAGTAAACCCACGGCTTAGTGTGACTCCATCAACCTCTGATTTGTTGGGTGGACGGATACCAATGGTAATGAGGTGTGCGTTTGTTTAGACATGTGCACGTGAGCGTATGGGTGAACGCCAGCGTACGTTACTTTCCAACCCGTCTGCGACGTTTACAGTGTGTGTTACTGTGATGTGTGTGTGTGTGCAGCTACAGTAGCGTTGGTTAATTAAAAAGCTTTTTGCTGATGAAAGTGATTCAGGAGCTCACTGTACAGTCCTGTGGTTCAATATGAGCGACGATGAATAGCCTTTTTTTCCACAATACACACAGACGATTATGGAGTTTGTGTGAAAACTTGTGTATTTAAAGTAAGATGTGTATTTAACCCATAAAGACCCAAACATCCACATTGACCAAAACCATTTACTGATGTAAACCGTTTAATACGTATTGATCCACTAATTCTATCAATACATGTGAATAATTGGTGTAAAATGCAGTTTGTCATCTTTTCATTGTCATCAGATATGACCCATTTGGACATTCAGAGGCCCCGTAGTTACCGTGGAAACACCGTCATATTCCACAGCATTGATTCACCAGTAAAATCCATGGAGTTGGATCAATGACAGTGGATGGAGACACTTGGATTATGTTCAGTTATTGATATGTTTGCTGGAAAAGTCACTTTTCCTTCAGTTTTCTCTGTTCTTCATATAATAACCCTCAAATTTAATCTGAGCTTTTATGAACATCTACATGATCAGCAAAATAAATATAAAAAAAATACACGATTTTCACAAAAAAAAAATGCAAAATACAGAGGATGATAATATTATAATAAATGGTGATAAATCACTTAAAAAAGGTTAAATAGATGGAAAAAATCATTTGGGAACTGCCACAAAAGTAGCACTGGGTCTTTATGGGTTAAAGTAGAGGTAAAGTTTTCATACTGACTTGTTTTTTAGCTCTTCTTGAAATCAAATTAATGTGAGATTTTTCCAGCTTCATGTGGATTATGACAAATTCCAAACACTACATTAGTTAAAGTTTAATGTATAATGAATGCAAATGATTCAAATCTACTGTAAACACAGTGCTACAACCGAAGTAGATGTACTTATTCAGCATCACTGATCTTTTAAGAAAAAAGATATGTTTAAAGTGTTTTCATCTGTCTTCTCGTACCCATGCGTCCAACTGCTTGATTCTCTGTTAACAGCTCCGCTTTGAGCCTACCAGGCTGAAAAGCCACAGTGCAAATCGTTGACGTTAAATCTATTTTATGTTTCACGCTGACCTGGAAAAACAAAATTATGGCTTCACTTGCTCTTCTGCTAATTGGAAACAGACTGGGAAATGCATTTATTTATAGAATGTATAAATGTACCCTGTAGCTTCAAGCAAGTTCTCATTCCCACTATTCATTACACTAATCAATGACGTGCACATCCTCCTGGGTTATATTATTGAGCATCCAGATAAACCAGATAAATAAATAAAGCAAACAGGTCATGAAAAACGATTACTGAACAACATACAACTTGAATGAAGTGAAAAACAATCTAATCTCAACCTCACATGTGCAGCCGCCAAAAGCGTACAGTACAAGTTAATACAAGAAAATACAGATGTAGCCAAATGAGACGACAATGGCAATGTTTATGTGTTTATTTGCAATATTTATCTGTTGTGATGTATTAGTTATTTGTTAAAGTCGGTGCTTGACTCGCACTCAAACATAATAGGTGACGGTAATGCACCTCAACATTAACAAAAGGCAGAAAAGGTAAAGAAGATCACCGTTCTTAGCTACTGTAAATGAAATGTAAATGTAAATGACCTCACAATATGGAGGACTCCATGAATGACCCATCCATATTCCCATTTTCATGTGGTTATTTACAAATGAAAACATAAATCTGAATATTGTAATGCATTTTGGCATTTAGATCCTCTTATATGCTCTTATACTGTGAACTTTTACATATTATTCCATGAATTTATATGAAAAAAGAAAACATAACATCAGTTCCAACATCAACAAACATCAGCGTCGGCTCAGAAAGTCACAATCACCACCTCCGTAGTTACTTCAGAACATAATGGGAGTAGTTGAACTCCTCGACATACACTCTGTATTTAAAGCTAAAACCCTATTGTCACACTGACACTGACTACAAACAGTATTCCGGTGACGGTATGAATCACTGTGGTACTTGAAAACAGTGGAGTACTTCATAAGTGTTACTCACCCAGGCCTGGCGGGCTCTCGGGGCACGGCGGCAGCGGCTTCGGGGAAGGTGTCGGATTGGCCTCAGGCTGGATGCTCAGGACCAGCTGCTCACCTGCGGCCAGGTAGCTGGCTAACGTTGCATTGGGCCTGGAGAGGTTATAATAGTAATAGTGATGTCCGCTTCCTGCTGCTCCACTAATGTTATTCCTGGATCCGTTGCGGCCGTTGTTGAAGCGGCTGAAGAGGTCGAATCGCTGGGAGTAGACGTCAAAGTACAGTATCATCATGATGAGGAAGTGGAGCAGGCAGAGCAGCAGGACACCTTTACAAATGCGCTCCAGGGTCCGGCCCAACATCAGCCGGGTCATGGCCGAGGAAAATGGCCGTCCCGCGACGGCCAGCCACGGCAACGCTGGCGTGGTGCGGCTACGGGCATGCGCTCATCCTGACAGCCATGAGGGCAATAGGAGCTGCTGTTAGATCTCTGACAAGGACATGCGATTAGCGGACACACAACTATCTAACTTCTGCAGGGGTCATGGGGTCATTGGCGCTACGCCGTCATATACGGTTCCCGCAGTCTGTGACACCAGCTTATTTGCGGTGTGTCCACAGAATGCCTGCATGACAAAAGCACTGAAATAATGAGCCTTGACCCCACAGTGAGATACAAGGACCTTGAGCACTTGTTAATGGTCTTCACTGTAGATATTTAAACAAGTACTAATGATACATGTAATGTCATCTAAGACATACCGACTCAGAGCAGACAGATACACACATGAAGTCATATGTCAGTGATATGGTATCCTAGTGTTAAAAGCAAGTCCGATCCATCCAAAGACACAAAACTTTCCATCAACGGTAGCGGAGGCATACATTCATCAGTGACGAGAGCACCAGGTCAGCTGACGTTTCAGTGGACGTGACTTCCTCTTATGGCTTCAGCTCAGTCAGACTTGCAGAGTTTGCAGGCTGGTGGTCTTTAACAAGAAAGTCTCAGGCACCTGAGGGAGGACACAGACAGGGAAAACACGCATTAAAATAAATTAGAATGAAGCTAAATCAATGTTAAATGCGATTTAATTATACTAATTCATCAAATGTTTAAGTAAAAGGATGCTTCTGTGCCGATAGACCATGCTAATGTTTTGACTGCTCACTTAAAGCAATGCAGGTGGAGCGCCATTAATTATAAATGTGCATTTCCCCCCCAGTACAATGACTTATTGCATTATTCGCTGTATAAAATGAAACTGAACATCATCGATCTTCCTGTGGCATTTTGGAGTATTCAGTGACCTTGCTTTATTTGATATGCCTGGTTGAATAACAGTGAAATAAATTTAGAAGTTGGCTCTCAGTGGGGGAAAAAAAAGAAGAAAAAAAAAAAGCACAGGAGAATTTGTCAGAAACAGAATCAACAATAAAAGCACCTATGGATGCAAATAAACAAGGAGCCTTGACTGGAGCTTTTTCCGAATTGACATGCCAAGTCAATTTTCCAGTCAAGTGGTTTAAAAAGCATTTATGATGGAAAGTGGGAATACACAATGAAGTGAACATAGAAGCAAAGGGGAGACAGAGAAGCCACTTAGAGTTCTCCCACAGGCCACGCTCACTATAGGTTTATAGCTTTTCCAATAAATGAGAGAAGAAAAAGAAAATGAGGTTAAAGTAGATAATAAAGCTTGTCCGACAAACCACTTTTTTGAAGAAGAAACGAAGGGAGAGAAGGGAGAGAAGTAAAGATTATGGTGGTTGGAAAGGGATGGATGTTAACACTAATTTTCTATAGTGGGATCAAAAAAGAGATGAATAAATGTGGATTTTTACTGTTAAAATATTTGCATTTTTGGGGAATAAGGCCACATTAAAGTCTGCTTATTGCTGTTTAAGCAATACAATACTACAGACACAGAAGTCTTTTATAATATTACTGATGGTGCTGATACATCTCTTTATTCAAAGCTGTCAGATGCCTTCAACAAAATTTAGCCATTGCACTCACTCCTGCCTTTAATTTGCTAGTTTTCATCCAAACTAATGTGAACAAACACCAAAGTCAAAAAACAACACAACAGATGGAGGTAAAACTGTTGAGTCACACCAATGTCAAAGCAACAAGATAAAGCAGTGAAAGTACTTTAATAATTACTTTCATTGTCGATTATTCTGTCTGCTATTTTATCGATGTATTGTTCTATTTGTAAATTGCTAAAAAAAAAACAAAAGGGAAGATGAGGTACAGAAATATTAATGTCTAAAAAACTTAAAATTAACATGACTAATTAAAAATACAGGTATATTTTTGCTCAGAGTTTGCGTTTCCTCCTCCTACAGCTAAAAGTCAAAAGAAACAAACAAAAGACAGTAGACACATTAATAGCAACTAACACCACATTTACTTTATTGATTTTGATATAATATTCATAAAATTAAAATAAACGAACAAAATAAGCAGCTGATTGTCACCTTTGGATGGAGCAGTGGCTCATCTATTATATTAATTTTACACTGAATTAACTTGAACATGGTTAAGCTACCGAATTAAAAAATAAAAGATTTTAAATGTGCACTACGATGGTAATATTTATGATCTTAACAATACTTCTGAGTTTTTTTATCAACGAAGAGTTTGATTTAAAAGTTGAAAACTAACTGATTAAACAAAAAGTGTTACTGACCAGCTTTTAATGTTTCAGTAGTTGACACCAAAACAATAACTATAACTGCCCCCCAACTTTTCAAGCATAATTATACAAGTGACATCTTTAAACGAAGTTGTGTACACAGTATTTTAAGGATAAAACCACTATATGAATGTGATCAGATGATACTAGTGACTCATCACTACATCACACACATATGGAACTTCACTAAAAGCTCATGAATAAACTCTATACCACATGATCCAAACACCTGAAAGTCTACTGTTATTTAAGTGTTTTAACTCTCAAAGACTCAAACAGCCACCAGCGACCACAAGCATCCGCTGATTTGAAATGTTTAACAACTTTAGAACCATGAATCCCATCAATACTTGTAAATAATTCAGGTAAAATGCAGTTTCTTAGCTTTTCATCGTCATCAGATATGACCCATTTGGACGTCCAGAGGCTCCACAGTCATCTGCAATATTGATTCCCCAGTAAAACCCATGTAGTTTAACAAATGACAGAAGTTGTAGGCACTTGGTTTTATGTTCAGTTAATGACTGAATGTATGAAGTCTGCTGAAAACACCACTTTTACTTCATTTTTCTGTTTTGATAAAATAACCTTTGAGTTTAACACTAAACTTTTATGGCCATCTACATTATCAGTACATTAAATAAAGGAGAATACATGGTTTTCACTGGAAAAAACAGAATATGCAGATGACAATATTATAATAAATGGTGATAAATCAGTTATAAAAGGTTTGATTAATTTGAAAGTCACCACAAAATAGTTGTTGACCTACAGAATTAAGTAATACCCAGTGCTCTGACAGCTATATTATAATGTACACTAACAGTGTGTGTTCTGTTATAATGTAAACTAAACCACCATCAGTCACATACTGGTTTAGTTATTTTTTTACACAGTGTCAACTTACTGGAGCGGCCAGGCCAGAGGCTACCAATGTCCACCGAAAACCAGATCAGAGGCGATATCTAGGAAGTACTTCTTTTATTTCACCACGTTCACCCACACACAAAGACCCCAAAGAACAACAAGCAATAGGCAACAACCCCATCATATACAGATTCTGATTCCACTAATTACTGGCATGTTCCATTTAACAGGTGATACCATAAATAAATATACAGTAAATATATACATAAAACCCATTACCAATAAATATACAATTCATAAATATATACACAAACACCTAATACCGTTCATAAAATACTCAGAAATAATTTACAGAAATATTTACATAAAATCCAAACAATAAAACTCTACTCTAGCCCTTTCCTACTTGGCCACTCCCACCCGAAACTATCAAAAAGATGCCGGTTCTGGTCATTCTTTGGCCCAAACACCTTCGGATGTAGAGGACAGGCTGAAAGTATGTTTGCCATTTAGGAAAAAGGTAATGATGACACGCACAGTCAGTTACTAAAAGGTGTGCAGGATCCAAAGAAATGGTGAATAAAAAATACAGTTAGATCCAAACAACCTGTGAGTTCCCAAAAAAAGTGTATCACCACTGTGACGTTTCGGGCATCGGAGCTCACAGGTTGTGTGGATGTTAAGTTTACCGTTTAACCAATACGGTGATTACATTAACCCAAACACAGGACTAGACACAGTCTTACTTACAGTCACAGTTACTGCTGAAACTGAATGCTAAATCCATGTGTGTCTTATGGTGACCGACCCAGACCATCCTCCATGTGACCCGTGTGCCCGTCGCGGCCCAAATGAGTCACACAATCAAACAGTTTACACTTTATCAGTAAATGTTTAAAAATATACCACCTGTGTGTTTATTTATTACATGCCAAACAATCAGTTATCTTTACCCTTTTCAATTACTGTAACTCCATACAGTACACATGAATCAAGAAGGTAATGGCGAGCCGCCGTTGCACACCGTGCAGAGGCAAAATGCAGCAAACAGCAACATATGCTGAGTGACTGAGCCGATGTCTGCTGCCCGTTCAGATTGTTGGCCGCTATTGCCACGTCTGCCTTTTGTCCGTGGGCAGTGAAGTCAAGACTGCCAAGATGGAGCCTCCAGGGGTGTGTGTGTGTGTGTGTGTGGGTGTGTGTGTGTGTGTGTGTGTGTATGAGAATGTGTGTTCATCGTCTGGTTAATGAGATGGATTTCTGCTGACCAAAGGACTGTGCCAATCTCGTCATAATACTTGTGGGGCGGGGGATTTATTTCACAGATGTGCAGCCCTTCGGCGACTAAACAGGCCGGCATGTAAGGTACCGAGGACGGAGCGTCAAACATGCAGTTGAGCAGAGAGACAGAAAATCAGGGAGACAGAGGCTGATTTTCTGCTTCAACAGCAGAGCTCAGGGGCATTCAGGTTGGCCCTTAGTGTCCAACAGGTGTTCAGCTGTGTAAGAATGAAATGTGGCACTGCTGAAAATCAGGAGCAGGAAAACCCGGTCCGCATCACCAAGGATGTTTCACAGCAAACATTTCATATTTGGGGCTTTTTATCCACACTTATATTGTATTTTAGGTTATGTTTGTGTCAGGGAAAATAAAGAATTCTGGAACTGATGTGTATGTGTATGTCTAAGCCTGTAACAAGAATGTCAGACGGATAAGGCATACAGGGTCCTTTACAGAACTCTGTTGGAGTTAACGTTCAATGTAGATTTATGACCTATTCAAAGCAGATGAACCAACATTTGTGAAGTTGGGTCAAAATAAAAGTGTCCTACATCAATAACCCGATAGCAGAAGGGTTAGGGGCTAGGTCCATTAATAAAGTCCAGTAATAAACACGATAACAACGTGAAGAACATGAGCCGCTAATGTCTGGTAAACCATGTGTAAATAAAATAGTGAGCCAAACCAATAGAGTGAAAAAGATTACATGTGAGTAGACGGACGAGGCAAATACGACACACAGTTACAAGATTACACAGTTAAAACACATGTAACAGACACATTTAACGATAAATAGTTAGTAAAAATAACATTTATACACAGATTAAGAAAAACAGGTGCAGGTTATGGAGTCGGCCTCAAGAACTCTCAGTTTGGACTTAAAAGCGCTCAAAGAAATTAACTCACTTTCCAGTCTTTCTGCAACTGATTATATGCATAAGGTGAAGAATAAACAAAAGCCCTTTGACCCAGTTCTGTACGGGCGAATGGAACAGAAAGTAATATATGATCATTTGTACGGAGAGAATAAGTATCAGAATTTCTCTTCACAATTAATGTACAAATGTAGAAAGGTAAGAGGCCAAGTATGGTTTTATATATAAACATGTACCAACGGCTGATCCTTCTGGTGCAGCTTACAGTGGTGAGTCGACACTTAACAACTGGTAATAAACCTGAGAGAAGCATGGTAAACAGTGTCAACCATCTGAAGACATCGAGCAGAAGCATTCATGTATCAAACATGTCCATAATACAACACAGATATAAAAAAGAAGTTGAACCAATAAGCTGCTTTTTTGACGTCACAATGAAGACGTGGTAACTTTACTGTCAAAGAATAATACAACTGCACAAAGTTGACAACATTTGCTTACATACATTGCCTTTCAGTTCATTGGATGTTGTCAAAACCAGTTAGAGGTGCATTACTGTTATCTAAAGTAGGGGTTCCAAACTTTTCCATGCTAAGGCACCCCAAACAGCATTAGCTTCTGGCCGGGCCACCCTTTGCAAACCCATCGACAATACTACAACATATGTCAAGAAACACTGACTTTCAGAATGTGTTTTCTTACTTTAATTCACTATACAATAGTTATTAGGGCTGGGTATTGCCAACAACCTCATGATACGGTTAGTATCCCGATACACGTGTATCCCGATACATGGGCTTCAAGATGGTACGTATCACGATACATTTTATAAAAAACGGTCTTAAATGTATATCCAATGGATATTTTTATTATTGGCTGTTGGTGAAACTAGCCTTTCACTCTCACCATCTTCCTCCATGTTTTGCTTTCTTCTTTGCCTTTTAGCAGCACATCCGGTTTACAGCCATGTCTGGTCGAGGTGTGTACTGTGCGGCAAGGAGCCACTCTCAAATTATTTTTTTTTTCATGAATATCTGTGCTGTATAGATAGATACTCAGTTTCAGTATTGATTCTGGTGCCTCCGTATCGTCAAAAAGCTCGCAACGATATATTCCCGTATCGATTTTTTGAGCACAGCCCTAATAATTATTACATTTGTTTAGCACAAGAATATTATCAACTAACATATTTCCACAATGTATATTCACACTAAAATGTTTCGTGTTGCATTTTTTTCTCATCTTTCCTCCAATTTTCTGAGGCCCCCCCCCAACGCCCACTGCCAGCCCCCCAGGATGCTCCCACTTTGACAACCACTGACCTAGAGGACTGCAGTCACTACACTCTCACTTAGTTGGATTTCTTTCATTAGGAACATCTTTCAGGTGGAAGACTGCTGAGTGGAAGTTGAGTAAACCAGTTTGGTCTGGTGTTTGGCTTCACATTAAACCACCTTGAAGTCTTTACACCAGCCCAGTTCTACTTACTATTACAAAGGATTGTTCTGAAGTCAGTTTATGACCTGCAGTAGTTTTCTACTAGTGTTGTGGTGAACTCAATGTCAAAAAATACTCCAAAAACCCCAAACACTTATGATTACTAAATTTGTTATTTGCTGCAGCACTTCATGCCAAGCTAAGGCCTTGTCCACACAGAGATAAACAATCTTTATTTTTTGTTTTAAAAAGGTTTCCTTCACACAAACCCACTGTAACACTGTAGTATATATATAAATATATATATAGATGTGTGACCTGTAAGTGGTGCAACCGAAATACACCAAAAACAGATCGATGCAATGTAACACACTGGCTAACACGTTGGTTAGCGCATCCAGTTAAAGGAGAAGTGTATGGGAAAACATGTGCATGGGTTGAAAACAAGAAAATGCAAGGGTGGCATTTTGAGATATGTTCACTCTGGGACCTGCTTTCAAAAATTTGCATATTTGGGCTCCAAAAACAACAGCACTTTTGCAGATACTCCAAGACTAAATGGCCACTAAAGCCTTTGTTGAACTCAGTATCTGATCCACAGTGTCTGCAGTATAAGGTCATACAGAAACAATGAGGGTATTTGAGTGTGTGTGTACAGAGATATTTAGTAACACAAAGGTTGCATGGACAGAATTTTATAATGGATGAAAATACCATTAAAAATATCTGTATGTGTGGACAGTGCATAAATCTACAGGCAGGACTGGAACCCTATTTCACCCCATGTATCCAGCTGCACAACATTAATCAGAGATCGCTGTAGATAAAACAAAGTGGGTTTATTTTTCCCGTTTTCGTAGGATACAAAAAGCACACAAATAAGCTTACACATGTTGAATCCATCCGTATCTCTGCTTCTTTATTTGCTGACATTTTACTGAATTGACTTTTCTTGAGACAACAAGCACTGTCTTGGGATTTTATTTTTGTTGTCTTGAAAAAGGTCAGCAGACCAGAGTAAAATAAAATAAAAAATAAAAAGGGTGCAGTGGAAATCTGTCTTCCTTTTGTTTTCATGTTCTCACCCCTCCCTATTTCACTCTGCGACATCAAGGTGTTATATATGAGGCGGTGCTGAGTGTTTACTTTCAGCTTAATATGTAAATGTCACCTAAAGAGCAACAATGAAGCCAGGGGAGAAGCTGAGAGACGACGCCCAGGTGGTGGGGAGAAGATGCTCCGTATAACCAGTCTATTCAAGGATCCCTATAACCCTTTTTTTTTTTTTTTTTTTTTTTTAACAAGCGCAATAACTCTCACAACATTCCCCAGTCACATCATGTCTGTCTGGGAGCCCGCAGAGACTTACTATGAAGATATATGAAGTGGGATATAACTGCCCGTCTCCATCTCCTTCAAGTTACGAGGCGGAGTAAAAACCGGACACTCCACATGTCCTTGCAAAGACCAGACCACCGTCAGCGTCACCAGAGGTAGAAAAAAGGAGGAAAAAGGCACAAGCAGCCGAGGATGTGTTCACCCGTAACAATTTCGGAGCAAATCAATCAGGGAGCAATTAGTTCCCGTTTTACAAGATGCATGTAAACAATGTCGGAGACTTTTTTTATCAAAGTAAAACCAGAGCTACAGTCCATTGTGGCCAATCTCTGTAATTTGTAAGGATTTGTGTAGCACCTTTCAGTGTTTCCCCAACCACAGAGATTAGTGGGCTCACTAATCTCTACAGGAAGTGCAGCTTTAGTCCCAGAGGTTAACAACCATGCTAACTCATTTTCCAGTGGCTGATGGATTAATTATAATACTGCGAGGGAGAGGATGCAGCGGAAACAAAGAGGCGCAGGTGACTCAAATGAGCAGCCGACATACGACATGTGACTGAAATAAACTTCAGTTACATAAGCCTACAGATGCCGTTTTACTGTAACAATAAAGCTGGTTTACTTTTAAATAGCGCTTATCTGCTGGAAGCAAATACACAACCCAGCCCACAAAAAAAAAAAAAAAAAGTCTCCTGGATTTAACTCAGTAAATAGTTCAGATCCTTCCATTGGGTAATTACCACAGTGAAGAATGTCTCGACTGCAACAGGTTCTTTAACTGATGCTGGGAGTAACTTATCATTTAGACAACATGAGAAAATATCAGTTCGATATATATCGCAGAACTGATATATTTCATTTCACGATACTGTATCGATATTAAAAAGTACTGTATCAATATTTTTAGGTATTTATTCAAATGTAGACAAGGCAGAGGTTCATTTTTGTTTTTTGTTTGTCTTTTTTATTATTATTTACATATTCACATGGGTATTTTTGCTCTGTTGTTTGTATTCGACAGTTGTGATATTGCAGGTCATATATGTAGTTTTTTGAAATTGATAACACTGTTTTGTTAAATAATGGTTATTTCAGGCATCCTGAAAGCACTTTTAACTGTCTGTAAGAGGTAAGTGTTAGATCCTTTGTTGGAATGGCACAAAAATAATGTTCTGATGGAGGATTCAGGGACTGACCACGATTCATTCTTTTCACAACTAATAGAATATGAACATTTGAGCAGGATCTTAAACTGTAATGTCTGTAAAACATAATTGTATTTATTTATTGTATGTGTTTTTGTACTGGAAAAGCCAGATGTTAAAACTTAACATCAGTTTTTACATAGGGATGTTTTGTGATATAGCATTAGATCCTGTTCCAATCAAATAAAAATGTGTTTAGTTTTCGTGCAAATTTCTGGTGTAATTAAATTTTTCCAGGAAATGGTCTTTTAAAAAAAGAAACAAAAAAATATCGCGTTCGTTAACAGTATATTGATATATTGCGGCATATCGTATAGTGATCCTAGTATTGTGATTTGTATCGTATCACCAGATTCTTGCCAATACACACCCCTAATACACACTGGCCTGTGGAGCCATACACACCCCCATTTATATTCACTGGTTTGATCAGTTTGTATATATAAACTCCTATTTTTGTCTCATTTGGTCAGGTCTGTTTGTTAACTTACACTGTTTATTAGAGATATTGTTTGTTGTAATTTTAAATTTAATTCTTTACATGCTTTGAATATGTTTTTTAAGAAATAAGCCCAGTTTTGTTTCAGCATCAGTCACAACATTCTGTACATACTGGAGCAGAAACATTAGACTGTGTTTCAATGGAAAAAGGTCATGTGGTCCGATGAGTCCAGATTGACCCTGTTCCAAAGTGATAGATGCATCAGGGTGAGAACAAAGGAAGATGAAGTGATTACCCATCATGCCTAGTGCCTACAGTACCAGCCTGTGGGGGCAGTGTTATGATCTGGGGTTGGTTCAGCTGATCAGGTCCAGGTTCAGCAACGTAAAGTTTCAGCTGAACCTGAATATCCTGAATGACCAGGGTTAACATCAGTACATTTTTTCTTTCCTGATGACATATTCTAGGATGAAAACACCAGGATTCATCGGCCCGGACTGTTCAAGAGTGGTTCAGGCTGTCTTGATCATCAATTTGTTTTTTTTTTGGGTTTTTTTACCTGTTCTGTTGCCTCCCTTGCATCCAACATTATCACCAGCATTTGTAGTTTATGTTACCCAGTATATGCCAGTTAACTTAGACTATATAAGATTAGATTAATTAGGCAAATGACCATATAAAAAACTCAATTATTACATTCATTTAAAGCATATTAAATAGACTTATATTGTGTGACCTACTTCACTGACTTGGATTCTTATGCAATACAAACAAATCCACTGTTTGTGTGTTTGGTGCTTTGTCAGGTGATTAATCGTTGCTTTGTTACATAATGGACCATTTGCCAGAAATTGTGTTTTTTATCAACTAGACCTTGTATTTCAGGAATACATCAGACTTGGTTAATCACTGTGAATATCACAAGCTCATCGACATCAATATCGTCTGCAGTGACTTCTTCTAGAGCCGTTAATCTACTGTGTCAATATAGAAGCTGTCACAGAAATTCACTATGGTTACAAGGCCTTGAATATTCTTTTTGACTCTTAATATTTATGATGATTTCCCAGTGTTTGAAAGTGTCATTGATGTTAACTCCAAAATGTTTTGTTCATTCATAGATGAGAAAATTCTGCAGTGCAGCATTAAAATGAGTTTTAAGAAACATTTACAAAGTATGGAGAAGAAAGCAGTGAAAATAAGAATAAAAAAATAAAAGTTTGAAACACCACTTGAACCAGAATTTAAAATAAGAACTTTCACAAACTAAAGTTATTCATAGAATAGTAAAATACACAGAATAAATTTGCCTCAAAAAGAAACAAAGTGAAGTAAAGAAAACAGAGTGAGACGCTGACAGAGACGTCAAACAAACAGGCTGTCATTACCATTCCATTTATCCAAAACTAAGGTGAATGCATTTTAATTTAAATGTCACTTTGTTTTAATCTTTTATGGTTTTAATCAACGTATTCCTCAGTTCTTGACAGACAACAAGGCAAATGGATTCCTTTTGATTTGTTCTATATGGGTTAGTGCTTTTGTTTTAAGATAAACACATATTAACATACAAGAGTGGTTCTCCAGTTTGCATTTAACACACAAAGAAAGAACATTTCTAAAACGGTTCACACACTAACACACAGTCAGAAGGGAAATTGAGGAACTTTTTTTTTTCTTTGCTCTACTTATGTTTCCTGTTTTACTTACATTCTGTCAGTTTTGGATTCATATGTTGAAGTGCACTGTCATATTTTCAGTTTCCACACTGTGACAGAAGGCTCAGTTAGTCTTTACCCTGAACGGTACATGTCAAAAGAAAATCAACTGAATATTAAGGGAAGATCATTCACTGAGTAAAACAGAGAATTTGTACAGATGCATGTGTTGTGTACAATTGTGGAAATGCAGTTTGTAAAAGTTCATACATGGACAATTATGTGCCAGAAAACACACAATTTGTTCTGTTATGTCCAAAAGCAAGAGCAAAGGTTTAAGTTTTCAGGTCATACTAAACACTAAAATGCACTTTAACTCATAAAGACCCAGTGCTACTTTTGTGGCAGTTCCCATATGATTTTTTCCTCTAAATGTACCCCTTCTGAAGTGACTTATCAACATTTATGGTAATATTATCCTGTACCCGTTTTGCATTGTTTCAGTGAAAATCAGGTATTTTCCTGTATTTAATTTACTGATCATATAGATGTTCATAAAAGTTCAGATTAAAATTGAGGGTTATTATTTCAGAAACAGATGAAACTTAAGAAAAAAGTGATGTTTCTCAACAAAATCTATTATTAACTGAACATAAACCAAGCGTCTCCATCCACTGTCATTGATCCAACTCCATGGGTTTTACTGGTGAATCAATGT
>JAPQRQ010000010.1:18758196-18771373 GCA_037367365.1 Apogon talboti | reverse complement strand
GCAGGGAGATAGTAAAATGACGCGTCGACTAAAAAAATTGCCGTCGACTAATTTTCATGGTCGATTACGTCGACTACTTTCACTGAAGGAGAAATCAACTAATGAAATCAAAGTCTATATAGCCTATGACTTCCTATCAGTGCTCAATAGTAACTATACAAATATTTGTAACCATTCACATGTTATAAGCCATTAAAATATGGCCCATTATAAGTAAAGGAAAATTTTTAATAACTAAAATATTTATCAAAAATCTAAATTTCTCAAAAATGTGAACAAACTTTGTAGTCATTGTTCCAAGGAAACTACATATAAAATTTTAAATTAATTCGAGTAGTTTTGTGAGAGAAGATGCTTGAAGAAATTGCTGACAAGGACAACAATGACAAAGACGAAGACAACTGGTTCAGTCAGTGAGCTAATAAGAAAACTACAGATATTTGACTACAGCAACATGACTGTGGCTTCCCGGACAGGACAGGACCATAATTGGCGATACTGAAATTAGTATTTCAAAATCTGAACCTGGCATTATTCTCCGTCGGCTTCGAAATGAAACCAATGCGAAAGTATCTTTAAGTTGTAATATCACAGATGGCCACTGGGGGTGATGATATACAGTAGATTTTTTTTTTTTTCCCAGGGTTCAATTGACATTTCTTTACTGCTTGTTTGCGTGCTGTAAAATGACTTTGTTACGAGGGGTTTCACAAAGTTTACCATTTTACTGCCCCAGTAGGACAGCGATTAGCATTAGCCCATCTCCGACCCCTCAGGCTAACATTTACAGTAACAGTACCACCACTTTTATCTCCAAAAAACCAACATGGTCATGAGCAAAATGCAAACTACTGGTTTCAAAAGAGCAGTTCATTAACCAAGGGTTCATCCACTAATTCTATACACAGGGTTCTACAAGGTAAATTTAAGACCTTTTAAGACCTTTTTAAGACTACTTACAAGAGAATTTAATGCCCATTTCACAGCCATACTGACAAAAATTTGTGAGTCCTAGAATTTAGGAAAACATATTTATTTACTCCAACGCCTTGATTCCCACCATTCCGAGTTGAACTAACGGCTGTACATGTGTTGAACTGAATGTTCTGTGATCATTTCTTACTGGGGGGCTGCAATGTTATCCGTAATTGGTTCCTAATTTCAATATAAACTGTTGCGTTGGAATGGATGGAATTGTAGTAAACTAATAGTTACTTTCTTTGCAGCTTGGACATTTAACAGACACATTTAAACACAATACAGCCAACAAGTTTATGGCAACATAACTTAAGACCTACCATATTAAATGTAATACCTTTTAAAGAGTTTTTAAGGTATTAAATGCAGATTTGTAAATTCAAGACCCTGTGTACAGTCTATGCTCTGTCCAGTCTGTGTGAATGGTGAACTGTCTCTGAGTATTACTGTATCCTGTTACCTCATACCACGCCTTCACCTACCAATAGGCACCATGGCACCTCCTCCATACACACACAAGGACTACGTGGTTCAGAAAATGAATGAATGACTGGATGTTACCTCTTGTTCAGGCTGATTCTCCTTATTCATCACTGTATGTATTTCTGCATATTTAGATTTCTCTATAAACATATCATTGCATGTCTTCCTCTTCTTCCATTTGTCCCTATCAAAAGTACTTTTTACAGACTTTTTTTCTTAATTAAACCAAGCATGTTGTATATTACAGAGCTTGTACAGCCTCTGTGGGGCACATTTGTCATTTGTTATATTGGGCTATATAAATAAAATTGACTTTACTTGACTTCACTAAGCAAATAAGCCTCTTAATTCTTGACAGTAATATGTTTTAATTTATAAATGAAGATCCTCTCCTGTGTATTAAACTTTTTTTTTTTTTATCCAAGCTTATACTTTGAGGTGCAGCTTTGAAATTTACATTTTAATAAAACTGCAGGGCTTAGTCGAACAGCTGTGGTTTGTGCCATTTCTAGAAGAGTTGTTCATGTCCATTCACACGGACCAGCATATAAATCTACAATGTGTGAACTCTTGAACTGAGACATGAAATTAAAGTGCAGTTTCATGTTGTTTTGTCACAGAAATGGTGTCGTGGATGCACAACAACATAGATGTGAGATTAAATCAGTGATGACATGTACATGAATTAGTGACGGCGTATGTGTTCAGTTCCCATCAGTCACTAGGTGCAGTGGGTCAGTGTACGGGTATTAACACTTATGCCCTCAAATTTACTCCCTCTGGTTACCTTTGTAAAAAAAAGTACACATGCACACAAAAACTGCTATAAAATCATCATACGTCAACATTTTTTCTTGCTTTTTTTAAAATAAATCTTTTAAACAACTTCCACCCTGCACAAAACTGCCAAACATTCAACAATTTTAAGGATTTTAACCCCGTAAATACCTGCTTATTTAAAAAAAAAATTATATTTTCCTAATAGTAGGCAGATGAAACATTGGTTGTAATTAGAGCCTTGGATATGTTAAAAGATCAGCAACTAAATTATTTGATTGCATTAGTATTATTTCTGTAGTGTCAGATATTCCCTCTAGTTACCTTTGTGGCAAAAATGTACATACACAAAAACTGCGACAAAATCATCATATATCAACTTTTTTTTTGCTATTTTGCTTTTTTTTTTTTTTTTTTTAAATCGCTCAAACTGCAAAATACACAGAAAACAGGAACTCCGCCACTACAAGCTTTAATGGAAGTCATTAGGACGCTGTACTTGTTTAATAATTTCTGATCTTGCGACATAAATGTAACGTATTCCTCACTTTCACACTTCAACACACTCAAACAGCATACACCTATCAAAAAGTACATTCAGAGGAAGCACCAGCTAAAGCTAGCAGAATGTTGACAACATCTGTATGTTAAAATTTTAATTGGTTGCCAGATGGGTGGCCAGACTGGTAATTTGTGAGGGTACATAATTCATCACGCCAAGGCCAAGCATATGCTACGAGAGGAGATGATCTGCCACTGAAATGAAGGCTTTTACTTTGAAAGGAGGCATCAAACTGAAGAATCGCTTTTTATATATACGACATACTTTATCTGTCGCACACCAAATGAAGGACTTCCTGTGAAGGCAAATAGCAGTGAAATATTCTCCTGATTCCCATCTCATGCAGTGGCTTTGAATAGAGTTGTTAGCTTTAAGTGCAGAGATGCTGTAAAAGCTGTGAAACCCTGGCCAGCTCTATTGCAACACTAGTGGGTTAAGTTCAGCTACATTATACTCAAGGCCAAAGTGTCACGGAAAGCCCGGAGACTTTTCACTGCTGGTCCTTTTAGTCCGAGGCTCCCGGAGTTAAGCTGAGTGCATTTGGTGAATGCAGGTGTGTGAGGTCGGGAATTGGCTACCAGTAAACTAACAGATCTCTAATTGTGTCCTGTCATCCCATAGTGAGGTTTGTGTGTTCCTCTCCACAGACTGTGCACTCAGAGCCACTTCACTTTTCATTCCAGATGAGTAACCTCACTTGTCAGATATTCTAATAGCGCCACGCTTCCTATTCCACACAAAGACAGAAGCACAAAAATACCGCAGTGCATTTTAAAAACCGACTCAATTATTTCATCCGCAAATGTGACGTGCACTTGGAAACACTGGCTACGTTTACAGGCACAAAATATCCTAGTTTGTGCCTGTGTTCTGTTTATTTATCCGTGAATATATTAGAAATCATTTCTAATCTGTATAGTTTCCACAGCCTTGTTCTTTGCTCCTTCATGCATCATCTAAGTCATGCCTTTCAATATTTGTTCTTATCTTAAATCTGCTTTAAAAAAAGTAGATGTGTTCCTTCTCCCCAGTAAAAATACAGACTTTTCCTCAGAACGTTCACCTTTACTAGGGTAGATCTTTGTTTCTGCCCTAGTTGACTACCACTGGGGTTGTGGCACAACCAGCTGTAAGCCCATCTATAGTTCTTTTTGCAGGGTTGAAATGAACATACATATTAATTTGTTCAGATACAAGAAGGAAATGTACTGAATATGTGCACAGCCTTAAAAGACATAAAAAAATGGGTTCTAAAGGTGAAAATCACTATTCTGAGTGACCACTGACACGTTTACAGGCACAAAATATTCTAGTTTGTTCCCATGTTCTGTTTATGTAGATGTGCATATATATTAGAAATAATTTAGAATATGTATAGTTTCCACAGTATTGCTCTTTACTTCTTCAAGCTTCATCTAATGTAGGAAAGGTCATCCCTTTCAATATCTTTAACATGCTGATATCGTCTTTAAAAAGTAGCTGTTTCTTCTTCTCAGCAAAAATATGCTTCTAAAAATATGTTTTTATTGTTTCTGCCCCAGTTGACCACCACAACCAGCTGAAAGCCCATCTATAGTTCTTTTTTCAGGGTTGAAATGAACATACATATTCATTTCTTCAGATACGGCAAGAAAATATATTGAATATGTGCGCAGCCTTAAAAGACAAGCAAAAAACTGAATGAAATGGTTCTAAAGGTGTTTTGTGTGACCCCTGACCCCACGACAAGAAGCAGCACAAACATTTAATAACACCTGACATGTGTTGAATAAAACCATTGGAAAATTAATGCCATAAATATTATACTGTCAGACAAAGATGAAGGATTTTCAATGTGTACATTTTTGGGGTGGGACAATATCAGTCGATTAATTGGTTATGGGATGTTTTTTTCTGGCTCAGAAACACCACTATTACATCAGCTCTTAAAACACTCATAATCATAGACCTAAAACTACTGGTATTTGTGCAAGGACAGGACAAATTCACAGGCATCATTCGCTTTGAGCATTCCATTCTATTCATTTAGTTTCAGGGGCAAAAATAATGAATATAAACACTTTAAATAGGAAAATGGTGAGAGACTCCAAGTGAATAGGGTAAAAAAAAATGTTAATAGATATTACCATGAAACCTCCCTAGTTGATTAGTTACAGTAAGATCATATTTTTTTGTATTACAAGTTTTATGAAATATTGTGTTTAAATATGCAAATGAGTTATTATCTCATTAAATATGCGCACATTTGCATAACTTTTCAGAACAGAAATCTGAACATTGGATGAAGCCAGACTCAAAATTCTTCTTTCATTTTGTTGACATATTAGAGTCAAAGGCTTTTACACAGGGAATTTTTGATATGTCTTTTTATCACTCCATAAATCAGAAGATACAGTCAGCAGCCATTAAAAAAAATCTATTTTCACCATGGTTTTAGGAAGAAAATGTTATAGAAATCAAGATATGAATGATATATGAACAAACCCCTCTGTAAAAGCCTTCAGAACATACATAGGAGTAAAACTGGAAAGTTTGGTGTGTGTAAGTGCTACAGAAGTGGTGATTTCAGGCTCAGAGTGTGAGAAAAAAAACTCATTTTGAGAAAACAGGCTTTGTAAGTATGTATTGTAGCCAATGAGACTTCATCATTAGCATTAAACCCCCCTTTGAACATTCACGATTGGTTACTGATAGAAAGGAAATGCCCTTATTTGGGTTACATGGCGTTGTGCAGGAGACTCTGAGCTGTACATCAATACTGGACATGACAGACTTCAGTAAACACCCCAACGTCAGCATGTCGGTGTGTAATGCTAACTTCTTGGTCAATTCGGGCGAAACTTACTGCCGCAAGTAAACAAACTGTAATAAAATAAACATCTTAATGTAGATTTTCAACATTTTCTTTATAGCAGCTTAAAAGAACACATATTGAAGGAGTAAACTAGCCCCAAATCTCAAAACTGACCACTGCATGAAATATCGATGTTTTTGCCTGCAGTGTCTCGACTTAAAACACTATATTATAGATTTACACTGGAACATAGTTTTTTTTAGCTTTCAGAGAAATATACATCATAACAGTATAAAATTGGTACCCTCAGGTAGGTGCTCATTGGTCTCTGCATGAAACTAACATTATAAATGAATAAAAATTATTTCTTGCATTACGTGCTGCTGCCATCTATTAAGAAGTGTTGGTGGCCTGCTGTGCACCATACAAGCATCATATTAACAGTGTATAATGACATGCATCCAACTGGGTGTTTGCTACATTTAGGCCAGAAATTAGATAATGTATTTTCTAAGATGAAAACAACACCTGTGGTGCTGTAGAGTTCATGGAGTTTTCTCCTTGTTTTATAATTAATTGTAAAGTCTACCCGATCTCACTCACACCTTTAAGCCAGAGGGCTCTGTTCCAGGTAAAACACACACCACACCACAGGATACACAACAACAACAACCACAGCGGCACATCTTTACATTCTCACATAAAATAGATGTGAAACTGTATATTTTGTTGTTTTACTTATTTTAATTCATGCATATTCTGATGAGGAACAAAAGTTTCAGCATTCTAATAGTTTAGAACGTTCTGCCTCTATGTATATGAAATGTTCCTCCTCCATAAAGAACAATTTAATAATGACAAACAACCTTCTTTACATCTTTTTCAATTGTTACGTCATTTACTTGGCTTTCATCTTATTGAATATTTTCTGTTATTCCATCTTGTGTCTTTTTTGTCTTTGTCGGTTCCATCTTTACGTCATTTTAGTTTCGTTTAGTAGATGGTGTTTTTATCATTATATCTTTTACATCATTTTCATCTTGTTGTATCTTTTGTATATATGCTGTGTCTATTTGCATCTTTTGCATCATTTTCATCTGGTTTCATCTTTAATGTAATTTTTTTATCCCGTTGAATCTTTTACATCATTTTCAACTTGTATCTTTTTCATGATTTTCTCGTCACTTAGATCATTTTTGTTTTTCCACCGTATTTGTTCTTGCTGCATCATTTATGTCATGTTCATGTCATATTTTGAGTTATATCTTGTGTCTTTCACAAATATGACCACTAATAACTGTCTGGTTTCTTTACCTTTCAATCAGGATCAAAAATCCGCCTTGAAACTTGACGTTTGTCATGATAATATTTGATACTGACTCATATGAAAACGTATCACCCCGTCCTTCGCTCACAGATGAGTTACAGTAAAAAAAATAAGATATAAAATCTAGGTTTCTGTTTGGAACCAGTCTCTGCTACAGAACAACCTCCTGAATCAGCGGTGGATACTAAAACTGAAGACATGAATCTATAATAGCAGAGGGTTGCGCTGCAGAATAGTGTTTTGAATATAAAGTAATAGGTTTGTATTGCCTGAGGTCCACTGTTCCTGATACTGAATCTGTATCTATTTGGCATCAGAGAGTCAAATAAATTAAGGATATGAGACTGTAAGCAGGCCTCCATTCTTCTGCCAATGACATCATCATTGATCATTTATAATAAGGTTTAATGCAACAGAGCAGAAGGCCGTCCTCTCCCAGCAGCTCGGAGCGAGGCTTCGGCTCTACACAACCCCACACAGACACACACACACACACACACACACACACACACACAACCTCTGATACAAACTGAGTCTGCAGCTCTGTGTAGTTCTTTAGCAGATGTTCTCAGTAGAGCCCTCTAGCTATAAGCCTTGTTTTGTTTATTTTATATACTCATCTTTACCGACTGATGTGGAAGACAACAGATTTCTGACTCCCTCTCTCAGCCCTGTGTCAAGATTTGCTTTGTCTTCCAGCTCTGACAGCCTTCTTGACCATAACTCCTACGGTGAGTTTTAGGGGGAGGAAAAAAGAGCCTGGATGCAAAAAGGAAAGAGTTTGATTTGGGTGAAGATCACAACCAGAGAGACTCTTTTTCTCTCCTTCACACTCTGAGTCTCTTGAGCCTTGGGCCCCTTGCGCTTTAACCTACAAGCCAGCCCTCCCAGTCTTATCAAAAATGCATTAGCCATGCTGCACTTGATAGTATGGAGCCTCACAGCCCTCTCATGGCTCCAGCACTTCTTGCTGTAGGCAAGTTCATCTCCCACAAAAACCATTGCCCGGTGGAACAGATGCAAGTTATCTCTGCTTTTGCACTCCCACCCTAAACACGGCTGGCCTGCTGTATCTGTACAAGTACACAAACATACCACTGTATGCACAGAAACAGAAAATTAAAACAAATCATCATCCTGACTATATCATTATTAGTATTGTTTATTATTTATCTTTATTTAACCAGGAAGAGTCCCATTGAGATTAGAATGGCAGCCATGTAAAGTCAAAACTAAATAAAACACATACATGATACACAATGATCAATAAAACAGAATAACAATTATTTAACCATAATGACATTCCTCCTGCATTCTCCATGATACTTTTAACAGTTTAACACTAAGCCTTAAATGGACTTTTTTTCTTATTTTGACTGAGTGAAAGGTTAGAAAACATGCTATGAGCGAGTGCCCATTTTTCGAGAGCCCTTTTTTTTCCAGATCTTTCAAAATCTAACAATCATTTACAATGTACTGCATGTTATAATACTGCGAAAACGGCTTCTTCTCCAGCTTCTAGTACAGGCATGAGTGAAATTACCGAAATGACCCAATAAAACCTATAAAGCGCAAAGTCTCAAGTTTCATTAAACCATTGGAATTTTTCCAACTGCACAAATAGTGAAAGCGTTACAGCCATCCAAACTGCACATGTGTCAGCGATGACACATCAGGTTTTAAAGAGTTAACATCATTAACAGAGATGAACAGAGATAAACTGGAGTATTAGGTATTGGAGTCCATGCGGCTTTTTCAGCTCTCCAAATCAGCTTTCAAAGAAAACCACAAGCGAGTGTATTCTTCACTGAATATTACATACTCTCAGTAAAAACCAAAGAAACGAAAGGGGGGCTGATGGAAGCAGAGAGACAGAGACACACTGTCATTGTGAAGGATCTGGGTCATGTCAGGAAGAGGAAGGGCATCGCTGCTGACCATACAACACGCCACGCAGAAGATAGGAAAACGTCATATAGTACTATTAGGCCTTAAATAAATAATTATATGAATCTTTTAAAGACTCGTGAACATGTCGGAAATATGAGCTGAATCTGGCACATAACCTCTCACCTTTTCTCTTTATGTTAAAAGCATGTTTTTGGTTGATATTAAATACATTATATTATATTATTACAATATATAAGATGTAAGAATTTGGTATACGTACATACTGATATAAACTTGGCTATAAAATGCACATGTTTTCGTGTCAAAGGTGAATATTGGCAATTTTTTTGCTTATGTTGAAGGTTTGGATGATGGATGGGATGGTAAAAAGTAATTAGTTTAATTAAAAGAATTGATAGAAAAACTGGAATGTAACTATATAATAAGTAAAGATGCACCGGTGTATAAGCCAGACATCTGTATCAGCTAATCTTTGCTGATATGGGCCAGTATTAATAGTCTTTTCACTGATGGCGGTAGAAGATATTTATCTGTGGCGCTATGTTGAAGGTTTTTGGATTTGTGTTCATTCAAAGATATTATGATGAAGACCTGAAAGACTTTGAAATAGTGGCTATTTTTAGATTTATAATGAAGATTAAGATTGGATGAATAACAACAATCAAAAAATAAAATGATGTCTGTAAAAATATCATTTTAAATATTGCATTAGACAAGAATTTTCCAATTAGTGCATCCCTAATAATAAAATGTGGTCCAATAAGGTAGAACCACATTTTTGTCTGTTTAAATTATTAATTATTTTCTCAATTAATTGCTAAAAAATTCAGAAAATTCTGCACGTGTTCCATGAATCTGTCTTCTTCAGTCACACTCAGAAGATATTAAGTTTACAGTCTTACAAAAGGAAAGAAACTTGAAAATATTATTCACCTTTAACAAGTTGGAATGATAGGATTTGGACTTTTTTCTTCCATATGTTTCAGGTTTAATTCAGAAGTGGACAATTCATCGATTAATTGTCAGGTGTGAAACAAAAGGCTGGATTTTAGCATTTGTAATATTTTGCATAATTCTCAAAAAACTAAAAATTAAATAAAATAAAAAATAAAAAATACAATTTCAGGTAACAGACCTCATTCTAAATTCAGTCTTTACTTTCTAAAATGCCTATTACCATGTATAATATATGTATGATCTTCTAAAACAAGCGATAAGACTCATTTTCAGCGTGTTTATTCCTCCATGTGAACCCATATTCACAGATACACTGTCCAAACCTGCCAGCACCCATCACACAACATCAAATCATCTGAATGTTTTGCGTGTATCACTGCTGTATCTCTTGTTTTTCCAGCGTGTGAGCTTCAGTCGTGATGCTGCAGAGACACATGACGGCACTTCACGAGTGACTGGACTCCACCACTCCACCACAACACTGACCTTTCACTGTTTGTGAACTGAGTGGGTTCAGCAGTTTACTGAGTGCATCCTCATCCTCGTCCACTTGTGGGAGTAAATACACACAAAAGAAAGGAAAAAAAAAATAACACAGACAGAGCCAGGAGAGCAGGTAAACAGAGACCCTGTTTAGACCGGGAATAATTATTTCTATGTTCAGTTTTATAACAGAAATAACTGAAAAAAAAAAATACCACTAGGATGTATTATAATACTGGCAGCTTTTAATGAGAAGTTACCCAGATGACTTATGGGACATAAAACAGAAGAAATAAGAAAATGCTCAAGGACGTTTTTCTAATCACGATTCACAGTCGCAATAATGAGCTGAAAAAACACCAGATTCATCACAGAACAAACTTTAACTAAAAGATCTGCAATATGATCAACAAAAGTACGTAATCTGCGCAGTGCAGTATTAATGTCAGAATGTTTTTCATACAGTTTGCAATTTTAAAAAAAAAATGTTATTTTAAAAACCTTATTTTTCTAAATGTTGTATTTCATCAACTTGAGCTATAAACAAAATACTAAATACTCAATAACTGTCATATTTTTAACCCTTAAATGCCATGTTTGTAATGTAAACAAAGCATATTTTTTATGCAAAAAACACACACAAAAAAACTTCTTTTTTTCAATATACTACATAAAAATTGGATTAGTGTTTTTTTTTTTGTTTTGTTTTGGGGTTTTTTTGCAGCCGGGCATATATCAATGACAAACAGCAACATTGGTTAATATGCATTATTATTTTTTGTGCTAGGTCAAATGTTAAACGCAAAAATGTGTCAGTGTGCAGTTTTTACTCACTTCAGTGCTACTGTAGTAATTTTCCACTGTTTACAATGTGGTGATTTTAGTGGCTGGGTCAGAACTTTTAAAATCATGCAAAAATGAACAACTTTTGAATTCTGACCTAATACAAATTGTGAAAAATAATATGACAGTTTACAACATGAAGTGCAAAGTGTGCATAATATGCTCACCCAGATACTGGACGGTTAAGTGATTAATTCATTTGAATAAAATTGATATATTAATTCACATAATCACTAGTTGCAGTTCCTGCCTTTATTCTGTCTTAACCGCAGAAGAGCTTTATTGTGCAAAAATGAGATGAAAAAAATTTATTGTTTCAGCAAAAAAGAACAAGTGGGAAAACATTAAATTAATGAAGCCCAAAGTGGACCCATTAAATGAATACAAGCTGTCTCACAATAACCTTTGTGACACCAGATGGGTTTAATAAGGCCAACAAAGTTTCCACTAAAGTCTCCTGCATGACAGAGCTGTCGACACTGAGCAGTTTTATACCCAGAGTTCAGGATACTGCCATATGATCTGAAATATCTGTTATAAGGAACAGTAAGAAAAGACTAATTAATCAGTTTGGGGCATTATCAGCACCAACAAGGTGCTTTATAAACTATCAGCTGAAGTTCATGCCAATGGTGGATAATATTAACCCTTAAAGACCCAGTACTAATTTTGTAGCAGTTCCCAAATGAAGTTTTCTCTCTATTTAACTTTTCTTTAGTGATTTATCACCATTCATTATAATGTTATTCTCTATATTTTACATTTTACACTGTAAATTATGCATTTCCCTATGTTTAATTTCCTATATTTAATTTAGATGCTCATGAAAATTCAGTAAATTCACAGTTTATTATATTAAAACAGAGAAAACTGAAGAAAAAGTGACTTTTTCATCAAAGATTTCAATAAGTGAAGTTAAAAGCAAGTGTGTCCATCCACTGTCATTGATCCAGCTCTATGGGTTTCACTGGTGAATCAATGTTGTAGAAGATGACAGTGTTTCCACGGTAACTACGGAGCTGTCTGATGACCATGAAAAGATGATAAACTGTATTTTACACCAATTATTTACATGTATTGATAGGATTAATGGATCAACAGGTATTAAGCAGTTTAGATCAGTAGATGGTTTTGATCACTGGTGGATGTTTGGGTCTTTATGGGTTAAGCTTCTAAACAGGAGTAAAAAAAAAAACTTAAAATAAATACTAATAATATAATAACTTATAAGAAAAAAAATGCTTTCACCTTTTTCAGATTTTTTATAGTTAGTTTGATGATTTAGACGTTCAGTTCAACAGTTTTCCAGTTTCTTTCTATATAATGAGTTTCGAGTGTCAAACGTTTCCATAGAGGGGCAGGAATTACACTGACAAATTAATCACATCGCATTTATTTCCAAACTATGATGATTATAACAAGACCAGTGTTGAATGTATTGACCCCTCTTGCACCTCTACCCCTGTTGGTCCCTGCTCCCAGTATCACTATCCCTTTAACCTTATCTGTGCTAGCTTCTCCTAAAAAATATAGGTCGACACTGACATCCAAATTTGTCACATCAACCCCGATTTGACCTAGAAAATGAAGGTCAAGGTCGACAGCCAGAGAACTGGTCCAAGAGCTCCTCTCATTGCAGCTAAATACGAAACATGAAAGAGATCGGCTGATTTGGTGACGAGTACACGCGTTGACACTGATGGACAGACATACACAGACGGACACCACGGGATACAGTAATACCCCCTGTGTCCAAAGGCCGAGGGGTAAACATCCACTAATGCAGAGCACAGTTTAAGAGAAAAGATCATGGAGGTTCAACAATGATACTGATTGTATTTAAATGCTGCAAATGTGATCACATGTTCTGATGGAAAACAAACAAAATCCAGCGTCAGTGACTAAACAGTGACAAGAATAAGATATTTTATGTTTCTGCAAACCGTGAATATGTTCCACTTACTGTACATACACATGTAGGAGGATTTTTAACCCTACGTTAGTCACCTGGGGTGTTTCGACACCCCAACTTTTTTAAATTGCTCATAATTTCCAAATTAAT
>JAPQRQ010000010.1:18698578-18713045 GCA_037367365.1 Apogon talboti | reverse complement strand
TTGTTTTTGATGACTGCAGCCATGCGTCTTGGCATGCTCTCCAACAGGGTGGTCTAATAATTTTTTCCATGACTGTACAGTATGTTTTGCAGGATTACATGCATGTTTTATCATCTGACTGAAGAGAGTGTATTATGCATATTCATTACATCCTCATGACCCTGGATTGTAAGTGATGTGTCTGCATATACTGCATATAATCTGTGCAAATAAGCCATCAGGGGGAGTCTCAACACAAACCTTGAGTGGCCATCACAGAGCTTATTGAAAGCGATTAGAGCACCATGCAAAATGCACAGTGTGACAATGAGTGGGCTCTTGACACAACAGGCTGTAGGTGAATGTATTTATGCTTTATTAAAACATAACAGGATGATATGTTGTGTGGAGGGGGGGGCATAGATTTTTGTTGAAAGGCAAACGACTGGATGATCAATGTCAAGTTGAAGCATAAAAGAGTAAAATGTTTCAGGCGGCAGAAAAAGAACAGGTGCTGTCATCCAGGCAGACGCTGAAGACATTTATAACTATGACCATGGAGTTATTTGTTCAGACGCTAAGACTGAATTAAGTAATGTGATGTTTCTGAGAAAAAAAAATGCTTAAAAATGATTTAATCAGTCAAAGTGAAAGGGGTTTGTTTATCATTGCTTAAGGGTAATTGGGTTTTTAGTACTTATAATGAGGCAGCGGAACAGACTGTGTTTTTGCCTCAGTCTAACAGCGGAAATGTGATCATGTAGCTTGAAAATTTCTGCAGTTCAATGAAAACAACTAAAAGGAAAGAGCAGTTGAAGCGACCCAATTACCTGTAGTGTTTGTCTCTGTCAGAGCTACAGATGAACTTTCTTCTACTACTTAATACCGTATTGGATATGACTGCCCTGAAGTTCAATGTAAAATATGTAACGATTTCATTTAAAAAATGATCAGTAGACTCATATATTAGTCCTTCTCAATCATTACTAATGACCCAATACAAGTGTGTGATGGTGTATTTACCTATTTTCCACTTGTTTTGTTGTGTTTCCCTGTCTTTACTTTAATCTCTGAGTGCAGTTGGTGTGTCTACCTGCAAGACCACACTCAGGGTTGCATTAGGGAAACACTTGGTTGAGCTTTTGATGTCCATTCTCAACATCCAGGGTACTTCCATAGCATCAATTTTTGATATGCAGGTACCAGAGAGAAACCACTGAATACATTTATGCAAACACCAATATTCTGAATTTATTCTGAGTTTGATGGGTGTGTGTCTATTCTGCTTGGATTTCTGTGAATGGAGACTTTTCCAGTTCAAACATGTGAAGGATACCGACATTAACCTGGTTTTATGAGGATTCTTTGGACATGTACACAGCAGAAAATGAATCTAATTTGTGTGTTTCGGGTTTCTACACACAGCTCCTGTTTAAGGCGAACTCCTCTATGGATACGTCAGAGAAATGTCACCATGTTTGGTGGGAAGGACAAATACACCTACTGTTACACAGTATGACACAGGATATCAGCAGGTTTATCGAGAACATGTCAAGAAACCAACCGTTTTTCCAGAGGGTGTTTAAAGGGCGGAAAGAGTTGAGGCAGAGTTCACACAGTGGGACATCTGCCACTAGTGAAAAAAATAAGTTATTATTGATGGGGTATGCATAGCTGCCTGTAAATGGGAAAATTTTAATATTTTATTTAGAGACTATTAATTTTCACTGACCATGTAAACAGCGATATATACAGTACATCAGTAAATATCTGTACATTATGTATAGATACATTATGTTTATGTTTTTTCTTCATATTATATTGCTATCATTCCCTTTCTGCATGTTTACTTTACTCACCATCATCCTGAATTTTATATCCATCTAAGACACCTTATCGTATCATATCTTATCGTATCGTATCATATTGTATCGTATCATATGTATTGTATCGTCCATCCATCCATCTTCTGAACCTGCTTCATCCTCACTAGGGTCGCGGGTATCGTATCGTACTGTATTGTATCGTATTGTATCGTATCGTATCGTATTGTATCGTATCGTATCGTATCTTATCGTATAGTATCATATCGTATCATATCGTATCTTCTTATCTTATTTTATCTTATCTTATTTTAGCTTAGCTTAGCTTATTCGGAATAATGTATTTTTTGGAATAAGAGAAAAATATTGTCATTGTTAATCCTTAAACATGATGACATGGACCAGGTGAAATTACAGAAAACCCAAGAAGAGGTTATCAGGTTAGTTATGGTGGAACAGTAAAAGTTGTGGACTCACACAGGAGACCATCATATGCATCCTGTTTCATGGTGCATTTATTTGCATGTTTTCTGTATTTGACCCTTTATCCTTACCTAGGGTGACCATATTTTGATTTCCAAAAAGGAGGGCTCTCAGCTCCGCCTTCAGATACTTGATCACAAACTATGTAAGTACTGTAGTATTCTGTGCGAAGTGCCTATAACCCAGGAGAAAAGATTTCAGTGAAACAGGCTGCTTGGAATTACTCTATTATTCTAGCTGTAGAAGTGTCAGAAACGCTGCTGTGTGTATGTATTTGAGTCCTTTTTTCCAGGACTACTTCTACTTTCAAGATCTGGCAAGATCAGGTTTTGCTTTACTGTGTGTTTTAGGAGGAATAAAAGATGAATAATAGATAAAAACAAAAAAACTGAATTGATTTTATATAGGTTTTTACTGAATAAGGGAACTTATTTGTACATGTGCATTACAGATCAGCTCTACAAAGGCACAAAACATTTAGTAACAGACAGAATAATGGCGAAATTGCACTTCATTTCCTTTAGACATTTCAGGTTGTTCATATTTGTTCAGGTTATTCACATTTAATTGTTAAAGGATAGTTTATTAATGTAAATATTTATTTATATTTATTGTATTATTTATTAGCATACTGTAATTTTATTTTTAAAATTTTTACATTAATGCCTCATATAGCACTGGAAAGTCTTTTCTTCCAGTGGGATTTGTGACTTTTCCGATTGTACGAACAGTAACGGTGACAGACATCTAAATTGCACTTGGACCTATACATACGCATTTATAGAGTCTTTCCAGTGTAAAACAATGAAAACCGGACATTTTCGCTAATTTATAACAACCGAACGGGATGTGAAAAGAGGACGTGTCCAGGCAAAAGGGGACATTTGGTCATCCTACCTTACCAAGTCATTTTTATGCTTTAACTTAAATTGTCTGTCGGACACCCACATATCACAGTATGATGCTTCCCATGCATGATGTTCTACTTGTACCTAGAATGTGTCAAAATATGATGCCATGACCAAGCCTCTGTATGTCTGGAATTGGCAGTGAGAATGTATATATTAAAGCTGCAGGAGCTCATCTCAGAAGGATAAAACTCCACTATTTAAGAATACACTGCTTTGCTCTGCAGCTCCCTAACAAGGAAAGCTTTAACTCGACATTGTTCATCCAATCAAAAGACTGAATATCAATGTAGATGAACCTGACACTGGTTCATTACAGGAAAGTGTAGCCACTTTTCCAGGGTGAAAGGGTTGAGTAGAGCAGTAGAACTGTATCCAAGTGACATCTGACAGACTCTGATCAGTGTATTGTAATTATTTAACCCTTCTACCTGTCTAAAAATACCTGTAATGAGACAAAATCTCTTTTGACAGCCTGAAAACACAGACAAAGACCAGATGCAGGGGTTTCATGTCCTTTCAGACCAGTTGAATTACAATATGCAGAAAGATCAATATGAAATTTCTGACAAATGATGCTAAAACGAAACTATCCAGCTTTCCCTCAGCTTATGTGTAGGTGTTGACAAGTTTAACCTGTTTCCTCAACACAGAAAATAACATTGGATTTGTCAGTTTCACATCTTTTTCTCATTACCGCTGCTCCCACTCCTTATTTAATGTATAGCCGTCTCTGAACACAGAGGAGGTTTTAATGATCGGTTTACAAGGAACAAGTGAGAAATTGTAATGACTCAACTTACTTATTTATTAATTACTTGAAAAAAAAGTTGTTTTTTTTCTTTCACATACTGCAGATTCTTCCAGATGCACTTCTTAAGTGGAAGATTTATCAAGCCATGGCCACAGTTTTCTATAAGGGATGTACACACTCTAAGTGGATGCTTTTAGGTTTTGACGATTGGATATTCCAGCAGCATTTTAACCACAAAGGGCCAATATTATATCCAATTAAAACTAAAGACAATGTTGTTGTCTCACAACAACATTGTTGGCCTAAAATGATCTAAAACCACAAAATGATATGTTGCTGCTGACACCTGTTGAAGTAATTGCAGATAATAACTGGCTGTTAATATCAACACCTGGAGCTGATTGAAGTAAGAGTGACATGATATGACATGTCCTGTTTATCTTGCATTCACCCTCTGATTTAGAAAAACGCTGTTCGTATTATTTCCCTGTTGAAATGGGCATGTCTCGGAAGTGAAGAAATCCTAACAGCTTATTTACTGCAACGAATTGAAAAGTGTATTTCCTCTGTGTGCACATTGATGGACGGGTAGGCCAGAGCTGACCACCTTTGTACATCATCTTCATCTCCTTCTTTATCTCCAGAGAAAAATAGAGGCATATATAGGCATCTAATCTATGCCGCACACATCTCATACATTTCATATTACACTGAATATGAGGAGCTTCAGTCTGATATTGTGATTAAAAATAGAGAATGTGTCAACATGTCCATTTGGTGTTGCTGCAAGTTTCAGTTAAATCAGGAAATCAGAGCTGGTCTACTAATGAGATAAATTCCCTCTAGAATATACCGACTGAATTATAGATTCATTTTAATTAATATTTGAAGAAAATGCCAGAATGAATCATAATTTCAAAGTCTGCAAATGGTAAATAATAAAAGAACACATGAAGATATACTTAAGTAACTCTCCTGTAAATTTTATCCACTACTGTTACACAACTTTGACCGTGCTTAAGTATAAAATTACAACACAAACACACGATGCATGATGTCCCCAATTTGTTGGTCGCCAGTTTATTTTCATCTGCAAGTCTTAATGGTGTTACTGCACCAGGTGCTGACTTTTAGAATAGATGTGATCATAATATTTGAGCCCAGTTCAGACTTAAATTTGCATTGATATGGTACACTTCATTTTATTTATTTAACCTTTATTTTACTAGGTAGGTCAATTGAGAACCAGTTTTCATTTATAATGATGACCTGGCCAAGAGGCAGCATAATAGACAGATAAAACAGACAAAGAAAAAAAAAAACACATAAAGGTTGCTGCAGCGTGAGCTTAACCGTCTCAAACCAACGCTTCGACTGTGATTCCATTTACCAAATGGATATAGGCTGGTTTTAGAATGTTGTGTTGTATAGATAACTGTGCCCCATAAATCATATTACAATCAATGATGAGAGACTAGCAATGTTTTGATCCTATTTAACTTATACCATCATTTACATATGTAATGTTTGGCAGTTTAAGAGATAATTTTACAGGTCAAGGAAATCACAGTTTGGTATAAAAATGATGGGAAGACGACGCACCTGAAAGTTGCATCTCACTTCCTCTGCGAATATGTCTCTGCAGATTCAATGTGACCAGACTTGTAGTGATTTTCACCTCTTTTAATGCTTTTTCACCTCAATCTAAAAAAACTAAGTAAAACATGCCGAGGTAATAACCACTTGGGTGATGGTGACATTTATGGTCATTGACTGGAGATGCAGTCCACTGAGCTGTTGTTACTTCACTATCTACTGTCTATCTACCACAAACTGCCCCCTTCTTAACTCATACAATTATTATTAATATTTATTTATACACTTATTAATAATAAGTGTAAATGGTGACAAATTTCAAGCAAGATTATGAATGATTTTTGTCTTTCCATTGAGTTCTGTTGGTAAATTCTTCTGATGTTTGTTCCCATGGGATATATCAGAAGGGGTGGGACTTCAGCTCTCTGTAGCAAGCGTTTTTTTTCTCAGTGTTTATGGACTGCAGCTCACCTATTACCACAGTGTCATTTTTAATTGATTTTTCCTCATTAATTCTGTCTTAGTCCATGTTTTCTCTTTTTGTTATTGGTGACACCTCCTCCAAAAAAATAACACAACTACTCTGGGAATAGACTGGAGAGTTGTTGCCCTTCTGTACTTTTCTTTTTCCTTTTTGTCAGTACCAGACATGCAGCCGTAGTAAGTAACTCTATCACTATTGATATCCTCATTTATATTTTAAGATGCTACAAAGTACGCCCAGCAACAACAAAAAAACAAAAGCCTGGAAATAGAGGTAAACAAAGATACTGTCTATATTGATTGGAACCTGTCTGAAGGAAAAAAAAATATTGAAATACAGGAAGGCAAGGGAATGGAGTTATTTGGCCAACAAAACTGAATAAAAGATTCAATATCTTCAAGACCACAGACCTCTGAAACCCAATCATATCATACTCTATACTGTATACATTATCCCCAGTCAACCGTTACATAAAAAAGTGAAATGACTTAGAAATTCATCTTGAACTGTTCATGGTGAATATATTCTCTTTGTAAACCTACACATATTTCTTTGAATAAATAAGATGCAGTGAAGATAAAAAGATACATGGTATTGATGCCCCGGGGTTCCTAAACACCAGGACCATGGTACAGCTCCTCACTGGCCTCAACAGTGAACTGGAAATGACCCTCTCTGCTCCTCTCATCATATCCCTCTACACACTGATGTATAGCTTCAAACCTCTGAAGACTAATGGGTGCCGGCTTCATGATCACAGATAAGAGGTGGACTGAGAGACACAGAAGCAGATACTCACAAAAGAGGGACCAAATTAGATTCTATTTGGGGAGAAAGCAGAGAGAACTTTTGACCCTTTCTTTCTTTTGCTGTGGACATGTATTTCAAAGCAATATGCATTAGTTTATCTACACACATGGCAGTGTGACACATCGAGGCCCATGTAAAGAAAACATCATCTTTGTCAACAGGATGAAGAGAGGTGCTGTTTTCTGTTTAATCCCTTTCTACTGGAGAAAGAATCAAAAATAATGAGTCATCACAGTCAAGGGTCCACTATGTGAGGTCTACGTGGATTTAAGAGGATCTAATTGTATTATACATTATAGTTTCATTAGCGAGTAATCACACAGAATAAGAACTGTTGGGTTTCAAGTCCATCATGTGGCACTGCCATGTTTCTTCAATAGCTCAGAATGACTTTTTCTGTTTTATAATGGATGGCTTCCGGCATTAAGGTATTTTGTTATCACCTACTATGGCTGTGCACCAGAGTTAATATATTTCTATATCTATATATACAGTATATATATATATATCATCTTCATCTACACAGCTGAAAACAGACACAACAAACAGTAGGAGTAATGAGGGCCACCATAGCTGAGGGAGGGTGTGTGCAGTTGGTTGCAATATGCAAATTTGCCACTAGATGTCACTAAATTTCACACAATGAATCTTTAAATGATAAAGTATCAAACTCAAATTGAATTAAACATTCTTGTACAATACATTAAAGCTGCTTGATAAATTTTATGTTGATCAAGAACTGATATATGATTTCATGATTGTGAAACACATACACCGCCTAGCCAAAAAGTCACTACCTGGATCATGCTAGTAGTTCAGATCCTTCTATTGGATAAATTGTGTAATGATTAATGTGTGTCACCTGGAAACATGTTCTTTAACCCTAACGGATACAGTGAGGAGCTACTCGTTTCTTTAACAACCATCAGTTGTATAGAGAGCATAAAGATTGGTCTGATGAGTCCAGATTGACCCAGTTCCAGACCGATGCATCAGGGTGAGAAGAGAGGCAGATGAGTGATTACCCATCATGCCTTGTGCCTACAGTACAAGCCTGTGGGGGCGGTGTTATGATCTGGGGTTGTTTCAGTTGTTCCGGTCTAGTTTTAGTAACATTATTTGTCCATAAAATGAGTTCAGTTGAACCTGAATAATCTGAGCAGGTCTGAACATCCATGGATGAAACAGACATATTTGAAGATGACAATACCAGGATTCATCGGCTCAGATTGTGAACAAGTGGTTCAGGAGCATGAGACATCATTGCCACACATGGATTGGCCACCACAGTATCCAAATCTGACCCCTACTGAGAATCTTGGAAAAAGATTTTTACACACTATCATCAATATAAGACTTTGACCAAAAACACATATATAATGTCATACACATTATATAGCATTAATGATGCCACGGTGGATGAATCCAAGAATCAAAGCTAAAGGTGCTACAATGAAATATTGTGTGTGACACTTATGGACAGGTACTGTTTTAGCTGCAAAAAGTGAATGTGCTAAAAGTATGATCTCTATAAAACTGTGTGAGCTGAACTATACTAGACTGGACTGGACTGGACTGGACTGGACTGAGGAGAATGCTACGGTGTCTCTGCAGACGTAGGCTCATCATAAATTATGGATAATATTTTGTTTCATTTTCCAGGTGACAGTGCAAGCCACTTGCATCACTCTAACAGCAATGAGTGGGGACCGCTGTTATGTCACTGTCTACCCCCTGAAATCCCTCCGCCACCGCACGCCTAAAGTAGCCATGATTGTCAGCATCTGCATTTGGATCGGTCTGTCCTGCTCTTTTAATATGTCATTAAACTGTATCCATTACTTTTTTTATCCAACCATTCATCACTGAGAGTTGTATTGAGTGCATAAAAATACCTTAAAGACAATTTTACCAACAAGACTCTGTATCTTGCACAGGCTCCCTCATCCTGTCTACTCCAATTTTAATGTACCAGCGGATTGAAGAAGGTTATTGGTACGGCCCGAGGCAGTACTGCATGGAGAGGTTTCCATCTAAGACACATGAGAGGGCTTTCATCCTCTACCAGTTCATTGCTGCCTACCTGCTGCCTGTTCTCACCATCTCATTCTGCTACACTCTGATGGTGAAGAGAGTGGGTCAGCCCACCGTCGAACCTGTAGACAACAACTATCAGGTACGAGCAGGGCTTTAATTGCAAGACTTTGACAAAATACAACTGTCAGCCCTTTGTTTTCAGGTAATTAAAGTTAAAAAGACTCTTTCTTCTTTTCTTCTTTTGAGCTGGGATTCCACTTTATAATACTCATGTTTGATGTTGACTGTCTTTAATAAATCCTGCTTCTTTTTTACTTTATTTCCATATCAACTTTTAAAGAAGATTATGTTGAATAAACTGTTTCAAAGGGAGTCACATTTTATAACTCCGAACTTATGTGTCAGAGAAACATGTCAGAATGCGTCATAATAAATACATGTAAAAGGACTTAAAAGGCTCAGTAAAACAATGAGAACACCTACACGTTCCACAATAGATTCGCCCCAGTTCAATCAAAAACATGCCTCTTGATGAAAGCTTTATGAAATCCTTGAAATGCAAATTTCCTTGGCAACCCAAAATGAAATCTCCGGCAACTCACTTATGAGTCATATCACCATCTTTGGGATTTAATGTTCTAGAGCAGTGGTCCCCAACCCCCGGGCCATGGACCGGTACCGGGCCGTGGGTCAATTGGTACCGGGCCGCACAGAAAGAATACTTAACTTACATTATTTCCATTTTATTTATTATCTGATTCTGAACTATGTTTTATTTTGAAAAATTACCAGAGTCTCTCCATCACATCTATCTATGACTCACTCTTGACGCATGACAAGATGCCGCTACCTTCTTAAAGGGGCTGCTCTGGCCGGTAATACAATACATTTCCGCTAAATTGAAACCCCCAAGCTAGCAAAATGAGCAAAACAAGCTCAGGGCTCCCACTGATTCTGCGTTATGGTGAGTTGTATTTTTTGTGCAGTTTCTATTTGTTTTTGTGTATCTTATGCTGAAGGCACGGTTAACCTTTACCATTCCAACCACAGAGTGTGGGGCTGAGAGGCAGTTACTCATGTTATGATGTCGGCGCGATCTTACGAGGACGCTGCTAATAAAGTTGCATACACAGTGGACTCATGTTTATTGTTATATTTAGAAAATACCTGTTTTTTTTGCCGGTCTTATCTTTTTATTTTGTTGTATTTATCTGCCACACCTTAAAGGCCGGTCCGTGAAAATATTGTCTAACATTAAACCGGTCCGTGGCGCAAAAAAGGTTGGGGACCGCTGTTCTAGAGCACATTTCCTCAATCAGTTTTGTGTTTTCTGTTAAAAGATTCCTACTTCTTCCTCAGGTAAACCTCCTGTCTGAGAGAACAATCAGCATCAGGAGCAAAGTCTCCAAGATGGTGGTGGTCATCGTCCTCCTCTTTGCCATCTGCTGGGGTCCCATCCAGATCTTCGTCCTCTTCCAGTCTTTCTATCCAAACTACCGGCCGAACTACGCCACATATAAGATCAAAACCTGGGCCAACTGCATGTCCTACGCCAACTCCTCAGTCAATCCCATAGTCTATGGTTTCATGGGAGCCAGTTTCCAGAAGTCCTTTAGGAAGACCTTCCCTTTTCTGTTCAAGCACAAGGTCAGAGACAGCAGCATGGCCTCGAGGACTGCCAACGCTGAGATCAAATTTGTTGCCGCGGAGGAGGGCAACAATAACCACGGCGGGAACTGAATCCGACGACCGAAAATGAAAAGCGTGTTTGTGTCAGGAGAATTAATGTGTCGGCCGCGGGTTCATTGTGTGAAAGCGTTAATAGAGCAACTGGCTGGTCTGGAAAAAGGATGTGCTGTGTTTGGCAGACATGTTTTATTTATGTTTTTAAATAGATCTAATTAACACACTGATGTGGGGAAACACAGACTCATTAAATCAATGGACCCTAAGAGTGTTTGGCGTGATGCGAAACCCACTTTCCCTGCCAAGGCCAGGCAGTGTTGGCACAAAACATCACCTACTGAGCTGCCAAATAACAGAGGACAGACTTAGAGAGCTGATATCAAAAAAGAGACAATGTGCCATGACCTGTAAGGTGACAGCTGATAAGGTCTGCAGCTTTTGGTATAAACTATGTGTGAACAGCTACGGTAATGTACTCTCACCCATATGAGGATTTATATTCCAAAACTCTCGTAGCCTTATAAACGCACAATACTCATACAAGGCTACTGAAATACATTTGAAATATGAAATATATTCCATCATTTGATGTGGTTTAGTTTATTCAAGTACATTATTCAAATTATAATTGAGTGCATGTTGAATTCTATGCCTGTAAACTCAGCTAATCATGACCCAAACACCAGAAATAAATGTGACTATTGTACATTTCTTCACACCATAGATACATAATCTCAATGATTCCAAACCAAAATATCATCTTTTCTATACACGTCACATAACCAGTGCGTTCATAAGTGAGTCATCGGTCACATTCAGGCACCATCAACACTTGATACACACTCAAAAGACGTGATATGACTCACAATGTATCTCCAGGGTGTCTGTAGATGCATTCGACAACTCCAGTTTTTCAGTTTCAAGAAACCACAGAATAATAAATCGCAACATGCATGGTAAAAAAGGTCTGCATCTCAGGATTTTCCATTCTATTCCATACAGAGGGGGGAATCATCTCCATTTTGCAACTGCACACAGATACACCCCAATTACTATTTTCTATTTTTTTTTATATGTATATTTGAATTACAGTGTTTTTCATTTCCTGGTGACGAGTGATAGACATTGATTATCAGTTATACAAAAGAAGACCATTTAACTGGAACATTTCCTTTTAAAGGGCAAGCACTGAAAATAAATTGTAAAAAATTATAATGTTAGCATGTCCCACCCAGCCAGTTGGGTTGGGTTGTGGTGAACAGGAAAAGAGCAATCCAGTAAAAAATAGATTCTTTTAAAAAAAAAAATACAGTGTTGAAATGGGGTAAAGAATCCTAAAATCAGGTATCAGTGCACAGTTGCAGAATGGAGAGGGCGGAAGTGACCAAAAGATCTAGTTTTTTACAGAAAATACCTGAGATCCAGACCTGTAGCTTTACTTTCTACATTTTCCACCCCACAGAGTTCAGTGTTGGAAAATGGAAATGGAGTGACAACAGTATCCTAAGTGTTTTAATTAGTATGTGAACTCTAGTATCTGGTCCCAGAGTCCCGGGTTTTTGTAAGTCCACCATCCTGCCTCTTGAAACCAGGTAAAACACTAAAACATGGATATACAACTTATGCACAATGTATGGAGTTAGATCAGTCTCATAAATAATTTTGGTTGAAAAACACAGATAAACCTTTCTGTAGTTTTGCAGAAACTTATAATGGCAACATTTCTTCCTGTCTAACCCCCAAATCATGTTTTTCTCTCTTTTCTTGCTCAGTGCAAAATTTATAATAGATATAGATGTAGATATTTACATGGAGGTGATTTGTAGAGTCATATTTTCATTCACTATATATCAGGCCAAATGTGCAGCAAACCTCTTTGCTGTCAGTCTCAAGAAACTGAACAAACTCTGACTGATGTCAGGAAGAGCTGAGGTCTAAAAAAATTCAACTTTTTTAATTTATTTATTTTTTTCACTTCCTTTTTGCCTCATCTCACCAGCTGTGAAAGAGTTAGCTCAGGGTAAACACAGGGTTAAAGTTCAGTGAGCCTCAAACAAAAACAAGCTAGGATCCAGTTTTCTGCTGCTAAGTGTGATGTATGTGGTCTTGGCTAAAGCAGGGTTTAAAACAGTGTTTGCCTTTCTTTTGTGTCCATCACACAAACATTCACAATGTTCCCTGACATGCACTTTTGTACTCGACTTTAGAAACATGCAAACACAGTCCCACATGGACCTTTACCCACAGAGTCCAGGTGTTGTTTGTTAGGAACACTCCTTCACTGAAAACCACCTCCTGAACAACACATCTTTGTATGATCTCGTCCGACTGCATAACACATTGTAGAGATGACCCGTGTCATCTTCACCCTGTGACAAAGTATAGGGTGTCCCAAAAAAATGTACATCATTTGAGATGTCCATATCGGAGTGACTACATGGTCAGGAGAAATGATGCTTAATAGGATTTATTTTGGACAATTTTTTTTTAAGTTTTATTTATATATTCTATTCCTGAAAGCAGAAAAATAAAAAATGATTACACTTTTTTGAGCAAACAAATTTTAAACATATTATTAGGTGATGAAATGATGTCAAATTTTTTGGGACACCCTGTATTTTAAAGCAAAGCCTGTTCAGGGAGCAGCTCTTTGGCAATGTGAATACTGTGCATTAATGTCAATACGTCTGCATAACCTCTGCTAAACCCCCAATCACTTTGTGTCCATCCTGTGCAGACTGAAAATCAGAATATCAATTATGTTCCATAGAAGACCTTAACATGCGTATCTCATTTGAATTGTAGATACTGTAGATACTGTCATCAAGGCTCTATTCAAAGTGCTCTGCAAGGAAAATCATAGGGCTTTTTGCCGTTCCTAAGTAGCCATAAATTGCCAACTAAGAGGAAGTCAGTTAAATAAAGTAATGTTTATGAACATTTTGCAGCTAAGGCACTCACATTAATAGAATGTCATCATGGTTGATGGTAGATAGACATCATAATGTGCTTCAGTACATGACAAGTTTTCCTAGTACTGAAAAAATACCTCGACTGTCACCAGATTCAAAAGATGTTTTATTTTTTTGGGCAGGAAATTATTGGGCTGTCAATGAAAGGAAATGGTATTCATGATTATCACTATTCGCAGCACTTGTTGCTAGTTAATGTGCTTCATTTATTTGTTATTATGACATTGACCAATATACATTAGGACGGTAGAATGTATGAGATTATTACCGTCATCACGAATGTATTTTCTGCTTAACATGGAGTATCCTCTTGTATGTACAATTATTCTGACATTGTAGTTCCGTTATATGTGTGTTCTTGGCGTCCAGCAGTATTTTCAGTTAGTTTCAATAAAGCCTTGTACAAAGTAAAACAGAATCTCATTTACATGTATGAATAAATGATTAAAATGATGATGTTGTGGGCTTGGCGTCCTTGACCAGCACTGACAATTTGATATTTTGTCAGATTAATTAAATGGCTATGCCTTGTGTGTGTGATTGATAAGACAGTAGTTTATATTTAGTAGATACTTAAACTCTACATTTAGTAGTTTATAACTTTATTTCCAACAGCTATGCATGGCAGTGTGATCAAAGTTACTGTAAAGAAACCTCTTGACCCCAAACTAATTGAATTGATACTTGACCTTGCTCTGGGAAAATTAAAACTCAATTAAATGAGTTTTATTTGTGGAAATTATTTGAGTTGATGTTAATTAAAGTGAAGGCATGCATGTTTCCTTATTTAATCTTCATTGGTCCGGGATTCTAACTGAACCTGAAAAAGAAACACAATTACAATCAACATCAGGAACAACACAAACTCAGAAGAATTCATTAAAAAAAAAAAAAAAAAAAATAAATAAATAAATAAATATAGATATAAAAAAAAA
>JAPQRQ010000010.1:18668007-18683536 GCA_037367365.1 Apogon talboti | reverse complement strand
ATAGATAGATAGATAGATAGATAGATAGATAGATAGATAGATAGATAGATAGATAGATAGATAGATAGATAGACTGGGAAACTGCCCTCTTTGTATGCATATGGAGTGTTTTTCCTACTTTTATGTCAATAAACATAAATATTGGACCTGTTTTTGCTCTTATGACATGAACACACAAACTAAATATCACATTCATTGGTTTACAGACTTTGGGAGGAGGAGGAGGGGTACTACTGTAAGTCTGGTCTGGTCTCAGTGTTTGGTCATCTGGGCCTTTTTTTGGACTCCACGTAAAAAAAGGTACATCTCCCTCTGTTAGGATCCATCACCCATTGTGTCAAGTGTCATATATCCTACAAAGGTTATTTTGAAGAGCAGGACGTTCCTTCTCTGCTGCAGTTGAGTCCACAAGTAGAGAAAAAAAAAAAAAAAGCTGATCCAACTCTGGAGGCGATATCATCCACATGAATATCTGTGCCAAATGGGAAACACATGTACGGTTTAAGTAGCAACTGGTTGAACTGATGCACAGTGAGCACAGAATCAGTCAGTCTGAAGTCAGAGGGATATGAGAGATATTAAAATGATCTCATAGTAATACTGTAAATAGTCTGCAGCATTAGGTGGTTACATTCAGAGGACGTCAGTAGAATTAAAGTCTTTGTGGAATTGGAACAAGCAGTGCATCGCTTTTTTAACTGCATTTATTAATCCACAAAATGTTTTAACTACTATTGTCTCCACTGCAGCTACACACTTTATCAAAACCATTTTATGGTGGATCAGTTTAACAGAGATATATGTTTTATTCATGGTTGTTCTTCCATTTTTTGATGTATTGTTTTGTCCGTGTTCTTTTTACCTGCTGCTGCAAAATAAGTTTCCTCCCTGAAGGACAATATAGACCTGAGTGGCGTTTAGATGAGTGTTAGAAAAAGGCTGATGCTTCACTTTTAGTTATATATGTGTACATGTCTGTCGTCCTTGTAAGTTTTCAGATGTATATTTGCCTGGTTCGTCCATTTTTGTCCTCTAGTGTTTTAACCCATAAAGACCCAGTGCTACTATTTTAGCAGTTCGCAAATGAATTTTTTCTCTATATTTACCATTTCTCAAGTGTTTTATCACTGTTTATTGTAATATTATCGTGTTTATTTTGCCTTTCTTCAGCAAAATAATCAGGTGTTTTTCTATATTTAAAAACTGATCATGTAGATGTTCATAAAATCTCAGAGGAAATTCGAATGTTACTACATCAGAAACAGAGAAAAATGAAGATAAAGTGACTTTTTCAGCAAAATGTATCATTAACTGAACATAAACGAAGTGTCTCCATCCAACCCCATGGGTTTTACTGGTGAATCGATGTTTTAGAAGATGACGGTGTTTCCACGGTAACTACAGAGCCTCTGAACATCCGAATGGGTCATATCTGATGACCATGAAAAGATGACAAATTGCATTTTACACTGATTATCTACATATATTGATAAGGTGAGTGGATCAACAGGTATTTAACAGTTTAGATCAGTAGGTGGTTTTCGACGACGGTGGATTTTTAGGTCTTTATGGATTAAACTGACACAAAAAAGTAAAAATATGTAAAAAAAGAAGAAAATAATATATTAAAGATCATTATTCATTCATTAGTTGCCTTTTTTTGCTCAAATTCTAGATGACCAAAAATAAAAACTGCCTTTGTTTCCATACAGTGACAGGACACATATCTTAAAATTACATTAGATTAATTTTTTTTTTCTCACATGTGCTGATGGCATGTTAGCGGTTATTACGTGCTTTAAGATTAAGTTCTGGATGTGTTCCAACGTCTGACTACTCGCTATGCTACCTGTCATCCCCCGCCGGCTGTGATTTTGTCATGCTCCTAATGAGTAGGTTGATATTTCCCATTAAAAAAAAACCAGCCAAAACAAAAGAAAAAACACACTCATTCTGGTCTGCTGGTGTAACTTCCATTGTATTTACGTCATGTGAGACAGGAGACGGTGCTGGGGAAGACCCCCACCCCCCCACACACACCCTGACAAACAGTGCCAGGGTATAAATCATACTCATGTGACAAAGGAGAAAGTACTTTGTCAGGTACAAGTTCCACACAATCGACCGCCTCCGGGTGAAGCAAACGACCCCGGCGTCACTGTAGGCGTTATCAAACTGTCATGAGAACCAGTGCTTTAAGTTCTGCATGTATGCATAAGTGTGCGTCTGTGTGCTAATGTGTGTTCAGGACGGCATGCCAAGCCACCTGGAGCAGAGCAGGTATTATTAGTGATGGTGCCAAGAGACACTTAAAGTGCAGCCACTCTGTCTAGTACAAACAAGCCTGTCTGGGCACAGATCAGCCCCAGTGTGTGTGAGTGTGTGTGAGAGTGTGAGATCGCACCTTTTGCACACACCTCACTCTGAAAAGAGGGGATGTTCAGGTTCACATAACATAGTAATTGGCTGTTTCATTAAAACACACACAGAATGGACATAACCCCTTTTAGTGGACAGATAAAATGTATAATTTTACATTGAACCAGTTTGTTAAAGGTTGGCACTGCTTCCGTTGTGTTTTCCACCATCTCTGCCTCCTATAATCAAAGTGTTAAAACGTGCATGTGCTGGGAAAACAAGAGATCGCACCAGTCACATGAATGTTCTGTCACTTTTACTGAACGTGGCTCAATAACTGTTTGTTTTCTACTTTGTTAAATGTGAATGCAGCAAATGGGAGTGTGTGTGAGTGTGATTTTTACATTTTTCTCTCTGCTGTGCAATCCATCAAGGTGGTCTTGATAATTACCTTATTTGTTTTGTTGCCATCAACTTGATACACGGTTCTATTTTTCATCACACAGTGTACCAGCGCGTTGCCGTTTCAGTGCAGTCAGGCTGTGGTGTTGGCTTTCAGGCAGCACTGACGACAGATCTGAAGCATTTTTTTCTTTTTTTTTTTAGTGAGAGAAAAATTTTAGAGGCGGGACTGGGTTTTAGATGAAGATCAAGTGTTTTCTTTCTTTCTTTCTTTTTCTTTTTTTTTTAACCACAGTTTATCAGTAGTTTTGAAACAATGAACAGTTTGTTTAAGATTAGATCAAATTATTTATTTTCCAAAAATGAAGACAATATTAATAAATTCCACATATTATAACAAAACTATCACAGTAACAGTCCTGAGTATTAGACCAATTTATTCCTGTAAGAATGTGTATTTCTGTACAACTGAATTTCAGCATTTAAGATAAACTCATCAAACTGACTCACCTTCAGGAAAAAAAAACAGTACAGATTACATTAATAGGCTTCTTACTGCACCACTATGTTAAATACTAGGTATAGGAGTAAATAATGTGATGGTAGTGGTATATATATTGGTCTTTTTTACTTAACATTTTCATACTTATGCTTTATTCTTGAATGTTTAATTGATGTGTGTAACTTACTTGAGCACCTTACAGAATGTAAAACCAAATTTCATTTCACTGTAAAAAAGTATTTTGCAATGACAATAAATTCTATTCTATTCTATTCTATTCTATTCTATTCTATTCTATTCTATTCTATTCTATTCTATTCAGGACATATGCATTTTGACTGTAAGTGATGTCATTGGGTTGTTTTCCAGGTAATTATTAAATATAAGGAATCCTGAACCGATGGATCCAGGTTATTAAATAACACACATTCTGCTGAAGTTAAAACACACGACATGTATTGATTCAAAGACTTTTCCAGGGCATGATGAGAGTCTGAATCTGCACCCGATGATTCTTATGAGTGTATCATCGAAGCATTAGTGCCTCTGTGACAGCTTTCAGCGGCAGAGAAGTGACTTTACGTTCTGGCGAGACATTTTATGGCAGATGGTGTTTCTGAAAGGCTGGCAGAGTGGAGGGATGGGGATAAATAGGGAACAGGTTTTCTTTTCCAAACCATGGAGGTAATATATTTATGTAATAAGTCTTTTAATTAAAATACAAAATGCACTGAGTTTAACATGTGTTATATATGGTGCATTATTTCATTGAGTGTTTGAATGCATTAGTAAAACTACAACAAGGCACAGGATTCTATTTTTTTTTTTTTTTACTATATTATCTCCATTCAGAGTAATAAAGCAATTTCAAAAAGATGCCAAGCAACTTCTTTTTTCTTTTCTTCATGCTGTGTTGATAATCATGATCAGTACAACTTTTGCTGGCAGCAATACAGGTGAAATTACTTTCTATTATGTTAATGAAATCACTAAAAAAAACATTAAAAAAACTACTCACAACCAAGAAACGTTTTGATTAAGTCAGTACTGTATTCATTTAGTATAAAAACTATTTACTATCCTGATAAGTAGCCAGTAAGTATTTAAAAGATATTTAACTGCCAGTTAAATTAAAGCAGATGACAGGTATGTTGAGTTAAACCCTGCTAAACAGGCCAAACATAACCACGATGGGAACAAACCTGTGTACGTCTAAGCATGAGCGTAATGTCTTCGGTAAAAGTTCATTGAGTTTTTGCTCTGCAGTACACATGCAACCACTCAGACGTCACTACAGGTTTGTGGCCTGAAATGACTTTTCCTGTTTGGAGATTTTCCATTTGAAGCAAACGCCTGCCTTCATTAACTTCAATATATTATATAATACCTCAAACCATACGCATTTGCTGCAGCCTATACCTTATTTGTAATGTTTGAAGTTAATAAAACTAGGAGTGTATTGCAACATACGGTCTAATCCACCTCGTAATGTATGTAAACACAGATATACAATGATCATAACCTTACATTCAGCCTGTTTGTACAGAGTGCTGTTCAGTGAAGTATGTGTTAACAGCCACTCAGCTTATAAACACTCAGTTTTTATTGTTCTGAAGGGTCTGCCAGAACATACAGTAAACAAAAGGGCATGATGGCATAACCTTGTCACGCTGAAATGCTGGAATATTTCAAAGAATATCAACAGCCCAAACACAAACAGGTGGAAATTCAGACACTGATTAAAAGGTACTGGATAAAGTATAATACCCACTTCCACACGAAGCCGTGTAAATGTGCTTTGTTCCTCGCAAATGGTAATGGTAGTTGTAATTATTAAAAGCAATGAAAACCACATCCCCGTGCTGTCACTCATAATAAAGACAGTTCTCAAACAAAAAGCTGCAAATATAAATCAAGAACTTTAAAGAATTCCTCCTCCTCTGTCATTAACCTGCCACACACTTGTTCAGTCAGAACCACAGTGGTGTCATTATCTGTGTGAACGGCTGCAACTGACGGTGAAAAAATGAAAAATAAAAAAAAAGGCACATGAAGAACAGTTAAAAGTCTATTTAATGTGTTTTAATCATAGCTGTACAGGTGCCATAAAACTAATACCTGAAAAATCTTGTATGGCTGGCAGCCACATGTGAACACAATGACAAGGAGATTGGAAGAGACGCTTAAATATGTGCAAGGGCTGCAGGGCAGACAGTGTGTTCTGCCTTGTACTGTCTTGTTATGGCTTCACCAACATGGCCGTCTGTCGTTTTCACTGCATGTCTGTAACTTTTCTTCTTATTTTCCTCTAAGTTTTGTTGTCTGCCTTTCTTGTCTTTTTACCGATAGATAAACCCTTTAGCTCTAGGCTGAAACCAAATATTAGATTTGCGTAAATACACTGTACCTAAGGTGGTGACGTGTTTGTATTTGTCAAAAATATGGACAGTATCTGGAAGCCATTGGATATGTGATGATTTGTTTTTTGTTTTTTTTGTTTTTTTGCCGATTCCTCTGTAAATGGAAAAAAAAAGAGACTGGATCCTTAAATGTTCCAAACTCAGAGACACCTCCATAAAGAAAACTAATAATTTCACACATTAGGCACATCTTTGACATATCCTGTTTTGAGATTTTTTGTCCAAATTTGGTAGAAGATGGAATTTTGCACATTAGTATTAATCCTTTATCGGGCAAGTGACTATTTTTGGTAATTTCCACACATATTCATTCACATCACAAGACACTGACAGTTCCAGTGAGGACAGTGAGTCAACAATCACAGGTCCAATGTAGTCTACAGGGTCTACAAAATCCACTAATGTATGTAATGGTGTTCAAAGGGATAATGTGTATGTGTGATGTTCTAATGTTCTAATATTCTAAAATACATGTTCCTTTCATCTAACGTGTTTTTCTTGTATTTTTTACATTTTTCTATTGGATTTTTAAAATTTTATTTTATTTTATTTTAATTTTTTTACTTATGGGTAAGGAACCAAATATAGTAACTTCAATGACCTTGATTTTCTACATAACAATGAAAATTTTTTAAAAATTTCACAAAAGTAATAAAGTCTGGTCATGTCCTCCAATAACACACTAAGGCTGAACTTTGAATTTGAGAATATTTCTATGAGTGAACTATAAAGGGTTAAGAAAAATCAGCTAGCAAATTAACATTCATTAAAAATACAATGTTAATACGATGCTTTACTATGTGTTAAAAGATTTTCTTGTTTTCTTATCCTCTCATAATCAAATTGTATTTGTCATAATCAAAGTGCTGCTTGGTTTGTTATGTGTATAATTTGTGCTCATTTATGGTGTATTTTTAGATGTGAGAAATAAATATTCTCTTTCATCTGTTTGATCTATTCTTTTCCTTCAAGTGGTAAATGAACAAGGTGTTGTTTTCACCCATATACAGTATGTATGTGTGAGACAGGCTGCAATGATATTTATGAAACTTAACCCTATAAAACCATTTGAATCATATTTGCTACAACAAAACGAAACATCGCTCAGGCCTTTTCAGAAATTTTGTCACGAAATGCATTGTGGGAATGTCGACCAAGCAAAAGCAGTTTCCCACAGATTCGGCAAGAAAAGGAGCCAGATTGCTACAATGTAAAATTCTACATTCCACCAGGTTGTTTTAAAGAATGAGTATAGTCGGTGGATGGAGGTAAAGGCCACATTTGGGTTCAGCACTCACCAAGAGACAGAGAAATTGCTGCTGCATGGAATTCCCATTCCCACAATGCACTTCAAAATTTCAGAAAAGGCCTGAGTGACATTTTGGTTTATGTAAACAAGTGGACTGTGTTTATGATGAAGTCATCTTCGAAGTTGTGAGGGAACTGATTCAGGTGCATAAGCACAGAAAGACTAATGGATTAGTGATAATTAGGATATCACTGAGGTTTTACACATGTGAAAAAAATTGTGATGAAAGTTATATGCTGTACAGTACATTTATATAATTTTTTTTTAAAATAAGTCCTTCATGTACTGAAACAATGCATAGTTACCTGATAATTGATCCTTTATAGTACAGTCAAAGTGTGTGTATCAAATTTGACACTGCAGGTATATAAGGAACTTTATAAAAATGCCCAATGTATCAAATGTGATACAAAAATATATCATAAACAAAATGATATGGAAAAATGTTTTGTTTAGATATTATTAAAAGGTCTAATAAACATCTCAATTCCAAAAAATTAGAATTTTGTGGCTAGTTTTTGATGGGCCAGGTTTTACTAAGATACTAAATTAAGTATCTAGAAGTGAAATATTATTTGTTTCTTTTTCCTGGGTTTGTATGACTTGATTCAACATCCAAATACACAGTCTTTACCTTAAGACTAAACTAGTGTGCATTCATTTGGTGCATTCCTTCATTTATTCTCTCTCTCTTCCTCTTCCGTCCTGAGGCATCCCTTCTTCCTCTCGTTCTTCTCTCCGTCTCCTCCCTCTTTTAAGCTCATTATAGACAAAGGGAAGCTATGGCCCCATCGATCACGCTAACCTCCTGTGTGACCCCTCGCCAAATGACGCGCCTAGAAAACCAGGTCTGGTCCGCGCTGTTCTTTGTTTGCTCTCTTCCTGTGTTTCTCAGTGCTGCATTGTGGGACTCTCAACAAGTGGCTCATTTAGCTGCTGCAGCAACGGCAACAGCAACAGCAGCAGCGACGTGTTGAAACATACATCCTGCTCCAAATGGAGGTTCGGTCGCAAATAAACAGGCTGAGATCTAGTGTGGACGTCACGCTGTTGTATTGTGGAGCAGGGAGGTGTAATATGTTGCCATTGCAGATTTCAGTCTAATACCTGGCCCATGTGGAGAGTTCTTTCACTGCTTTCATTTCACCCCCTCAGGGCAGAATTTATTTAGAACAGATGAGAACTCTTCAACCGTGATGACCGTTCTCATTTCACAGAAGATATCGACCGTTTTTGTGTCGTATTAACAGAAGAACTTTCAGGCCCCAAATCCCTCTTGGCAGCTTGGATATGGCAAAGAGGGCCGGGGACAAGAGGGAAATGTGTACATAAGAGAAAGGGGATGAGCAGTTTAATGGCGGATAATCCTGACAAAAGCAGGCGAAAACAAGAGGGGATGCAAAGGGATGAAAAGGAGAAGAGGGAGGAGAGTTTCAAACAGGAGGGATGGGTACAGACAGAGAGATAGAAGAAAAAGAAGAAAAGTAGGGCGAGCCAAAGTGTTAATTTCCATCAAAAGAAAAGCGATATGAGTCATTTCGTCAGAGCGTGCTGTTTAAGAAAATCAAATGTTCTTTATGAAGACTGTTGGTAGCTAATTTTTTTATTTTATTTTGCATGAGCTGTTTTTGACAAATGCAAATGACCCCTCCGTCAGAAATGTAACTCCTTTGCTTTCATAAACGTTTATTTTGCACACTCCATAAGTTTTAAAGACACGTTTGTTCATTTCACTGTGAGCTTTTAGCATTGTGGGTTCAAGATTCTTACACTAAAGGTGATATTCGTTAGAGGAGTAAATATCCGTTGGAAAGAGTAATCTCCCCATGGAGGGAGATTATGACTCATTCACCTTGAAGAAGAACATAGCTGGTGGCTGAGTCATCGGGGTCACACCCGAACACACCCACCAGTCCCTCAACCGGTTCTCTATCTCTGTCTGACGCTCTGGCTCTCTCTCTCCGACACAGATGAATGTTTATGCCATGCAGGGGTACATGAGTGTGTGTGGCTTCATTAAATAAAACCCAGAAACGGTATAAACACAATGTTACAATCATTTACATGAAGGTTTTTAAACATATTTTACTGCCTTGGCTTAATTAAAAAATGCTTAAAAGTTGAAAAAAACACACCTCTACCATGTGGATTTCTGTTAAATAAACTGCTGTAAAATAGAGAGCAGCAGGAGACTTGTATATTCGTGCTGTCAAAGTCAAAGTCAAGTTTGGTCTTTTATTTTTGCTTCTTCTGAGTCTAAAAGTGTGAAGCCCATCGGACAGAAATGACCATGAGATTAAAAATAACTCCAAATGTGATAAAGGATGAATTAATTTCTACTTAAATGCATTATTTTCAATGTACAAATGTTATCTTCTGGTTGAGTGAGCAGATGAAAGCACTGTATCTGCAAAGACATCGGCTTTCCATCAAGACACAAATACCCCTCCATGTGTCTTTAAATATCAAAACCATGGTGCTGTAAACCACGTGCACTTTCATGCAGCATCACAAAGCAGAGAAGGCATCTTCATGTTGTTTACAGTGGTTTCCAACAATGAAAAAACTATTCAGGGCAAGAAAAATGGACCAAAAATGTCCAAAAAGAGTTTATTTGTACAAAATGGAAGCAGCATGCATCAGTGTTTCTTTGGAAAAATAATAAATGAAAACCTCCAAGCTACTGGATGTCTCTGTGAAAAAGCACAATACTTCTCATGACAGCGCACGGTAAATGTTTCCTCCTCAACAGACAGGGTGTAAGTGGGGAGTCACTTTATGTTAAATGTGATGTGTTCACTATAAATCACAGTAAATGGAGAAGTCACTCCTTTACAAAGCTACGCGCCTGCTCTGGTGTGGTATAGAGTTTGTAAAAATTAACATTTCTACAACAGACCGCACATCATAAGCTCAGAAACATCCACACATGGCCTTCCTCATGCATCTCAGTCACATCCTTTCTTGCTTTAAAACTGTCCTGCAGCTTTCATCTCAATGCATTAGCATCTCAATATAAACCTCATGACACTGTTCGTCGTCAGTATGAATAGTTTCTGCGGGGATCCGCTGTTATTCCCTGCAGGAACTTCTGTCTGAGCCGCTTTCATTATCCTTCACAATGAACATAGACGTAAAGTCATATTTGCTGATTTTTATTGGATGTATTAATGACAACATGGCATGTTTTCAGCTCCTGATATTTCCTCCGTCATCTCTTATTCTTATCCCCATCATGAATATTACTGTTTAATCACATATAATGCATTAATAATAATATAATACAAATATGATTTACAACAGCATTTACTTGTACAATAATGAAAATTAATGAATGTGAAAATGCAGTGAAAGTCTTTTTTTCATATTATTTAAGTTTTAATATGAATGAATGAAGAGATCCACATTTACCATTACTTTTTTACTGTATCATTTGTCCTCACATCAGACTTTTCCATTATTAACACACGTAATACTAAAGTGTCAAAATACACGTATAAACAGACCACACCTATTCTCATTTCATTGGGCTGATCATGTGAATATAAAGGAAAACGAAAATGTGTAAATTCTCATCATCAAATTTGTTGCATTGGACAAATAAATGACAAATTTTCTGATGTTGAGTTTTAAAGCATGAATAATTCACATAACAATGCTTCTATCCTTACAGTAAAATCCTCTGTCCCTTCCTCTATTTGACTTCACTTTTTTTTTTCCTTTGAGACAAAAATCTGTGGATTAGTATAATGTTACATCCAACTCTTTCCTCTTTTTTTTTTTTTTGTCATTGATTAGAAGCCCGTTAAAGGAACACACACTCCACACACAGACGTTATTGCTTCAGCCCACATGACCATGTCTTGTTTAGGTCCTGTTTAGTTTCAGAATCCATATTGGAAAGATTTATATCAAGTTGTTTTTGAAGCCTGTTGCTGAGGAGGGCAACGAGCTCTGAGCAGAGCACAGCACCGCCGCCGCAAAAAAAAAAAAAAAGGTTTTTCTCCAAACATGTTACAGAATGAGTGTACATAGTCAGGGTTTTGAAAGAATGCCCGTCTGAAGCAGACTTTCCACATGGTCGGTTGGCTCTTCCAGTAACCGGATGGCACACTTCCCTCTTTTTCACAGAGGGAGAGAAACTGAAAACTGGGTATCAAGGGTGTGGACTATTTAAATAGGCTTTTCTCATGCCACAATGGCAGATGAATCCTCAGATATAATTAATTACATTTGCATTTATCTTGGACAAAGAAGCATTTTATACTTGTGAAAAGAACTTTTAGCCCAGAGTTAAGTTTTGCAATAAAAACAGTATGTCAAGGCTAAAAATGTCCTTAACTTCAGGCTATAACATGCTGGCGATTTGTTGGTGGGCTGGTGCAGTTTACTACTTAAAGGGCTAACCAATTATTTCCCTTAAAGATGGCAGCGATCCATACGGGGTCTGATTAAAAACAAGTGAAAACAACTTTTCGTTTAACATCTCTTTGACCCAATTTCAAATTGTACTGTAGGTTGAGCATTAAATATATATAAATAAAAGCAAATCTATGCACACATACACAAAATGACCTTTAAATCAGCTGTGCCAAACTCATTTTAGTTCAGTGGCATCATACTGAACACATTACACATACATAAAATAATAGCATAATAAATCATAAATAATGTCCACTCCAAAATTTTTCTATGTTTTAGTGTGAAAAAAGTAAAATTACATGATGAAAATGTTTACATCTACAAAGTACCCTTTAAAAAATGTGAATCACATGGTCAACCTGAAATTTCTAACTTGAAAAATATGTTATGCCTCATCATAGATAGCAGTGGATCAACAAAGGCACAAAACATTCGGACACAGGCAGGATATTGTTAAAATTTCACTTATTTTTCAGGTTAGAAATTCTTAATGCTTAATTTTTTATAATTTTGATTTTTTTTCATAGTAAAACAAAGAGAAACCTTTGGAGTTGTTATTATTTACAGGTTATTATGATAGTATTTTACAGGTCTGATCCACCAGTTGCTCTGTATAATAATAATAATAATAATAATACTTTATTTGTATAGCACCTTTAAAAACTGAGTTTACAAAGTGCTTTGACAGACAAAGCAGAGCAGGAGGGCACAACAGCAGAAGTCAAAATACCAAGAGGGCCAAGGAAGAGCACAGAATTGAGGTGAAATTGAATTAAAACAAGGCGCAAACAAAAAAAAAAAAAAAAGTGGCCAATATGTATGTGGCCAATGAACTAAAATGACTTAGACACCCTTGACTGTTAATATCTTCAGTGTAATTTTTGCATCGCACATTTGCACACATTCATCCCAGGGGCCGGAGTGGACCCTTTGGCGTGCCAGTTTTGGCCCGCAGGCCTCATGTTGGACACCCCTGCTTTAAAGCATTTTTTGGGAACTCACCACATGAGAAGAAACTGATGTTGGAGATGTTCATATTCTCCAAAAACGTATGCACAGTGATGAAATGCACATCTTGTAATTACAAAGTTGTAATTTTGCACATGAAAAAATAACTGTATATGGTAAATATACAGAGAGTGAAGCTTTCTTCTCTCGTCCAAAACAAAGGTAGCCTGTGCAACACGGCAATTTCAGCAGTAACAATATATGTCCCTGTCACTACCAATGTTCCCACATCAAGCGTTCGCAGACGACAGGGCTGCGATCTGGGCTCTGTCTGCTGCGTCTCTCCCCTGTTGCCTTATAATGAGGACTGACTAGGGCACAGATTAAGTGCGATCTGGCTAACGTTAACCCCCAGCAGCTTCAAGAGCTCCAGATAAAGATGAAATATTTTAACATGGGACTCGAAGGTGGGCGGTTATTCGATTCGTCCCAGTTTGTCAAATCCATTCATGAAAAATACACCCAATTTGGCAAAATTGAATGGATGGCCATGAAACAATACCCAATTATAGACCAAATAAATGGATTTATCCGAGAGTGAAACCTTGTTAGTCCAAAGAGAAAGTAGGAGTGCCTATGGATTGATCCTCATTAGACCTGTAAGCCGGTGAGGGCTGCAGATGTCCAGAGTAATCACTGACGGCTAATTTGCTGATGTCACTCAAGGTGGTCTCGAAAGCACGGTGAGTAAGAAGCAAACAAAACTAAATAGGATGCTTAAATGGGTAATGAGGAGCATTTTGCCACTTGTGGCTTGTAAACGTAGGTTTAAAATTCACCGTGTGCTCTTTAGCTCAACAAGACGTGAAGCACGAGGTCTGTAAATGTGTCTGCCAAAACATCACAGGGCGGTGGGCCGGGCTCAGAAGACCTCCCAAACACAGCACCTGAAACAGCAAATGCATGAGTTTACTCCTGTATTTATAAAGGATTTTTGCATAGGAAAAGTCCAATTTGGTTAAGAGCTGTGTTGCACACTGCCAGGCCGCCATTTTAACACATCTTGAGGCAGTGGGCGTGGCTGCAGGTGTTACCAATTTCTTCTACTAAACGTTTGCCAATTATGATCACGTGTTGCGTTCACTGTCCTCTTCACACAGTGAGTCAAAAATGTCCCACCGATCTTACTTACTCTGATAGTTTCGACTTATTCTATTATTCAAATTTATTCACTAATATTTTCTTCAGTGGCTGAGATCTGGCAGCACATCCTAGATATGCAGCTAAAGCCATTGCTTTAATTTTCAGCTTTGGTTTTGCTCCCAAATAAATTACAATCACACAGGGGTTTGTCTGGCCTCTGGTGTTTCTGGCCACACTTGAGTTCTTTGTAGAGAACAAGTAAACACAGCAATTAACTCAGAGGTTGCAGAGCTCTTATTCACTAAAATCCATAAAAGTAATAAGTTATGTTTTAATACGGTGGAATTTTATTTTTATTTTAACCATAATATCATGGAGGTTGATAAGGGCGCCTGGGCCGAGGCTGCTCCATCAGACACATAAATGTCACAAGATTTACATTTGATGAAAAAATAAATGATGGAATCATAAAATATCAAGATGAACATTCATCAAAGATTAATAATATTGGACAAAACATAAATGGCCAGATGTGTCTATCTCAGATTCAGTTAGTATTTTGATAAAGTTTATGGATATTTTGCAAATTATTCCAAGAAAAAGCAGCAACAAACATCAAAGCTTTTAACTGGAGTTTATTTGGAGCAGACACTAAGAGTAAGAAGACTGTCATTACCCATGCTGTTGGACTGACGTACAGTTGAAAATACGATAAAAGCCGACCTTAAATAGACCTTTATGTAACACAGGAGGTGAAAGACAGCGTTCATTTGTCTCTTGGATGCTGAAACCCACATCTTAACCTCGTCTCTCTGGGTGGATGCACATGCCTGATGGATTCAGCCATCCTTCTCACATTAAAAAACTATATGTCTCATCCTGGTTTTTCACTTTCTCCTTCACCACCATCAAAAAAAAAAAAAAAAAAAATGGCTGAAGGGCAGCTTTGGCACATAATTAAGTCAAGAAATTTTGTAGTGGTTTGCAACCAGGCTTCCCTTAACCCTTGGGTTTTAACTCCATTTCTGTTTTGAGACGTATTCATACATCTGCACTTTCTTGATCCCCGGTCCAAACCGCAGCGATGACTCACGGGTAAATGAGCTGAAGGAAGAGGAGGAGGGGGGAAAGGACAAAAAGCGGACAGATTAAGTCGCGGGGAACGGTTTGTGGCAGGGAATCAGAGAGATGTAGTCTGAATGAGGCTGCTTGCGGGTGCTGGAGGCCTATCAGGCTGTGCAGTTGCCTGGAATAACAAACAGAGACTGTCAGGATGACGAGCATGGATGGTGGTCCCTACCGTAAAGCCTTTTATAGTAGGCCCTTCACCAGAGAACACAGACAAGATGAATGTCATTTAAAGCCCGGTACGGCTGTGGGAAGACATCCACAGTGGGTAGTAGGACACTGTTGACTCAACAATATAAAACACTACTTTCATTCACATTCATCAGCACAATGGTTTTTTTTTTTTTTTTGGTTTTAATACTCAGCCCCAAACAAGAAACATGAGGAAATTAGAATGAGGGGAAAAAAATGTAATTCTATTACTTGTCAAAAACAGAAACAAATGAATAATACATATTCATACTTGAGTCACAGTCGCTTTTATTGTGAAGAAGGAGAGAACCTATGGTTATTTTGATTAAAACACGACATGAATTTTGTTATTTTTCATTCAAGTGTGGATTCAACAAATATATCACATTAACCATTTAGGAAAAACTTAATTTCAAATCCACTGTGATGGTGAACAGAAGCCAAAATTACTACATTTGTGTCACTATCCAAATACTGATGGAGCTCAATATACATGTCTTACTGCATTAAAACTGAAAATCTGTATTGATCTGCAAGTAAAAAGTAGCAAAAATAATACAATATTTGCTCTTGTGTGAGTAAAAGGGAAATGCACGTAAAATAAAATAGAGCTGCTCAGCTTTCTTTAACCTCCTAGGACCCACTGTCCACGTATGAGGACAAGAAATTCACAGCTTTATACAAAAAAAAAAAGAAACTGTCCAC
>JAPQRQ010000010.1:18655847-18667651 GCA_037367365.1 Apogon talboti | reverse complement strand
AATATAAGCAATTATTTAATTAAAAAAAGCCAAAACTCAAAAACCTGTGGGGCTCCTGGGTCTTAGGAGGTTAAAGATGGATGTGGTATTCATCTAAGCTGCAGAGAACATCAACAGATATAAAGGCGAATGAAAATCAAAGCACAGTTGCAACCTTTTCATTTGTTTTTCAGGGAAAGCAAGTTAGGAAAGACACTTTGCGGAGAAATCACTAAACGCTAGTAAGAAGCGCATATAGTAGTTGAGATGTTTTTCACTACCGACGCTCAAACATCCCCAGATGGTTGTAGTTGAACACCAGGCCCTGTGCCAGTCCTTTCCACCGGAGGCTCTACCATCCAGAGCAGAATACACTCCGCTGGGGAGAGTCCAAGTGAAGAAGAGAAAAAAAAAAGAAAATGCAAACACTTTTACTCCGCTCCTCACATAAACACCAGTGGAAGAGGAGGAGATCACTGGAACCATCTGCTTTTGCTGAACGTGGGCTTTTCATTCTCCGTAGAGTGCACACATCATGTCAGTCCTGCTGTAAAAGTGACATTTTTGACTCCAGTCTCAAATAAAAGCATCATGACTTTAGTTTTTTCCCCCTCATTTCCGCCTGAGGTTCCTCTCTCTGTAAGGTTGCAGTCGTTGTTGGGGAACACGTTGTACATTTCAGCTGGTCAAACATCGTACTGGAAAAGGCCTGTCCAAACCTTTCATTAATGTGAGTAATGACAGTAAATATGAGGCGATAATAGCAGAGTTTAGACAAACATGACTCACAGGCTGTCTCAGTAGAACAGATGTTAGCGCCGAATCCAACATTTGTTTGAAAAACCCAGATTCTTCCGTGTATCCCCGTAATCTCACTCATTTATATTCATTTGTTTGTGCGAGAAAATTTGAGTCTTAACACATTTGTTGTATATCCATCTCCAACTATTACAGATACATTTTTTTTTTCTGGGCTCTTTTTGTGAAAAACAAATTGCATCAGTTTAATCACGACAAAAACAATCACTGGGAAGATCCAGGAAGTTTTGGCTGCTGCTTAGTGACACTAAAATAAAAATAAAAAACAGCTGGGAAACTTTGCTGATTTATCCTCTTTGCATGTAAAAAGTCACAATCTAGGGATGAAAATTGAATTATCGAAGCCAAACATGTTAAAAAAGACAAATGTGCTGTAAGTGTAGCTTTTGATGACATGATGCTTTGTGTTATTATTACAACGACATCAACGGAAAAATGGGTTGAATTTTTCATGAGGGTATGATGTTGTTATGACCTGTCTGTAATCAGCAGCAGGATTGTTCTGATGTTCCGCATTTGTGTGACCTAACTCCTAAACCCCGGTCCATGTTTCTCCCTCTGAGCTCTTCCTCTGCTGCTGAAATCAATGCAGCATGCAGCGGGGTCGACTGAGGTAGCTCCGAGTCCTGGGCTCTGCAGAGGAGGATGGAGTCGACTCTCACGGTGAGAGGAAAAAGAGAGAGAGAGAGAGAGAGACAGAGAGAGAGAGACAGAGAGAGAGAGAGAGAGAGAGAGAGACTCAGCATCTGGCCACCATCAGCTGTCTGAGTCCAGGTCCTGCTGACAGTCAGGACCAGCTGGTTCACTGGGCAGCGGGACAGTGGACCCGAGACCAGAGACCAGATGGAGGCAGCTGCATCAGCACTTCGCTGCTCTGTTCTTTTTCATCTACACTTTCAAATGAACGTAAATGTGCTTTAACAAATACACACTCAGTTGTACTTTTGTGGCAGTTCGCAAATGCATTTTCCTCCGTATTTAACCCTTTTTAAAATGATTTATTACAATGTTATCCTCTGTTGTTTTTTTTTATTGTTTTCAGTGAAAATCAAGTATTTTCCTGTATTTAATTTACTGATTATGTAGATTTTCATACAAGCTCAGATTAAATTTGAGGTTTATTATATTAGAAACAGAGAAAACTGAAGAAAAAGTCACTTTTTTTAGCAAATATATCTGTAATTGAACATGAAAACAAGTGTCTCCATCCACTGTCATTGATCCAACTCCATGGGTTTTACTGGTGAATCAATGCAATAGAAGATGATGGTGTTTCCACGGTAACTACGGAGCCTCTGGATGTCCAAATGGGTCATATCTGATGACCATGAAAAGACGACAAACTGCATTTTACACCAATTATTTACATGTATTGATAGGATTAGTGGATCAACAGGTGTTAAACAGTTTAGATCAGTAGATGCTGTTGGTTGCTGGTGGCTGTTTGGGTCTTTATGGGTTAACTATGTGTCAGTTTTATACTGTGACAGTATTTCACTAGTGTATAGTTATTCTGATTCTCAGAAATATGATCCTCACTCTGAGTGTACGATAATTAACTCATTTTACATCTTTAATATACCAAGAAAACAGCACCATTAAGACTGCCGCTTTATTATTGTCACTTAATGTACGAATATGCTGTGTATGTTGGCAGAAGCCTGAGTTTATTCATTAGAAGTTAGTAAAACTGTGTTGTGAAAGGAAGGCCGTGTCATTAATTTCATTTAAAATTTTAATGTTGCTTTATTTATCAGGATTACAGGCATGTAGCTGTTAGCTTGGAGGGATTTGGCTCTGTACAAAATCTGGCAAAACATATTTAATATTGATGAGAACAGTAATGATTAAATGAATGTTGTTTATCCCCTCAGCACAAAAATATTTCTTATAATTTCTTACTGGTGTTTCAGGACATTTATTATTGTTTATCCTTACTTTGGTTTACAGTGGCACAAGTGTATAATTAAATACTGTACTTGAATATCTAAGAAATAAAAATATATAGCTTTACTTTTCTTATTTATTTACTTTTTGTGCATGATCATTAGTACATTCAGGTATATTTTACCATGAATGCCTCAAAATTAAGCAGTTATTTGCTTTGCTGGAATTCAGCTCTCTTCCATTCATAATAATTTATTTAGTTGACAAAAATATAATTAAAAATCATATTATTGTATAAAAATATGTGATTGAATTGTTACTGATAATAACTCACTGATAATAATAATGATACTGATAATAATATTTATTTATACCCAAACAGGCGACAGCAGCTAAAAGCATCTACTGATGTTAACTGTTTAATAACTTTTCATCCACTAATTTTATCAATACAGTGAAATATTTCAGGAAAGATGCAGTTTCTCAGATTTTTACCAGCGTCAGATATGACCCATTTGGGCGTTCAGAGGCACCGTAGTGAACATGAACACACCGTCAGTAATCAGTGATGGAGTTTGACAAGTGACAGTGGTTGTAGATATTTACTTTTATGTTCTGTTAATGATATATTTTTGCTAAAAAAAAGTCACTTTTTCTTCAGTTTCTTCAGTCTCTGTTTGCTCACTTTACCTTTACCTCTGACGCTTTGAAGAAAATCTACATGATTGGTGAAGTAAATATAGGAAAATACATGTTTTTCACTGAACACTGCGATAAATGTAATAAATCATTAAAGAAATAAGTGTCATGAGTGGAGAAAAATTCATTTGGAAGTCACCACAAAAATAGTTCTAGAGGTTTATATGAAAGCTGATGCACTTTATTCAGAAAGAGTTTTATGCCTTTTATAATCTCAAATGCATTACCATGTTTTCGACTATGATAAACGACTGAATGACTGAGTATTGCAACACATTGTTAATGGAGTCAAAACACTTAACATTAGCCTCATAGCATAATTGCCTGTGTCATATTTTAGGCCAAATTGTGATATCCGCATAACTTTACTCTCCTAACACGGCTGCTTCATTTTTCATCATTGGCTTTGACCTGAAAAAAACAAAAAACAAAAACTTATGCTTAATTATGCTCTGAGGCTAATGATAAAATATTTTGTGCGTCAATGTAATTCATTTGACTTTTGTAAATGACAAACCCATAGTAAACTCCTTCCTCCAGGCGCTGAAACATCCTCCAGTGTCTGTCTCCACCATATCAGGGGGTTATTGTCTATTCCATAGCCTCATTTTAATTAAGTATCATGACGCAGATTCTGATGCATTGTGGAAAGTGCCGAGCCTCTGTAACTCACTTGTGACTCAGTGCATCATTGTTAAGGCCACCTTCCTCCAAAAGCGGCCCTTGTATCATACTGGACCAGACAGAAACAGAACAAAGCATGTTGTTCCCTCACTTCCACTGTTAATCACACAACAGTCCAAAAACACCAGACGAAAGAGACTAAGATGTCCCTGTTGGCATCTGCATCAAAACAATATTTTCTAGAGGAATTAGTTGTTAATTCAATAGCCTGCGAGAAACATCCCAGCATGCAAACTGGGAGTCCGTTCTAAATATAGGCTCTAAAATAAAACCGGTGTGTTGTAAGAGTATCGTTTACAGATCTGTCATCCCCTAAAACAGACACAGTCCTGTCACATTTAAAGCCCCTGAAGTTGAATTTTTTTTGATGTCTTAGCGGTCAGCTTTTATTTTGTTTTCAGTACAGTGTGCGTGTTTGTTTTCCTCTGTGTTCACTGACATCTTGTGCGAGTAGATGAAATCCCATGATCTACAAAATAAAAAGCAGAACGCTCACGGCCGCTGAGGGGCACGAACAAACGCACAATTGTGGCCTACTGTCGAGAGGCGGAAGTCATGGGTGATTTTTTTGTCTTTCTCCCCCCTTTCCTTTATTCCATAATGTTTAACAATGGGTTAAATTGTCTGTAATCACAACAGAAGCCAAAAAGACAAGACAGCTTGTTAAAAGCTGAATATATGAAACCGAGTTAATCGTTAACACATGGCGGAGATAAACAGGACCGCAGTGTTGAAGCGTTACTTTGAAAGGTTGTGTCTGATTGTGTGTGTTACTGTAAGTCTGCGAAAATTGTCGTGACATTTTCAGCGATCATGTATTGTGTCTGTAGAGGCGAGCCTGGATGCCCCGGAGGTCTGAAGGGCTGTGACTCATGCTTAAAGCCTTTGCGCCTGTGACATGGAGAAAGGAAATAAGAGCCAGATGCCAACAGATATCCACAAGCACATGGCTCACGCGACAGGCTGGTGTACTCTGTGTGCTGTGTGTGTGTATGTGTGTGTGTGTATTCTCATTCCCAACAGTCGTTCACAAAAGCCTTCAGGTGCGATTCAAGTGATTTTCCAGTGGCAATTTTACATCCAACATGTTCGCAATTCACAGAAAATCACTACAAGAACCAAAACAACTGACGAAAACACAGACTCTCAAGGCAGCAGCCATGTACAGAAGGACGGATCCATGAATCTAAATTGTTTACTCAATAACCTATAATTTTGTAACGGTTTTTATGAGGATTTTTTCCAGACTTTTGGTCGGGGTGAAAATGTTGCACAGCTATAACAGACTTTACCAACCATGTTTTAAATTAGTAAAAAATTCAGAACTGGCGCAGATGTTGGTTTCCATCAGAAATATCTTAATATACTGTAGTCGTGCTGCCAGTAAATCATTTAAAAAAAAACCAAGATCCACCAAACAGTGGAACTTTCGCCATCTGCTTATATAGTTGATTCTAAGAATGAACTCAACAACTCGACTCTATGAAGTGCAGCTTTGTCACGCTTTTATTTTTTTCCTCTTTCTTTTTAACCCAAACACTGGTGCATCGGGTTCCTGTTTTCACACACACTTTGTGTTATGCTCAAAGTTTCCATTCATGTCCATATGCACAGCGATGTAATTACACTGAATCTGTCAGAATATAGATATTACCTCACTGGCAGTTTGGGGAGGGTTACTTTCTGAAGTGTAATAGGGTACAGATTAGCATAATTATCCTGTTAAAATGAATTAAGTAATGCAACTATTTCAACTACTGGATCGAACTGTAACTTATCATATTTGATTACTTTTGGACTTTTACGTACTTTTATAACAACTGTTTTAAACTGGGTAATAAAGCTGAAATCTCCTAAATACGCCAGTTGAAACTGATACTGTATAGTAATGTTAGAAAATAAGGAAAATATTATTGAATTTCCAGTTCTGTAATATGTCCCCGTCCAACAACACGACCACCCACCTTGCTTTGCTTCGCTATTAAATTCTACATTCTGTCTTGTAACTGAAAATAATATGTTTCAATGTTACCCTCTGTGGCATTTTGACATGTAGCTAATTTAAGTGCATATTTTTCTGTTACTGATTACATTTACATTTATTTTGTAATATAATAACATATCGGTTTCACATGTAATAAGTTACTCCCCAACACTGTGGACCAGGAGGGGGTCCACTTTAAACATAACATATCCACTGTGTAACTAAGACTTTACATGGGCTTGTGTACTTTATTGAAATTTGTCTTGGAGGTGGTTGTTTGCTGACTCTATTTCTAAGCTAATAGTATCTAGTATCACACACCACACACTTGCTGTAGAGGAGCAGAGGAGAAGGCATACAGAAAAACATGCTGTATATAATTAATGTATGGAGGAACTGTGACGTCACCTGTTAGTTTATGAACTGTCATTTTGAAACCAGTAGTTTGCAACTTGTTTGTCACAGTATTGGGCTTTTGGAGCTGGAAGTGACCATATTTGGACCAAAAGGGTGGAGCCTGAGGGATCATGGGTGAGCTAATGCTAAAGGGTAGCTTACAGACTTGGAAAAACTTTTCATAATAAAGTCATTTTACAGTTTTGTTAGTGTAACCTATTAACTACAACTACACTGAAACAGTCTGTCAGGGAACAAAATGTGTTTAATTAAATAAAGTGAAACTGTGAAAGCCTGATTTGGCTGCCATCCATGTCTTATATTCAACCTTGACCTTCAAGAGCTTATTAAAGAAGAAAAAAATTTAAGATGGACCACCGGGTCATTTTTTAGCGGGACTAATTGAAACAAATGTGACCAGAATGACTCCTAGAAAAACATTAGTAACTCAGTTTCCTTTTTTTTAGTGTAAGTCTGTGAGTGCCAGGGCATTTTGGAACCAACCCCAATGGCCCTCAGTGGTGTCACAACATTAAGATAAATGCTGTCTGTATTTGGGAGGTCCAAGGTCGTTACCCTTTAAAAAAAAAACCGGCTAATGACTTCTATAAAAATTTAGTGTATAAGCTAGTATCAACCAATTAAACTGATACAGTTGTTAGCTTAGAAACACAGTAAGCTAACGTCCATTAACAGATATCTTGGCATGAAACAGACTCTAACACAAACTTCAAGTTGAAAATAACTAAACGTTCAGTCGTAGTTCTTGTCCGACTGTTCTGCCATGAACTTGAAGTATAGTTTAGGGATTCTGAGCAGAAAACCAACCTAAATCAAGCTCTAAGCTATCTATGCTAGCCAATAAATGGAGTTGGCTAATGTCAACAAATGAACAGCTCTGAGCTCAAAACAGACTCAGTCATAAACTTCATCTAAGTCCTATATGTTGAACATTTAAGGTTAATTTTCTAACACCCAATTTTCCTTTTTAGTTTGTGGGAATAGCAGCTGAAACATGCAGCATTATTTATAATACAATAATATAATATTTATTATCTGTCCCCAGATAGTAAATGCAGGATATGACTTTTGCTACCTTTATTCTTTATAATCTTATTCTTTATACTATTTGTTTTGGTTTTGTTTGGTCAAAAATCCCTCTAACTCCATTGTCACTGCTAAACAAAACACATCCATCCATCTAATATGTGTTCAGGATGCTGCCAAAACATCCAGGCTGAACAAGCTGCATCGTATTAAAGACAGAGGAAAATAACATGCTCAGAAGAAATCAAGCCTCTTCATTGTGGATTCTCCAGTGAGCAATACACCACACTAAAAAGACAAACCCACCGACAAAGCCATCTCCCAAATGCACCAGTTGTGAATGACGCTTCAAGTCTCAGCTGGCGGTATTAAAAATCAAAAGCCATTCTGTACATCTGGAGAACATGGACAAGGAGGAGGTGGTCCAAAATATGCATCTGCCTTCAGAGCAATCCATCATTTGTTATTAATCAGCACAGGGAAGTGATCCATCACAGTACTTGAAGAGGCAATTATAAATCCGTCTTTCTATGGCTGACACATATTCACATTATGTATCACTACGAGGAAGGAATAATTCAAAGATCTTGCATTAAGGCCAGAGATAAATTCTCCGTAACCGCTATATTTCTCAAATGCAGACTGACAAGTGACGTAGTGAACAAACAAGCCATAATTTAAACCTGCTGCAGTCAAGTTAGGTTTAACTACTTGTATCTTTGAGAAAATTAGCGGCTTGGACATTTGCAACCTGATACTCATCCATCAATGAATAACACGGGGTACAAGGAGGGTATTATAAACAAAAACTCAGGGTAAATGGTTCCAATTTGTGAGTCGTTGACCCGTGGCACCGCCGCTTGTTCACGTAACACATCTCAGTTTGACATGAACCCTGATGTGACTCATGATGTTTACATTTTCCACCACATTCTTCTCTGTACCGGAGGACGCACTGAAAAGGATCTGTTTGTGGTGGTTGTCGGGTGTGGCTGAGGTCAATTAGTGCAGATACATAGCAGAGACTCATCAGCATATTGTTTAAACTTGTCAGATTGAGTCACTTGGCTTTGTTTTGGATTCCTGTCTCCACAAAAAGTTCAATTTTAGCCTCATATCCCGCAGTAGTAGGAGAACAGGTCTACTTAAATAAACCAGGACCATAATAGTTAATATACATTAACATAACCTTTAATATACAGGTTTTAAGATGTTCTTACACAAAAGGGTGCATTAATAAGGTAAAATAAGATAAGATAAGATAAGATAAGATAAGATTAGTTTTATTTGTCACATGCAATGTTATACATAGTACAATGGACAGTGAAATGTATTTTTGTACCTGCAATCAATAATAAAGTAGAAATTTCACAAGTAGCACAGAAAATTAAAAAAATAAATAAATAAACATGTATATTTAACAGCATGTACAAAACATAATCAGTACAGCTTTTACACAGAATTTATTATTATTATTATTATTATTATTATTATTATTATTATTATTATTGTTGTTCTCATTATTTTTTTAAACAGTTTTCATACTGGATCCTTCAAATTAGAAAAAAAACTAACTTTGTTCGTACTGTGTATCTTTATATATAAAACATTCATGAGAACCTGCTGACACCATGTGAAGAACAGGCTCCCCATGGTAGGAACCTGTTGGAAATAAAAAGCCAGATTTAATGAGTGTATATTCTTCATGGCATATTGTATAAGAAAATAGCAACATCATAAAACATGTGGTATCACATCAGTTTTTGGACATGAAAATCACTCAGGATTAAAGAGAAATGTTTGATTTTTTTTATTTCTGAACAGGAACAAAAGGACACCCACTGGTTTTACTTGTCAGCTACTTCAGCTGCGGAGTCCTTGAATAATTTATCATTTGACTGAGTTTCACAGTAACAACTGTGCACTTGTGAGCAGCTGCAGGTGGAACAATGCATTTTTGTTTGGCAAAAGTGGAATCATTGGTTGACAGACACACTACAGGTAGTTTTAAAAGTAGGAAAATATCTTTTTTTTTTTTTTTTTTACTTTTTTTTAGCAGGTTTGTGCAGCGTATACCAAGCAGTAACCTCCATGGAAGTAAACAGTCCTGTTAAAATGTTCAACTTTACAACAGAAGTAAACACATTTACAGTCTAAAACGGTTTTGCTCTTTCCAGTTAATTTCCTTGTTCATGTCTTATTTTTATATATATTACCCATCTGGATTAAATTAAGGTTTATGATCAAGGGCATGGCTGCTGAACAGAGGGTGAATATCTGCTGTGTGGGCTTTTATTGGACTAAACTCGCTGATGACTTGGACAGTCACAGCTTTTATTTAATGAATAAAACATATTTTTTTCTGACAGGCAGCTTTGCGCTAGTTGTGTAATCAGACGAATCTGTCAGTGGATAATAGAAAAAAGGAAAAAAAACAATAAATGGTTCAAGTTACTTTTTTTAACCTGTTTAAATCACGCCATCATTTACACATATGATGTTTAGCAGTTCAAAAGATAACTTTCCAGATTCAGTCCGTGCTAAAACTGTTTAAGTATCAGACTGTTAAAATATATAAATATAAAACGTAAACACCTTAATGTCATGGAGGTGTCATCAATGTAACTGTTTCTTTCCAAGATCTGTTCAGGCTGTTGCAGATGTCTCTGAAGCTTAAACATGAACAGACCTGTAGTTAGTTCTCATGTTTTTACCTTTTTCACCTCACTCCTGTAGATTAAGCTCAAATGTGCCCAGGCAGCAGCCATTTTGATGTGACTAGAGATGCAGTCCATTCAGCAGATTAACACAAAATTAGACCTTTCATCACTATCTTTACTACAAATTGTGACTTTTTTGGCTGATAAAATTGTCTTTTAAATTGACAAACATCAAATGTATAGTTGATTACACCATTCAAATAGAATCAATAAATTATCAGTCTCTTTCCTATGGGATGACTTAGTGATTTGGAATTAATTTGAAATCTTTTATCCCCTGCTTGTCCCTTATGGTTCGACGACTATGACAGTTTTGTCCACTATTCATAGACAGATGTTACATGTTTTGTAACTCACTGTATTAGACTTTAATTAGTGTGTAATGTTGAGCAGACAAAGTAGTACCTGAGGTCCATAGCGTACTTGTTATTATAAAGTTAGCATCTTAAGCCCCTTTACAACTCTGTAGTGTTGTCCTTATTGAAGCTTGCAAACACATTAATTGCACCAAATATTCCACTTACAAGTATTTAGGCTGGAAACAGGTCAATGAGTTCTGACACTAATTAAAAGATTCAAAGAGCTGTCTCCAAAAAGAAATTGTGCATAACAAGAAATGTAACCCCTGCGCTATGGTCTGCCGCTTCGTATTACTGATTTCACAGTAGACCATTTAAACTCATTTTCTTTTATGCCACCGTGTTGAATATTTTGATCTTTAATTCAAATTCAGTTCAGGTGACAAAAATCATTGCGCCTCTTAAACTGATGAGTGTAACGTTGCTGTCTCCACTCAGTGGTTGCACACACTGGGTAGGACTAATGGAGCACACCCGCCTCTGTTTAAGTGTTTCCACATTGCCACATCGCCTTTAAGTCATACATTTTTTACATTTGACCTCTCTGCCCTGCCAATTCACGTGTCATTAAATACTGGGAAAGTGTAATGTTCCCTGGCACTAGAACACAGATAAAATAAAATAACCCTTTTCTTTTGGTGCGCGGGCTGCCAAAATATCGGTGTGTTTATGAATTTCAATGTGCAGGCTGGATGATTTATTGACTTTTATTATTCCAGCTGTGTTGTTTATGGAGCCCTCTGAGGATTTCGCATATACATATTGTTTCAGTATTCATAATTCACCAAGATACTGACTCACTGTAGGGCTGTAAAAAAGAGCAAGTTTGTCAATTAGTCGAAGTGACATGCAGATGGATGTGGGAGGTGATAATTAGCTGAGGATAGCCAACATATTTTTTGTCAATGTCACATTTGGAACTGGTAGTGACTAAAGTTTTTATTTCAGCGCTATTTGCCACAGGACGGCTAACCCTGCTGGCTTGACGCTTCAAATTGAACCCTAATGGTCGGCATTAAAGGAAAATTAAGAGGCCCACATGGCCGCACACTTACTTGATCTCCTGGCCACCCGACTCTGGGCCTTAAGCTTTCTTCTCAGATGAAACTTCAAAGAAGAGGACATCAGGCCATTATAACTGGGAACAGAATACACTGGAGCCACAGCGCTCCCACAGCAGCTTGTTTTTGCGTCTGAGAATGTTTCTCTCTTTATTTTTATACAGCTCCA
>JAPQRQ010000010.1:18637859-18655747 GCA_037367365.1 Apogon talboti | reverse complement strand
ACTGGAGCCACAGCGCTCCCACAGCAGCTTGTTTTTGCGTCTGAGAATGTTTCTCTCTTTATTTTTATACAGCTCCAGAGTTTATTTGACGAATTGACACATTGAAAACTGCTGCTTTGCCAGGACCAGATGCTGCTGAGCTGAAATAAGCACATTTCAATACGCAAGCTGTGTACAGCTGCCACTCTCCGGCACTGGAGGCCTGAAAAACTGAACTGTTACACATTTAACTCGCAAAATGTAACAGTGTACATAATGCAGTTGGATAATGTAGTGCAGAGTAACAGTTTAATCTTGCTTTTAGAAATGAAATATGGCAGCAGGCTTGCAAAAATTGTAATACATCCAACATAAAACAGCTCTTTTTTTTTTTGTTTTGCGATAGTCAGGTGTTTTTGGCCAATCAAGGGTTAACCTGTATCGTTGCCTTTGTCAGTGCAACAGTACACCCATTTATTACCTTACGCTGACATGCATGGCTGTATTCATTGTTACATCTTAATTAAAAGGCATGACATGACATGAAGAAAAGTGAAACTGGGACACTTCTTGACAGATAATATGTAACTCAACCTATAAGATAAAATTCTAGTAAATGCAGCAACAAAAGGTGTTCGAGGGGAAATTTACATATATATTTATCTGCAGATTGAGAAGTGAAAGTAACACAATACAGAAAGTCTTGTCTTTGAAAATCTTCCCACTCGCGCGTGGAATTTGGTGCATGTGCCAAAGTGTTTGACGTGAATTCTTTCCATTCATTTCCTTGTGCTATTTTTGGTTTTGAAAGAAGTGAAGCGAAACCCTCAGTCCCATCAATTAACATTATCGATATCAATCAACATTAACATTAGTGTAACGTGGGAGGTTGTTGGTGGTGGATGGATCACTCTTGATAAAAGAGGACTGCAAGATGAGACGGATTTCTCTGTTAACAGTGTGTTTACTTTTCCCGCACGGCCCAACCAAACTAAAAACGGCACTTCCTCAATCCCAAAAACCACCTGATCACCACTGACCAATCAGGAGCCGGAAATGCCCAATAGGTAAGTGTAACGCAATTCAAAAGAGCTGATTCAACAGATCACTCTCACTGCTTGTACAACTCAAATAAAAAACATTTAAATGCACCAATGTGGAAATAATAACATAAATGTAAACAAGTCAACCGAGACACATTAATTAACTTTTCTTCAAATATATATCATATCACTTCTGAACCTTACATTAGCATTAACATCAGTCAGCCACCTTCTGCTTCTCCAGTGTTTCCAGACTCGTCTTGACTGAGTTTATGTATGTACAGCACAATTGGCCGCAACTTGAAATACAGGATTAAACCACATACTAATAGGAGTTGGCTATAACGAGCACAGCTATGGTTAGTTGGGTTTTAATACACTTTCTATCCAGGTGCCAAACCGTTTTTGGGTGGAGCAGTCTCTTCACAAAGATGATGGAGGATGATGATTGGTGCGATGACTGGACATTTCAGCAATTATCATGAATTAAAGCTTCAGTCGACAGAACACACCCTTCGCCTGGAGCTGCCTTCTCTCTGTCGAGTCCATTCGCACTCAGAGGTTGTCACATACTGCCCATGGCATCTGTTTTCCACGCCAGTGGTTTCCCTGTAGGGTACATTTTCAGCACACGAGTACCTAATAGATGTCAATGTAACTCCTTAGATGACTGAAATTGGCAAATTAGCTCATGTTAAGTGGGAAAAACCTTAGAGAACTGGATTTGAGTTCTGTTTGGTCTGCGTTTCTTTTAGATTTTTCATTTTCTACTCTTAACCGTGTTGCTTTTATACCTAAACCTGACCAAACTATTACTATAGCATTGTCTAGACCAGGGGTGTCCAACTCATTTTAGTTCAGGGGACACATTCATCCCAATGTGCTCTCAAATGGGCCAAATCAGTAAAATAATAGCATCATAACCTAGAAATAATGACAACTCCAAAGTTTTCTGTGTTTTAGAGTGAAAAAAGTAAAATTCTATTATATAAATGTGAATAACCTGAGCCTCCATGTACAACCTGAAACTTCTCAAGAAAAAAAATCACAATTTTAACAATTATTGTGAAAAGATGGTCTGTATTGCAAACATATTCATGCAATTTTTACAGTACAGTAAAGAGAAAAATTGTTTCTAGATTATTATTATGGTATTTTACTGAGCCGATGCACATAAAATAGAATTGGTCTGAACTAAAATGATTTAACACGTTAATTGTTAATATCTCTTTCATTTTTGCATTTCACCAAATCATCCCACGGGTCGGATTGGATCCTTTGGCGGGCTGGTTTTCGCCCACGGGCCGTATGTTTGACACCCCGGTTTAGATGTTTTCCCAGCACCTACCTGACGCATTAAAATGGCTGTCCCCATGTGACACTCTGGCCAAGTGTCAATCATGTGATGTGTCAAGTTACGAGTGAGGTGAAACATGGCCAATATATAAAGAACATGAAACCTTTTCATGCTGCTATGGAAAACGAAACAAAAATATTACCATTAGAGGAGCTGATACATTCCCCAGTGATGAGTTGCCTGATGAAGTCCCGGCTGCAATGAGAGCTGTCAATCACCTGCTTTTGCCCTAACCCCTTCCTCTTTAAATACCTGTGATTGGCTACATTTCATTTGGGCATGGTTCCCTCTCAGACCAGCTGAATTACAATATGCTGAAAGGTTATAATGGAATGTTAGCCCAAATAAGCCAAAAAAATACTGCTCAGTCTTCGAACGGGTGCAACTGTACTTATAGGTTTGGGGGTAAAAACACACCTTTATCAGGGCTGAGATGTCTGAGCTTGTGCAATATTTAGAATAAAACTATAATTCACAACATAACTAGTTTGACCACTGATAAAACTGCGTAGACATATGGCCCCGTCTGCATTAGATGAAACGGGAATCTGAACTACAGTCTGAAATTTGGACAGTAGTAAACAGGACTAGTGGATCTGACATTGCAATGCATAATAATAAGAGCGTTCTCCTTGTCCAATGCACTTATTAATATTACCACCTCAGCAGCTGCAGGCTGACCTTTAATGGAATATGGAGTCCCTAATAACCATTTAATGTGTGGTCCCAACCACCAGGCCATGGACTGGGACCAGACCTCAGAGCATTCGTTACCAGGCCGCAAAGAAAAAATAAGCTTAAAAACACTTCTACAGTATCAGAGTGTTTGGTTGTTGGACTTAGCTTGGATTGTCTACACTATGTTTTTTCTTGTCACTCACTGTCACGTCTACAAAAACAGTGTGTTGACTTCTGAACAAAAGCTGATAATTCGTTTTACAACCCAACCCCCCTCCACCACAAAAAAAATGAAAACAATAATTTTCTCTGGCCTAAAAAAATAAAAGCCGTTGATGAGTAACAAAGTATCCTTCCATTCCACTGACAGATGAGGAATAATCTTGAAAATATTGAAATAATATTTGTATTTGTAAATGTTATTTCGTTTGGTCGTTTGTTAGATCTAAAATGTTTAACTTTTTAAACAGTAATTCTGTCAATGTATTTTAATAAATCAGGTAAAATACAGTTTCTCAGCTGTTCATTGACATCAGATATGACCTGTTTGAACGTTCAGAGGCTCCATAGAGACCGTGGAAACACCATCATCTGCAGCAACATTAACTCACCAGTAAAACCCATGTTTGACAAATGACAGTGAGTGTAGACACTTGTTTTTATTGTCAGTTAATGATACATTTTGTTGAAAAATTCCCTTTTTCTTCTATTTTATCCATTTTGACGCAATAATCTTTGAATTTACGCTGAGTTTTTATGAACATTTACATGATCAGTAAATTAAAAATAAGAAAATACCTGATTAATGTAAATAAATCACTTCGGAAAGGTTAAGTATATAGAAAAATTCATGTGGAACTCACCCCAAATATATCTCCAGGTCTTTAAAGGCTATGAAGTATTTTAGGAAACAATCTGATTTTCCAATAAAATGGCATTTAGTTAGTTTTTCTGTAACTCTGAGCTAAATTTAATCTGCACATGCACACACAACGAAAAGTAATGCAAAGGAATGACAGACTGAAGAAAAGAAAGACCGAGAAGAACTTAGCAGGACACAGAGAAAAGTCCTGTGTGTTTTCTATCCAAATGCATTTGCAAACATTTTTTCTCTTGAAGAAGCAACTTCCATTTCACTCCACATTAGTGAGTTAATAAGACAAGCCCCGAGGACGCTTTATTTAAAAGGAGGCATAAAGAAAAAAAGATGGCATTAGTTAAGTTTTTCAGCTTTAGCATTTCCCTCTGTGACAGGCAGCTGTCAGCAGCATTATGTGTGTGGGACTCAGTCGTAACAGGGCAGGAAAAGACAGGAGGAAAGAGCACGAGAGGATCCCGTCTCTTCTTTAGAGAGGAGTGACATTTGGAACAAAGAGGCCAGTTATGTGAGCAGTTCTTTCTGGGACATGCAGACTGACAGAGGCCAAATACTCCCAGCCCGCCAAATCAACCGCCCACATAGGGTGGGGTCGCTCCGGGATGACTCATTCATACACACGCACGCACACACACACACGCAAACAGGAACACACACATACACACTATATGTGTGTATTCTCAAAACTTGCAGCTTAAAAATATCACTCCTTTAATACGCAACCATGCATAGCAAAGCTGAACTCTGAAATGGAAAAGACGTTTCCTGCTTTCACACGTTTCTGCTTGGATTTGGTTTTGTCTGCAAGCACAGGTGAAAACGTTCCTGACGGGGTTTGCCTCTCCGCTCGCCTTTTGCTCGTCAGCGTTGGTCGTAGCCAGCACCTCGTTTCCACCTCCAGACCAAATAAGACATTTTATAGTTTGCTTCTAGAGCTGTCTTTTGTGAGATGGCATTTTATATGGCTCCCTGGAAAGGCTTTGTCAATATTTCAGCATCCATTTAGTCACAGTGAATTGTGCCAGCCAGACAAATAAACACCATTTACTGGAGTTTGTGTGGCTTGATGGTAGTCAGTGTCTTTGTAAAGGTTTTGCGGAGCTGCCGCCGTAGCCATTGAATACGTCCTTAGAACATATTCTTTGTGCTTTTTTTGTTTTTTTTTAAAGCATCACAAGCTCCGGCATAAATACTCCCATCACACACTGAGATGTTAATGATAATTTGATAACTTTCGACAGAGCAGGCTGTTCCTTAGCAACATAATATTTGGCCATAAATAGAAACTAATGGACAAACATCGCCCAGCTTGGCTATCTTCCAGATGCTACCTCTGCTTTCAATGGACAGTTTTATGATTGATTAGTCTTGAAATCCTGTATGAACTTTGCCTTAAATATGTTGTTAACATAGCACAGAGGAACACCCAGGAGAAAGGAAATGTAAAAACAGGGAAGAAAAGAAGTTGTTTGCTTTCACACTTCAGCTATACAGTAATGACTTTTTTTTTTTGTAACAGATATTTCTGTTCATGTTTTCAAACTGAAAAACTTTCCTGAGATTCACTGAGATGGAGGAGTAGCTGTTTCTTTTTTTATTATACAAGAAGGAGGAAATCAGGAAGGATCCAATTAGATTACATGCTACAATGAGAAAATAATGTGAAGTTAAAGTTGCCAAAATGGAGAAGAAAAGGTAAAGTGCACACTACTATGAAACATTATTGCAGTATATTATTAAGTCTATAAAATATAAAATCAGATTAACAAGACATAGGAGTCTTCCCACAGTGCATATTATAATTCTAAAAATGGTAGCTTTTTAAAACCTGACCTGAATAATAATCTAACTGATATTTGATGTATTTTTAATAGATCATAAATCCCATGAGAAAGCAAAACGGACACCGTACTGTATGTCCACGGTGCATTACTCCCTGTTACTCAGAAACAATTAGAAACACATCAGTGAACTACTGTTTTGCACTGGTATTCCTTCACTACAATGAACCCAGTCGCTATACTGTTGTTTATTTTCCAGTTGCTCTAAATAGTTGTTCTAAAGCAAAGAATAGTTTCAAGATTATATTGGAATGTATGCACAAACTTAAGCCAGTTTAGGGCATTTTAAGTATTTATTTTTTTCTCTCAAAATGAAACTACCTGGAGAAAGTAATGAAGAATGGAGAGACATAAGATAAGATAAGATAAGATAAGATAAGATAAGATAAGATAAGATAAGATAAGATAAGGTAAGATAAAATAAGATAAAATAAGATAAGATAATGGATCAATTGTACGCGCTTTGAGTATGCGTTAATAGAAAAGCGCTATATAAATCTAATACATTATCATTATTATTATTATTATTATTATTATTATAAGATAAAACTTTATTGGTTATGGACAGTTAGTTTGTCACAGTAGTTGGATAAGTAGCACAGAATGAGGGTAAAAGACAGCAACAGGCTAAATAAAGCAATAAAACTATAGGTACTATTTCCATATACATAGAACTAATGGAACTCATTGACAGTGACAAACGTATTGAGTCTTATCCCTTAAAGGAAATGTTTGGATTCCCTTTAAACAGCGTGGATCATTCCAAACACATGGATTCAAATTAGTTTTCAAGGAAAATTATTGTTCCAAGTGAGTTTTGACGTTAATCCATAACTGTGAAACTGACCGAGATATAAACTGGGTTTAAACAGAGGAACATGGCACTGCGACTGCCAGGAATAAACCCCGACTCCCGCCAAAGCCACGCCGCGCTCTCATGGAACTGTAAAAACCCTGTGGATGAAAGCGGCCACCAAGGGCCCTATGTTATGTTATAATAAAGTGAGATCAAATAAACAGCAGGGGCAAAAGAATTGCTCCGGGATTGCACGTGTTTGGGTAACGCCAAACAGATGTAAGCACACTGTATGATTACTGCATTATAGCATGGATTGTATACCCACTCAGACAGGAAAGAGATGGCAGCTGGTAGCCATCAACGTGGAGGCGCAGGCGGCCTCAAACTATAGGCCCAGTCCTGCCTACTCAAACACACATGAACGTATGCACATGTTCACAAACGTACACGCATCCACCATCCGCCAGACCAACATGTGGAGGCACGAACACACAAACACAGCAACAAACTAATGACTTTTATCTCAGTAATCTGATGTTTAATGTCAGGGCCCACTGTACGCCTACCGCCATCTTAAAAGCTCTTAGCGTCTGCCAAGTAACATAAACATCCCCAAATGACCGGCGCTCTGCGTCATAATTTTCTTTTCATAACAGAGCCTACTGCCTGGTTATTTCAGGGCTCTGGGTGACCCTGAAACCAGAAGTTTCCTCACTCCTCCTCTGCTGTTATTTAAGGAAAACTTCAGTGTTTCCCTTTCTGCTCTCTCTCTCTCTCTCTCTCTCTCTCTCTCTCTCTCTCTTGCTCGTACTGGGTGTGGTTTTCATGAGCCAAACTTCTGTGAATGATGTGGACACTATAGTCATAGCTTTGACTCAGTCCACACCCTTCAACTTAAAGAGGAGTCTAGAGGAGGTGGAGCAAAGCGGCGCCTGGAGCACACTTCACTTTGAGCTTGGACTTGAGGCTTTTGAAAGCAGCGTGTTCTGGTGTGTCTTCTGTGACCTACGCTGTTCTGTCTTTGAGCTGCACTCTGTCACATTTGGATCTTTTCAGCTTCAGGGTATTGAGGCATCAGAGGTATTTTTTGTTGGGTTTTTTTTTTTTTTTGTTTTGTTTTGTTTTTGTTTTTTTTCCACACACTCAAAGACATGTGTGAGTATGAGAGCAGTTTCTGCTTTGCTAAACTTTCGGAGGTGAGTGGAGTTTGCATGTTGAGGCTCTTTAAAAGTGACAACGAAACGGGGAATTAGATCCGTGATGTTCTTTTTGAGGGTGGTGTTGGCTTGTAATGGCTTTTATTTGTACGTCACTTAACGGATTTGTTTCAGAGACTATAAACAGTGGATGTAACGCAATACTCTCACTTGCTTCTATGGAAAAAAACAACATAAATATGAGTTGATGTGATGTATTACACATCCAAATCCATTCATTCAGAGGTGAATAATTGCAGCTCGGCCTGCCAACCTCGATCAGTCTTCATAGTCATGTATTTATTTGTAAATTGACAGTTTAATTAGATGTACTGTTTGCTGAAACAAATTGGGCAAACACAAATATTAAAATGTGTTCATAAAAAGTGCATTTATAATTTGTCAGCACGCAACTTGGGCTTAGTCTAAAGTTTGCGTGTCAATATGAACCGTAACCTCGCAATAAAAGCATGAAAGCACAAGCGCCTGAGGAAATATTCATCACAACTATGGCGTACATGGCGCTTTTTGACTCGTCACCTCAGATTCATATGTAGTTAAAGTCATTATGTCTGTTATTATCTTATACTTTGCTCTGTTCCTACGTATACTGGGGCCTGTTATGGAAAATTCAAAAGTTTCCATTGTGTGTACACATGGAAATATCATTGCCTTCTCAATTCACTTTTGCTTTTTCCTCTCCACATCAACAAATTATGCTTTTCAAAGGCTGTTATTACCTTATTAGAGTCTGATTTTTTGCATTAAAATCCAGGCAGATTGTTTGTCAAAGCTGGTTAATTGTGAAGAAGAGCGTGGAAGCGGGAAAATTCACTGCAGCGTTTTTTTGGTTTTTTTTAATCACACAATAGAATATGAAACTCAGACCATGTGGCTTCTGTTGGGTGTCCCACTTTCTCCCTCTCTTCCTTCCTTTCTCTATACATCTAAAAGTGGGCACAGACGGAGGAAGTAACCAGTCTTTTCCACCTGACATCATTTACACACACACACATACATACACATTTAAGCACAATAGTCTCCCCAAATTGCCCAGTTGGCTTTACTAGTCTATCTGCGTTTCCTCAGTGAGCAGTAAAAACCAGGCTGATACTGTCCAGAAAACTGGAGTGAGCCACACCAGCTCTGACTGAAAAAACACACCTGCCTTCCACCGATATGACAGGAGGAGTGTGTTCAGGCAGCCCACTGTTGGTTTTACTTGAAGCATTGAACAAAGGACGACTGCAAAAGCATGTCAACATGACAAATTACGACAGGCAAAGAAAGACACTGCAAACAGGAAATGAAACAAGTCTTTATTTTTAAAAATCCGCAACATATTTTACCCATAGAACGTGGAATGGCTTTGTTTACATTGTATATACGAGGAAGTTATATTCTATTGTGAGTGTTCGGATTACTAAACAACCTAAAGACGACTAAAACTGACTATATAACAAAAATTAGATAAATGTCCCTCTTCTTTTGCTGCTACGGCGAACGCTTAATCCTTCTTTTATGGAAAACAGAAAGAAAAGCTGAAAAATAAACAACGTTATATTTGGATTAAGTTCATTTTGTTTTCTCAGCGCACTGTAAAAGTATCAGCCATCGCTGTTCTATAAAATGGCCGAGAATTTAATAAAAAACGACACATCACCAGGACACTGCCCAGGCCTTGTTGATTGAATTTTATTGAGTCTGTTACTTAGTGAGCACGGCAGAAACCGGGAAAACTCTGCTAAATCAAATATTTCAGGAGGTTGTTCGGCTTATTATGGTATGTATAAACACCAGCATGAAAAATGAAGAAAAGAAACAGGAGAAAATATAGATGTTATATTATATCTTAATAAGAATCAGCACTTTTTAGGTAAATACATCAACGTATTTTATAAAGCAGCCAGAAAAAATGTTTGTGAGCTTTAACCTCTGATCGGAAAAATAAATATAGTAACCACATTCGATTAAAAACACACATTTACGTCAGTGAGGTGCTCTGAGGACAAGTGGAGCTAAAGAAGAAAAGGCAGGTGAGAAAGACAATGACGCAGGGAGAGAGAAATGACAAGAGAGATGAAAACTGAGGGAGAGTGGAGTCAGACATCCACGGCGTTAGCGCAGCCGAGGGGAAAAATGGAGGAAAACAATGATGAAAGGCCAATTCTAGGCAGCAGTCGAGTGTTGGAAGAGTGTGAGAGGATTTGTTCTCCTCAAGTCTTGTTTACAGGAAGTTCTTTTAAAGTCCCACAGATGGCTGCATTCACAGAAAGGCTTTTTTATTGCATTTTTCCGTGCCCCGTAAACTCCCTATACCTTCATTTATGTGTGGGAAAGTATGATTGCTGCTGCCTGGCTCGAGGTCTGTCTCATCTTGGGGTTTTGTTCAAAGTGGATTACATACTTGTTGCATGTTGACCGCCCACGGTCATCATGTCCTGAGGAATTAATTTTTTTTGTCTTTGGCAGAGAGTCTGAAGCTGCTGTCTGTGTGTGTGTTTGTGGAGCTTTCATACACTGTGCTGTTTATGTTGTTGTGATTTTTTTTTTTTTTTAAAGGTCAAAGCTTTTTAACAGCAGACAAGAAAAGGAGGGACTATTTTCATCATCTGACCAACTAACACACTGCAGCACTTACAGCAAACATATGACGACTTGACACAAAGCTACTGAAATCATAGAGATGTGTGGAAGACTGTATCACCTAGTAAAGTAACATGTAAAAAAAAAAGCCTTAAACTTGAAAACAGAAGGTAAAACAAGCTATGTCCCTTTGTAAAATGTCAAAATATGTGAATCATATCAATATATCACTTTTTTTTTTTAACTCGGACCTAAAATAGCGACTGAATCTAAGAGTGTATATAATAATAGTGCATAAAGTGACTATAAAATGGGCCCTGTAGTATTTCTGTACATGATGCATAGCTCTGGGTCTTAGTTAAAGGGTCGGTTTGGTTCCATGCACCCAAAGCATTAATTTGGTCTTCTAGTCCAGGCTTGATCCAAGACGCCGAGTCCACAGAGCGCACTTTAAAATAAAAAAGCTCAACGACTTATATGTTTCCCCGGTGCCATGTTGAGAGGTAAATAATATTAAGGGCTCCTTCAGGGCTTTTTCTTTTTTTTTTTTTTTTTTTGCCTCTCATGGGTCTGTAAGAGATTTAGTGGGCAACCAGTTTCTGCAGAAGTGATTTGGCTGCAGTGGCCAAACCTCAACCGTATTATTCTAGTTGATTTATTTCACAGGAAAATGTAAACCATCCTGTGGCTTGTAATTAGGCCTATTTTAAGGCTTTTTTAAATTTAGTTTTACACACATGTTGACAATTGAGACTATATTTTAGGTTGTGTTTGGACGTTCAGAGGATGAAATTCTTCAAATGAGTAGCAGCGGGGCTGTTAAACATGTATTTAATTAAGAACTCATTATGTTCCATTGGAGTATAAACATAATGGAATATCTGCTTACAAAAACAAGCCTTTAAACTTTTGATCTAAATAACTAATAATAAGCATAAGGAAGAAAACCTACTTTTTCCTACAAAACATGGAGATCAAAAGACATGCTGAGCAGTTAATTTGACTGGAATATTCTGATTGTTTTGTCTATTTGGGTCAGCTGGGTGCCAAAATACTACTGTAAATAAATACTCATACATCATATGTTTAATGGAGTCCATTTCAAACCCCTTGCGTTTGTAGAAATAATAGTTTCTGGCACAACTTCACTCATCTGAGGGCCATGGAAATGGAGATGGAGCAAGACTGAAATAGGTCAAAACTCCAGAAAGACTTGCAGTCTATCAAACAATTTTAATGATGAATGTGTTTCTGCTTTTGGTGTTCGTCAGGGTCAAACAGTGTTTAAATAGGGTCGGTATGAAGCAAACAAAAACAGCCAAACATATGCATCCACACAAATCACATCTGTGCTTTTTGGATTTTCTCACCTTATTGTAGTCTTTTCTGTCTCATCCCCCATTGTGACGCTGTTTGAAATATGCTCTCTGATGACCCTGTTAACAACCACAAGCCAGAATGTTTTAACTCTTGGGGATAACAAAATATATGGTATTCTTTGCAACGACTTTAATGAACAAGGATTTGTATGCTAGTGTTTCATGTCTTTAGGGATCTGTGTGATGCTCCGTGTTGCAGATTACAACAAGTGTTTGTAAAGTCTTGTTATTTGTTATGGATGTCCGGTTTTTGATGATATGTGGAGCATAGAAAATACCACCCTAAACAATGTTCTTTGGTGGTTTTTCTGTTTTAAATTTTAATGAAAAGCTAAAAAGAGAACACTGCATGCTGACTTGATTTTGCACCCAGCTGTGGAAAAGTAGCTGCAGGCTATCTGAAGTTAAATCTCTGTCTCTAAAGCTCCTCTGTTTTGCCCTGTCGAAGTTCTCGCTGTCTGCTCTTACGTCACGTCTGCCCACTCTGACTTCCCACTGCTCCCTGTTTCTGTCTGCTTCTCTTTGTCCTGCCCTCTCTCCCCCTCTTCCTGCCTGCCACTCTTGTCCCCTGTTCCCTCTGAAGGCACGAAGCCAACTGTAATGTGGACAAACCCTCCCATAGGTTAATGAAAATGCCCTGCTTCTGTTGTCCACATGGACATGGACAGTGTGGCGCCACCATTCGAGCCTCTCACAGCTCTGAAGTGACGCCACCTAAAGAAACTGACAGGGGATCAGCTTTCTCACTTCTGATCCAAATCTTTGAACATGATGAGTAATGTAACAAATCTGCCCTGGCTTCCTGTAGCGGTATTATATGTTATTTTTCTTATGACAGTTAACTGAACGCTGCAGGTTAAGCTAGGATAAGCTAACCATGTGTGAGCCCCAGACAGACCCCAACCAATCATGTGTGCCCTTGGCCTGGTCCCAGAAAAAGTGTCTAGCCAAAATACAGCACAGCTGAGGCTGTTAACATCACGGGGTAATCACAAGAGAAGCGCCCTGGCTGGTAGCTCTCCACAGAGTGGAAAGGTAAGCTGAGGAGGTGCACAGATTGTTTGGCAGCATCGTATATTTGGCTGGAGCCGACCCGCGCGCTGAGCGTTGGCCTAATGTATTCCCAGACTGAGGTGGCAGCTGCTAATGTTTTGGAGCCTCGGAGATGGATGCACTGAGAGGCCGGCCATTGTCCTACTTAGTATTTCAGACATACCTATCTACCTGATGAAACGATAGCAGCTCAAAGCAGTTTCCACACTTTTTAACTCTTATTCTAAAGATACATGTCAGCACCTGCATGTAGAGGGATTTTCTTATAATTTTTCGGCTTAGATAGATAGCCCTGCAGAGGAGCTTGAGGCTCTGATGTAATCATCAAATTTTTCAGCAACTGAAGTGGAAAACCTACGAGGTACACAACCTGTTGCCGCTTAAAAGCACTGAGCTGCTTTGGATTTCTTTTTTTTTTTTTTTTTTTTTTATAGCTACCCTGAGAAAAATCCTTAGAAATGTGATGAAACGCCTCAATTCATGCTGTGAAGCGTAATGAATGAATCATTAACTGAGAATTTTTCTTGCTCCATTAACCTAAAGCAAAAACCTGTGTCAAATCTGCCACATGAAGCCAAGGTTACATACATACGTTCAGCTTATTTATCTGTTCGTATACTTCATTGCAGTGAGTTTCGGCTGCAGTTGCTCAGTTCCTCAGACCTATTGTAGCATAAAGGACGAAGGACAGAAAATCAGAGAGGACACAAAAAAAGAGAAAATTGTGCACAATGTGAGTGGAGGGCCTTAGTCATAGACGTACTTCCTGCTGTTATTGAGTAGCTGAGGCGGTCTGGAGCTTCGCCAGGCCAATTGTTGCTCATTTTGCTGTCAAACAGTCATGGCCAAGAGGCAGCCACAGGCGAGGAGTGAACAACTCTACAGGCTGAAATGTTGGACTCACTTTAATGTTGTCATGTGAGTGTGGTTTTTTGGAGACACATGATCAATCCTTTGTGGGAAAAATCAGAAATATTTTCATTTATTTGTTTTTCACTACAGCCTCAAATTGCTGTGTGTCACTTTCAGCGCCTGTTATGGTATTTTAGAGTCCAAAAAAGGAAAAAAAAAAAAAAAAAAAGCTGCAGTTGTTACTACAGGCTCCACAGCTCCTTTGTGCAGGTTTGTCTCTCTTGTTGGCTTTAATGTTGTACAATGGTACTGCATTAGTGCCCATCATAGTCTAAAAATACCAGGTTGGTGGTCAACAGATACAGAGGGTGTGAGATGGAAGTGTAGATGGAGACAGCTAGACACCGAGACACAGTCACGGAGCTATTAAGTTGCTTTGACTGACTGCAACAGCCCAGCGACTGACTGGCTTGAGGCTGTTATTGTCGACCAGCTGTGAATCCAGATGAATGGGAAAGAGGGGAAAGAAAGTTTGAAACTAATACAGTACAAAGTAAAAATCAGATGGAATATTAAAGGTACAATATGACAGTCATTACAATTTTATTTCCAATGGGCAAATACAGTGGTGGATTTTGGGAGGGGCCAAGAGGTCTTCACAGTTTGGCATGGGAGAACAGTATGTAGGAACCCCCATATATATACATTATACACAAATGGATTCAACAGAAGATCATTTAAAACTATTTTTTGTCATATGATATCTTGAATCAGCACCCTATCCAAGCGTTTTTAATGCACAATAGGAATAGGACCAATGTCAAAACTGTGAAACAGTGAGAAAATAAAACCACAAAAATCAAAATAAAGAAATAAATAAAAGTTCTGTTCAGTGAAATAAGAGTAGAAACACTTTTTACATTACTTTTGGATAATTTATTGTTTGTGTCAATGCTTTGAGGAACATGTGGCCAATGGTTTGTTTTTACAAGTACAGTTACAAGAACTAAATTTATGAGAGGGCAAAGCTTGTCCTGTTTTGCCCCTGGATAAATGCATCACAAAAGACCTTAAAAAAAACAGCACCTTCCCTGACTTTCTTGGTCGTCAACATCCATGATAAAAGCCTATAAGCTGATTTATGTGCGTAGTGGACTTGAACCAGATTCAACAGTTAGTAATTACTGTGTGTTCAATCCAGACTCTGTTTGTTACATCATTAGTTACCATTAGTTTGTAAATTGAGTTTCAACCAACCAGCTCCCAGCACAACACAGACTCCAACACAAATTGTACACATCGCGCCTTTAAAATGCATTATTTCAGAATATACAACATATCATCTTGACCATCTAACACTTGTTTACTGCAAAGTAAGCAATTAAACACATATGAATTAATTTTAAGGTATTGCACTATTGAGTATTTTCTCATATTAACTTATAAGACCGTAGTATTTTAAATGCTCTTGGATCCAGAAAATATGTATGTAGTTGTGTGTCGATTTAAGATCACTGTATTACTGTATGTGTATATGTGTGTGTACATGTGCATGTGCATATGTTCGCTGAGCCTTCCCCAGACTCAAACAGATCATGTTTCCAAACACCCACCACCTACGTCGCGCTCCACATTGAAGCGTGATTGAACGGACCCGCATCTGCAACTGAGAAAGTGTCTGGCCAGCAGCAGCGAAAACATTTAACTCAGAATATCAGTGTCAGAGGGACAGGAAGGCTGCTGTTTACTCTGGATTGGTCATTCGTATTTCCTGTTCTATAAAATACTGCGCCGAGATAAATATTTGCAAAAGCCAGCCACGTGCACCCCTTTACTTCTGTTTCTTCAAAGCAGAGCGGGTCAAATGTGTTTCCCGGTAGCCAAATTCCACCTACAGTATGTGTGTCCACTGAAACCTGGAAGACAAGGCTACTGTTGTCATTTTCCTCAGTATTAAGGATAATTAGGCAATGAATTCTCTGTATTTCAAAGCGTTCTTTGAAGTGCATGTTAATTTCCACACAGAATGACAGATTTTGCCTTTTTGCAGCTGAACTGTACAAACTGTTCTGTTGTACGTCCCGCTTGTTCTTTTTTGTTTGCCGCTTTATTTACTGACTCACTCGAGTGTGGCGTGAGAGGAAGTCTGGTGTGACAAATGCAGGAACACAGAACATTGCTGTACAAAAAAAAAAAAAAAAAAAAACACGGGAAATCTCCACTTTAAGGATATGGCTGCATGCTGCAAGTGATTAATAATAAAGCTTTTAGGGCTAAATTATGTTCACTCAGTTCCAGCTACGCATACGCTACGCATTTGAACCATTAAATAAGTACAGATTTTTATACCAGTGGATTAAAGATATAAATTAACTTCCACACTGGTTCTATCAAATATTTATTGGCTCAAATAATGTCGACAAAAGTTGCTAATAGTGGAAAATAAAAAGTGTTTGCATAAGTTCTTCCACTCTTGAGTCAAAATATTCCCACATGTACTAAAAATGTGGAATTTAACCTTAAAAGCATTAGCTACGCAAACACACACACGTATGCCCACAAACTGTACTCTTACATAACAGTTTTCACAGGTACACTCTGTTTGCACTGTTTACCCACTCCTACATCCTAGAATGTGGGAAAAAAGTGGAAAATGCTTGTTCCTATCGCGTATAATTTATTGCTTTTCTTCATAAGCTACATGTATTATGTACTGTATGTGTGTTTAACCCATAAAGGCCCAAACATCCACCATCTAACAAAAGCATCTACTGATCTAAACTGTTTAACACCTGTTGATCCGCTAATCCTATCAATACATGAAAATAGTTGGTGTAAAATACAGTTTGTCGTCTTTTCATGGTCATCAGCTATGACCCATTTGGGCATTCAGAGGCTCCGTAGTGAACATGGAAACACCATCATTTTCTATAACACTGATTCACCAGTAAAACCCATGGAGTTTGATCAATGACAGTGGATGTAGATGCTTGTTTTTACATTCAGTTATTGATATCTTCGCTGAAATAATCACATTTTCTTCACTTTTGTCTGATTTCTGATGAACACCTACATGATTAGTAAATTAAATACATGAAAATAATAGATTTTCACCATAAAAATGCAAAATACAGAGGATAATATTATAATAAATGGAGGTAAATCCCTTAAAAAACGTTAAATAGAGGGAAAAATTCATACCAGTGGATCTTTATGGGTTAAGGAATACTACAGCAGTTCGAATGATAGGGACGCAGTTACCACACAGCCCGGCGCAGTCCCGTGCTTCTCTAAACACTTACATGTGCAAACTTGATTGAGCCCCTCACATTCAGCCTCGCGCCCGCTCGCCAACGCACCCACATTCGTGCCTTCAATCAATAACAGCCTAAATGTATAAATAAAACCGTTGTGTTTGTCCAGGTGCGTCAATGAAAGCAAACTCTGCCAGCTCTCCTCACAAGCACAGTGTATGAGTGTGCATGTGTTAACATTTAAACCTGTGCGTGAATGCGTATGTGTCCCGTAAATTACATAGTGATGAGGGAGAAAATGCGCTGATGTGTGCGCAGATAGACACCTGCAGTCTGCTCACCTTCCCTCTCTGTCTTCACCTGTGACCTTCTCTCACCATAACATCCATCCATCTTTTTCTACCCCTTATTTTCTGGATGAATATTGAACCTCTTCACCCCTCCTCCTCCTCCTCCTCCTCCTGCTCCTCAGGTCAGACAGGATATGGAGTAGTTTGGTTTAGCTGGAGGGATTCCTGGCAGAGTGATTTGGTTGTGATGTAATATAAATCACATTGCCAGGGATTTCCAACCAGCTACAGCTGAAACCCGCCTGATGTCTGCTTAGTTGCACCTGTGTTCGCATTAATTCACTGCTTTGAATCCTTTAAGCATCTTTTACAAACTAAAAAAAACCAGAATATAACAGATGGAGGAGAACTGGTGCAGTCCATAGTTTGGTTGAGGTGCAGGACTTAGCTCGCTCCGTGAACAGTTCAGTGAAAGCCTGTGTTCACAGTGGCTAAGTTCCGCTCCTTACAAACACTCCCAGCTTTGAATTCTTACCATTAGCACTGCTGTAACAAGTCAATACACAATCCAGGCTGCTGCAAAGTACTGTAAAACACAACAAGAGGTCCATCAGTAGAAAAGTGTTGCAACTAGAGATAATTAGATTAGATTAGATTAGATTAGATTAGATTAGATTAGATTAGATTAGATTAGATTAGATTAG
>JAPQRQ010000010.1:18608748-18620538 GCA_037367365.1 Apogon talboti | reverse complement strand
ATAAAAGCATCGCCCAGCCCATCCTCCTCTACTGCTCTCCCTGCTTCTTCACCATGCTGTCAGCCCACAACAAAAACAGACTCATCCAGATCACACATAAAGCTGCTAAAATCATTGGACCCCCAACCTCTCAGACCTCAATAGCACAGCCACCGCACACGGAGCACACACCATTGCTTTTGACCCCAGTCACCCCCTTAATCCATATTTCATACTGCTTCCTTCTGGTCACCACTACAGGTCAATAAACTGAAAAAAAAAAAAAAAAAAGTAAAATTCAGCTAAAGTTTCATCTCAAATGCAGTAACACAACTGAACAAATCAGTAAAGAGGCTGTAATGTGTTAGTTGGTGGTTAGTTGTGTGTCATGGTGGGTATATGGTGGGCATATGGTGGTGGAACTGTTGTCTTTGCTGTTTTGGGTGGGTATATGGTGTGAAATTGCTGTTTTTGGGTTTGTGTTATGTCATAACTTTTATGTTTCTGAGTGATGTGCTGTATTCAAACATATTTATCTATATGAAAGTGCGTATTTGTTTTAAGTATTGACGCCTCATGATGAATTGATGGTTGTTAAATTCCTGATACTTTGCTCTATTTTGTTTACAGGATGTAGAGCTTACCAACGCCCGTCTGGAGAAAGACTCCAGGAGGCGGCAGAAAGAACAAATGACAGATGAGAAAGACAAACTTGCTGCTCACATAGAGCTAATGAAAAGGTCAGTCATTTCTCTGTTTGTTCCCCCAACGGTGAAAATGGATAAACAAGAGCAATGACAAACAGTTTCACCTGATAAATTTGACCTGTGTATCCCAAAAGTCAAATTACAGAGTTGACAGTGAGACTGCAGAAGGAGAGGGACGAGCTCAATACGGCCAACGAAACTGTGATGCAACAAGTCGAAAAACTCATCTCTGAAAACGGAGACCTCAACGTCAATAATGCAACACTCAAGGTACAAGTTGTCAAACAGCTTGTGTGTGTGAGAGTCGCATGCATAAAATATGTCGTCCATAAAGTTTCTACCCAGGCATCATTTTGTAAATAACTACGAAGGGTAACGTGAAGGTGAATACTTATTGGAGCCTTATTTTTCATACCGCCGTCTCATTAAAAAAGAATAGGAGGTCATTGTCATTCTCCAGTTTTGTTTTGTTTTTAATTGTGATTGCAGGCGTCTGTCGCTCAGTTGGAGCTGCAGCTGGCTGATTGTGAAGCAGCGTTGGTAGAGGAGAAGATTGTGTCTCAGGAGAGGAGCCGCCAAGCTGAACACTGCCAACAGCAGGTAGTATTTTAAAGACTTAAAATATGCAAATGTATGCTTCCCATGAAACAAAAAGAAAAACCCCAGCAAACAAAGATATACAGTGTAAAACTTGGCAAATTAATACCAATTTCATATAAATCACACAGTGAATAGTAACGTTAGCACTGATCAGCTCAAATGACTTGGTTTTTCAATGTCAGAGTTTATGGTACAGAAGGAAATAGCAAGTGCTTCCATCTTATGTTACACATGAAACAAAAGCGAAGATATCAGATCAGTTTACATGAGATTTAAAATGGCAAATGTTTTTATTCTCAGTTTTTCTTGTATAATTTGTGTAATGTTAAATTACACATTGTTGATTTAACTCCCTTTAATTCAATGTTTTTCCTCCTGAAATAAGGCGAAAAAAATGCTCAACACAAAGACAGTTTGTCACCACTGTGTTGTGTGTCTGCTCATATTTACCCTTCCTTTTATTTACAGTTATAAATAACACAATGGATGTGGTCTCTGTTATTATGAGTCACTACCACTGGTACATTGCCTGCTTGTAGGAAAAACAAAAACACAACAGGTTTGGAGTGATTTATAATATTCTTATTTCTGTTATTTAGTTGCAGGACCTTCAAAATGAAATCACTAATCTGAGGATGAAGCATTCAAATGTTTTAAGGGAGACAGAAAACACACAAGATGGGAGAGAAACAGAAGTTCGAAAGGTAACTTCATGTTTAATTGTTTGGTTTTTTTTATACAGATTTCTTACAAGCTTTGCTGTTAATGCTCAAATATGATGACCAGCATGAGACATGTTAAAAATAACAACAATTTCCAACTGTGTTATTGTTCCATATTCAGCTTTACGTCACTGTTTATTCTGTTGAATGACTAAGTAGTGTGTTATTAACGTCTGAACATTTGTCTCAACCGCAGATTTTTAAGTGTCTGTCAAACTTCTTAATTATAGAGCTAACACGCAAAACTGCATCTTGAATATTTGCATACAAAGTGGATTTCACACATCTCTGAGTATTAATATGAGGGGTGTGATGTTTTGAGATAATATTTTGTGTGTTCCCAACATACCGCTCCCTCTGCCGTCCTCCTGTGGAGCCCAGGTGAGGCAGGAGCTGCAGGGGCGAGTGGACCAACTGAAGGCTTACCCTGAGTTACTGAGCGCAGCTGAGCACAACCTCCTCGAGTGCCAGGAGAATTTACACCGCTGTGAGAGGAAGTGCTCAGAAAAGTCAGAGTCCATTAGGCAACTGCAGGTTAAGGTGTGCGACAAACCTGTGGTGGTCAGAGACGCAGTATACAATCACCCTTTGTACATCTGACCACTAGGTGGTAGTAACACCCCATGTGCTGTGCATCTTGTGTCGTGTTCCTGCTGTGAGTTGGATTGTGATAAAAGTTTTGCTGATTGCAGTGTAAACAGTTAGGTTCCATATCTATATGCACAGGTAGTACTGTGGAGTGCTGTTTGAGTTCTGTTCAATCACACATGCCCCTTGTAGGCTCTGCATGATGTGGAATAGGTCCCTTGAAAAGTGCCCAATGTGTATTAGAAAAGCTGTGACAAATGGGTTGTCGAGTTTTGCATGTGGTTTGAAGCCTTCCTGTGAGCTCGATTCACTTCTACACAGACCTAATCAAAATAGCAATTCTTCATTTTACATTTCACTCCCACAGATAGATAGTCAAACCAAATTGCTGAGATCGACTGTGGAGATGAAAGAGTCCGTTCATGAGGCCAATTCACAACTGCAGGAAAAAGTGAATTTTCTGCAAAAGTAAGACCTCCTCTCATCTCTGTAATCTGGATGTCAAGCTGTTTGGTCTCACCGTATTAATACTGGCGTGGCAGTTTGTTTTAACACCTTACCACTCTCAAAATGTGAATTTCAATAGAAATCTAGACAAGCTGCAGCAGGAGAATGCGGAGCTCGTGCGAAGGCTCGGAGCTCAGGAGGAGGCTGTCAGCTATAGCAACCGCCAGCTGGATCAACGCACGTCAGAGGGCCAGGCACTCAGCCGGCAGCTAGAAGCCGCTTTGTTAGACGTTAAACAGCAGGTGCAGCTCTGTGGCAATGTAGTGACATTTTAATATGTACCAGTCAAAGGAAGGCATGTTCTCAGCTATTGTATGTCAGTTCTTTACAAAGGAGTGTGTTTCACACTGTTGGATCATTTTCCATTTTCTAGGTCAACAAAGTAAAAAATCAGGCTGTTTCTCAAGAAGAAGCCCTTCAGACCAGAATCCTAGAGCTGGAAGCTGAGAGGAGCAGAACAAACAATGAGCTGAGACTTCTGCGCCAGAGCAAGTTAACTGTAAGTGCCATGATTGTGTTGTGTTCACAAAGCATTTCAGTTTCATGTGGGTGTGTTCAGACGGTACGGCATTAGATGAGAAGACAAACCCGACCATGTTTCGCTGTTGACACTGTGAGTGTCTTCTAAATCTGCAGGCAGAGAAACAGTTTGAGGTGCGACTCAAAGACCTTCAGTTCAGCCTGGACCAGTCTGAGAGCCACAAACAGAGCATTCAGAACTACGTTGACTTCCTCAAAAACTCCTACAAGACTATGTTTGATGAAGGACTGCAAGCATCATGCTTTGGATCTTCATATTTTCTAAAGTGACTATGGATCCAGTTTTCCTTTTGGTGATCATTATGTACTACTGTATTGTTTATTATGAATATTTAAAGAATATCAGGAACCGAACATGTTTGACATTTTTAGTCTATGTTTAGATATCTATTTGTAATTCACAGTACATCAGGGAACATACATTTTTAATGTTTCACTAACTTAAGGAATGGACTGTAACATGGATGCTGCAATATCCTTCCTCCTGTGTAAAAATGAAGCCAAAGCGCACAATTTGGAGCTGGAGGCAGCACAGTAAAAAGGTGTGGACGTCACATCCACCCGCCTGATTGGTTGGAGGCTGCACATGTGACAGAGCAGCGGCCGAGATTACAGCTGTCAATCAACTGTTTTTATAACATCAAATAAGTTATTATAAAATAATGTTATGAGAAAGGTGAAAAATTACTTGGATGTGTATTTAGAGCTGTTGGTTTGACTGAAGTCTCAAACAGGAGACGGAGATGTTTTGGTTTCACTTTTGGAGAGCTGTCATAGTGTCCGTTTTTGGATATCTATGGTACTGTTAGATTTCACGTTGGTTTTTCTTCAGTTTGTTTGTTTTTTTTTTTTACTCTTTTATGCATATTGTGGTCTGTGAATGCCAGGTGCTACCGAATCTTTATATATTCTAAGTTCTGTTCCCTTAAAAAATGAGACCTGGTACATGAAGTGTCAGAACTCTGGACTCTGGTTCAGATCTTTGAACAAAATGTTAAAAAATAAAAAATACTATCTTATATACTCATATTTGTGGAAAGACGACATGTACCATTAGGTGGAACTGTTTCCTTGGCCGCATTTTATGTTTACCCACTTTGCATTGTGCTGCAGTTCGTCTAGATGAGATTTTTCAACAGATATTTAGTGTGTAGAACATCAGGTCTTACACTAACCAAAATCCAGACGGATATGTGTGCAACTCACCGAATTCAGTTCAGTTAGTTCCGGTAGTTTATGTCAGTAGCTATTGAAACTGTTCCAGAATTAATACAAAGGGTAATCAACAACAAGACATGGACAAATGGATCATATTAACTGAAAAGGTGAGGGTTGAAGCTCTAGCATATTGCACCTAGATATTGTACATATTAAAACCAGCAGCTAGTTTGGTTGAAACAACCTTGAAACAAAAACGATGTTTCTTCCTTCAGTTTCATAGATAGTAAACCAGTTATCTGTTGAAAAGAGAAACAAGAAGAACATTCCCAAGCAACTTTTTATTTGTTTACCACCCTTATAATAAATATTCCCTCCATGCTTCTAAGTCTTAAATAAACCCAAATATAAAGGCAGGTCATAACCAATACAATAAGTGCTTGAAAACCAAATCTGTGTATAAGTTTACATCCCAGCCAAGTCTTCACACGGTGCTCAGTCTGACATGAAACATATACTGCAACAGCTTTGAAAACCAGCCTGTGTGTGTGTGTGTTTGTGCTGATCTTGCAGAGGTGTGATGCATGCTGAATATATCTGTGTATGTTGTAATCTCAGCTGGACTGAGAGGGTGAGGCTGAAAATCAGGTGTTTCTCTGTTGGTAGTGAATCTCCTGTGAATGCCTGTAGGGTTGCAAACATAATTATCAAGATGCAACACTGGGACATTTTCCACAACACACACATGTTATTTTTTTTATATTTCTGATGTTTACAGGTACAGAAAAGGTGTCTGCTGAAGTATGGTTTTGATATTTCTTTAAGTTTAGAAGTGCATAAAAAGTGGTTTGTTGTACTTGTGTCCTGTCCTGCTGTTGGATTTGTGCTCTTATACAGTATCTATGGTAATAAAAATAAAGGGTCCAAACCTCCTAAAGGCTCTGATGTGTTCTTGCAGTGGACGTATTCCCCGGAGTGAGCAGCGCTCCTCTCAAGTTCTCAGAGACAAAGCTCTATTGTGCTCTGCGTCAGGGGATGGAACCATTTCATCTCTGCGTGCGTCAGTAGCCCTGTTTTTCCTTTGCTCTTGTTCTCGGTCTCTTGGTCTTGCCCGTTTACGTAATTCTGTTGATCATACTTTGGGAATTTACTTTTCTGTGCTGAAAAATAAGCGTACAGTGCATCTGACTCTTGGCAGTTTGGCTGGTATCATAATTCTGCATCAATATGCACACACCCTTAACTTATGGGCTTAAAGGCTTTAAATAAACTGGATGACCCATTTCTATCTGTTTTTTTTTAAAGCACAAACTCTCCTGTAGCCACCAACAAACATTTCACTTTATAATAAATACTGCATGGTTTCTAGAGCACTTGTAATGGCTTCATGCATTCAATTTTATCATAGTCAAAAAGCAGTTACACGGTCAAAACTTAGTTAAAACACAGTAAAAAAAATAAATAAAGGAAAATTACAACAACACTGCAAACACCAATAAAAAAAAAAACAAGGAAAATGGTGTAAAAAACAAAAGCCCAAATCGTCTATTTTTATAGCGAGTCAGTCTCACTCACTGCTCACAGCTCTGTCCCCCCCCCCCCCCGACTGAGCATGCTCAGATGTCTATGGAAAGTGCAAGGTCTATTCTCTCAGCATGTTTTGAAATTTTTGTTACTGAGCAAACGGTTGAATTTTTATCAATATTTAAAATAAATCATACATCCAGAACGCTCACCGCAGGCACGTCAGGGGTTAAAGGGTTAATACCCATGACTCTTAACTACTACTTCTTTGTGCTTACAACTTTTTAATTATAAAAAAGTAGCTTGCTGCATGTATCCAGCAGCAGAAAACACTTTGACATTAACATTACACTCTTTCTCTAAACTTTTCAGTGAAGTGGGTCAACCACATGTTGCAAGTACAAGTTTACTTCAGAGTAAAAAACATACTCTTTTCCATTTGAAGTAGGTTACTATAACAATACTTAAGTGTCAGTATTTTTCAGTGCAAACTTTGTCTGTTTTTACCATAACATTAAAAACAAACAACTGTTTTTTGTTGTTTATTTACGAAAAAAAAAATACAATTTACAATATGACATTTATTTGGCAAATTCACATACAGCACAGTATGTTTTGAACCTTCAGTCTTAATTAAACAGTAAATGCAGAAAACAGAACAAGAGAAACACTATTATTGTTCACTGTCATGCTTTTAAATATAACAATGCATATACAATCATAAACAGTGATTTCTGATAAATAAACTGAGTACGGTAAACCAAAGAAAAAAAAGCGACATATCATGTTATGACCGTTAGCTGCCATCATATATTTAACTGTGTTGTTACATGACATGTCTTGTCAAAATATCTTTAAATATGTCTGTGTTATTATTAGGGATGCACCAGTACCATATGTAAAATGACAATTTGGTCGGTGGCCAGTGTTATTTTCCTTTTGTTTGATTTTGTTGTTATTTATTCACTATTTTTGTACCAGGGAAACAAAAAAATCTTTGTCATATATATAATAAATAGATTAACTGTACTGTTTTAACACCTTGTAGCTCCTCATCACACTTTGAATGAGCAGATACTTAACCTGACACATTTATGAAACAACCTTTAATAGAAAATAACAGATTATACCACTTCTACCACCTGAGAAATTATATCTCAGCTGATAACAGAACAGAGCTGCTAAACTGGTTTTCATTGTTCCTGTGACAGTGACAGTAAAGATCTATTCTATTCTATTCTATTCTATTCTATTCTATTCTATTCTATTCTCTTCTCTTCTATTCTGTTATATTCTATCTATTCCATTCTATTCTGTTCTATGCTATTCTATTCTGTTATATTCTATTCTGTTATATTCTCTCTATTCTATTCTATTCTATTCTATTCTGTTCTATGCTATTCTATTCTGTTCTGTTCTGTTCTATTCTATCTATTCCATTCTATTCTGTTCTATGCTATTCTATTCTGTTATATTCTATTCTATTCTATTCTATTCTATTCTATTCTATTCTGTTCTGTTCTGTTCTATTCTATGCTATTCTATTCTGTTCTATTCTATCGGCCAACATATCTGTGCATCCCTAGTTTTTACAAAATAAGAGTGAAGAACATGTTTGGCCTAAAAAAAATAAGAGTTTTCACATATCACATAAAAGCTTCTAAAAGAAGCAAAAATAAAAGCTCCATTGTTATGAAGCAAAAATGACAATAAAGTGAATTCTACATGTAACAGCCTCACAGTATAAATCTTCCTACATGTGTTGAACTAATTTTTCAGCTTGTGAATGTCATTGAAGCGTTTCTGAAGAGCAGGTGTTTTGCGGTCGTTGCCAGCGCAGTTAAAGCTACACTTGCATGACTTGATTATCATCACCATTCTGCTGACGGTCTCTCCATTTCTGCACCTGAAGAGGACAGGTAAGGTGTGTGTCCGATGAGGCGTGCAGCACCTCCCGTCTGAGCAGGTCCCACAGTACCTGGGCTGGAACTTCCTGAGGCTGCGACAGCCCTCATGGGACAGTTTCACCGGGCGGGGGGTCTTTTCTATGTGGTTGCATTTCTGCTCGTTCTGATGGTGACATTAGAAAACAGACTTTAGATCAGATTTGATTCCACATAAGATCCTAATACACTGTGTACAAAGTCATCAGTGCACCTTTAATCTGGCGGAGGTCATCCGGTTGCATGGTCGGACTTCACAAACACGAGTCTCCGTCACCATTTCACAGTGGGTTTTGCTGCTGGTGGTTCTAGTGGACACTCCGGGGCCACAGGAACTGGAGCAGGGGGACCAATCTGTGGTCCGAGGGCCACAGTCGACTCCCAACATCCTGTCAATAGGATCACTCCTAAAAGCTGACGGAGGGAAAACAAAACTTTTATCAAAATTTCAGAAAATATGCGCAGAAATGGCCAGTTTTTATAATGATTTAAGAGATCTAAATACTTGTAATGCACATGATCTTTGCTGTCTGTGTAAAATTTTACTCATTATGGATTAAGATTCTTTTATAAACACATGTTAAGATTCTTTTTTAGACATATGCGCATTGTCATTTTCTGATGACAACGTGCATGCTGATGCCACATGCACATCATCAGGACATTACATCACCCACTTAAAAAGACTTAACACCATAGACATTACTGTCACCTGTATATTCTGCATATGGACTCACTTTGTTTTCTGTATGTGTGTGTATGTGTGTGTGTGTGTGCCTTTTTACTTGACTGTTTTTTATACTTACACTTCTTATTATTGACTGTATAATTGATGTGCACCTTACAGAATGTAAAACCAAATTTCATTGCACTGTACAATAGTATTTTGCAATGACAATAAAGCTTATTCTATTCTATTCCATTCTATTCTATTCTATTCTATTCTATTCTATTTTATTCTATATTAAAACCACTCACCAGGTAAGGACTCCGCTACTCCTCTCTTGCTGCTGAGGTATTTTTCAGATGCTCTGCCTTTGCTGTGTTTTTTTCGGTGCTCCTTTAACACAGAACGTCCTGTCTTAGGTTCATCAGGGCAGACCAGTTGTTCACAGCACTGTCCCGGAACCTTGATCATCCTGGGTCTGGCACAGCCCACTTTAGGCAGCGTGAGCTCACGTGGACACAGGGAGACACATCCAACGGCGCTGTCCATACAAGTGCACTGGTGTTTACAGTTTGGGTAAAAGGTCTCACCATTCTGGTAAATCTTTTTGTTGTACTCGCATGTTCTTCCATCTGATTTGGCTGTTTTACAGAAACAAGGACATGAAGGTTGAGAAGGAGACATGCAAAAGTCAAAGAAAAAGAAGGGAATTCAACGTACCTCGACAAATGCCCTTAGCAGACCCACGTCCTCCTCCAAAGTTGCACTCCAGTCCCTTCATTTGGTCACATGGTTCTGTCTTAGTGCAGTCTTCATTCAGCTGCCGTGCACAAACCCTACAGCATCCACAGTCGTCCAGGATGAGACTGACCCCTGCTGCACATCTGGGGACGTCCGTTGGACACCGACAGTCCTTAGGGCACGAGGCTGACACCACCTGACATAACACACAACATCAGACAATACATGTGTGGCTGCACAATAGTTAAAGCACCTGCTCATGCATGCAGAGGGATCATCTGCTCACCTGTGTAACATAGAGGCTGACAAGGACGAAAACCTTCCACATCTTCAGTAGCTGAAACGGTTCCTCTTCACTCAATGAAATCATCGTCTTTGTTTCGAAGAGGCCTGGAAGTGAGAGGCATGTGCTGAATGGATGAGTGTGTGCTCTCCCTCTTTTGGTGTCCCATCTCCTTTTATACGCTCCAAGTAGATCTGACGTATGCGTGGGCTGAAGAGGTGTCCCGAAACTATGAGAGGAATGCTTCCCTGCACGTCCTCCCATAAGCCCAGAAGAAGTTCCCCCTCCTCTCCTTTCCTCTCCTCTTCCACAGTGAGCCAAGAACCACCCTGTCTAACTCCCAGTCTTCCAGCTTTTTTTTTCTCCTCCATTTTCACCATATAATGCTCTACCCTGCAATCATGGAACATAGGCTATATTGTACATTCACAGTGTAATTTAAAAGTATTTCTTAAAGCTGTTGTTTTATGTTTACCCATTCCCCTTCTTTTTAATGGGACCAGTATCAGATTCCACTGTGATCTGAGTCACATCCACCAAAGCAGTGGATCACATGCATTACTGCACCTAAAAACTTACTATCTTTATACCTGCACTTTTTTTTTTGAACTTCATTCTGTTTCTGCCTTGACCAGTGAATTGTGGGTATCATCTAATCTAATGTATATAATCTAAGAATGTACTTTAGTATGAAAAGTCAAAGGAAAGTCACAATGCAGTAAAAACACCTCATTATTTTACTATTAAATATGAAGAAGTTTACACTCTAGGTCATTTAAGCCACTTTCTGGAAGTTTAGTGACTCCCTCCAATGCAGAGTTGTGTTGAATCTCATTGTATACTGGCATAAAGTTACATGAATTGTGATGTGAAGATACACTGCAAAAAATCAGACCTGTATCTGATTTAGGATCATATATTGGACTGAAATCCAAAATCTAAAAGATCAGATTCCCTGTGATTCATGCTGTTTGCATTGTTGTGAAAAAAAACCATGCGTTTACTATTACTGGTTTTATAGAAATTATCTAAATTATTATCATATATTTCACAAAATATTTCCTTACTATTAAAATACTGGCACATCAACTTTAACCCTCAAAGCATCCATTGATCTAAAATGTTTTCAACTTTTGACCAACTAATCTTAAAATCCTACAATAATACACCACTAATACAAATACATGTAAATAATCAGGTAAAATGCAGTTTCTCAGCTTTTCACCGTATCAGATGTGACTCATCTGGATGTTCAGAGGCTCTGTAGTGAACATGGAAACACTGTCATTTTCTGCAACATTGATTCACCAGTAAAACTGTGCAATTTAACAAATGACAGTGGTTGCAGATGCTTGCTTTTATGTTCAGTTAATGATATATTTTATTGCAAAAGTCACTTTAGCTTCAGTTTTCTCTGTTCTGATACGATAACCTTTAATTTACTCTGAGCTTTTATTTACATCTACATAGTCCATAAAATGAACATAGGAAAACACCTGCTTATCACTGAACATGCAAAGGTTGAAATAAGAAGATGATAAATCACTTATGAAAGGTTAAAAGGGAATAATTAATTTGGAAGATGCCTCAAAAATAGTTCTAGGTCTTTAAGGGTTAGTTGGATTTTTTACCTATGACTGATGTTCTTATCAAACAATGCATTATTTTTACTTTTTCCTGCTACTCTATTTATTTATTTATTTATTTATTTAAAGGGACAGTGCATATTAATGTTAATGTAAATATGCCAGAATTAGCTTAACCTCCTAAGACCCAGGAGCCCCACAGGTTTTTGAGTTTTGGCTTTTTTTAATTAAATAATTGCTTATAT
>JAPQRQ010000010.1:18563527-18581837 GCA_037367365.1 Apogon talboti | reverse complement strand
CATATATAATAATTGTAAAAAATAAAGCTGACTACTTTGCGGATTTCGCCTATTGCAGGTTATTTTTAGAACGTAACCCCCGCGATAAACGAGGGACCACTGTATATTCAGTCATTCAAGAGATGGGGTATGAAATCTTAACCTGCAGTCCCTGGTCATCAGTGCTGTACATATGAATCCTTGTCTCTTATTCCAGCTCCACCAGACATTCAAGTCATGGACGCTGGCACGAGTCGAGCACCATTGAAGATGGAGAGTCTCAGGTCAAAGCCAAAAACAGACTTCGATGTGGAGATCTGAGTATATTCTCTTTGGGTGAAGACGAGAACAGCCTTACATGAGGAACCTCCAGTGCCTTCTTATGGACTTTGAGGTCACCTTATCAATGTATCAATCCATAGCTTACCTTTATCAGCACTGAAGAACACTTTGGGGAACACTGTCATGTTCCTTATGATGGATATGCACATGACAGGACATTCACTAAAACTGATCAAATAAGAAAGCACTTTAATGAATTTCATTTCATTTTCAAATAAAGTCTCACTGGCAGATTTCAGTTCAGTTAAAGTGGTGTCTTCCGAGTACTGATTTGAAGATTGAACAGTAAGTCTTTCTATTTAAGTTTTAGTTTAACCTTATGTTTACATGTTATAGATGTATAAATTATGATTAGATTTTCTCAGCAACGTATTAAATATGACTTGGATTGATCATGATGCTCTCTGCTGTTGTTATAATAAAATAAAGATGTTTTTAATTAAATCTTGTCTTTGATGTTGCGCCCTCTAGCGTATTTAAGTGGAACTTGATGTTGAAAATGTAAAGAACCGGAATCCGGATGTTATCATCTGTGCTTTTTGTTTCAGCATTCAGCCCCGAATACCGCCCACCAGAGAACGGCCAATTTTCTGACAAACACTTCAAAAATGTCGGGTTCCTCCAATCTCGTTGCCATGAAAAAAGTTGTACAGCAACTCCGTTTCGAAGCCAGCATAAACAGAGTGAAGGTAACTTACGGGTTCATTGTTTTTCTTACAAATAACGGGGAAACTGCCGTTATTGCGCTGATCCGCTAACGGGGCTAGCTGTGCCAGTGGTTAGCACTAGCCGCTAGCTAGTCAACAGGCAGAACAGGGCGTTTCTTCAGCCGGTGTGGATGGATTTAAAGTTTGATACACGAGAGAATTATTACTGAACACCCGGGAAAGAAGAATTACACCGAAAACTGCATTACAAGATGAAAGATAAGACGTCGACTTGGGCTAAATTGGAGTTTTAGCGTTTTGGGTTTCTGCTACTAGCATAAATAGCTGTCTTGGTAAATTAACAGTAGCTTAAGTAGTAATCTGTGATGTCCTGTTTAATGTTTACTTTTAGTGGAACTTGAACTGAATTAGCAGACCGATTGTTTTTGTTACATGTGTATTTAATTGAACAGCATCTTAGTAGATAAAGAGAGGTCTGCTAGCAGTGTTATGCGGAGAACTAGCCAACGAGGAGTTATGTAAAAACTTTAATAAATGTATATGGTAAATGTGAACTGTATGAGCAACAGTTTAATGCTTATGATCCCTGTGAATGTTTTCTATCCTTAAAAGTACAGTGGAGCCAAGTACCCTCTAGTTTAGTATAATATGAAACGCAGCAGGTTTTAATAGTTAGTTAAAGGGCCCTGTTTTGATCCACTTCAGGTCTCACAGGCTGCTGCAGACCTTCAACAGTTCTGCATGCAGAATGCTCTGCAGGACCCTCTGCTCACCGGGGTGTCCTCCAGCACCAACCCCTTCAGGCCACAGAAGGTCTGCTCCTTCTTGTGAAATCCCTGCATTCATTGGTAAGTGTGCTACACAGTCATCCATACTGTACATACAGATCATGCAAATGAAGTGTAACAAGTAGCTGACAAAATGGGCAGAGATTGGTGACAGGTTTTTCTATGAAATACTGCAAAACAGATATCATTCTGCACTGGCCGTTCATTTTTTAGGGTGCACTTTATTGTATTTAACAACAGAATACCAATTGATGATACTTTAAAGGTGTAGTTATGCCAAACATTAAGGGGAAAAACTAGTACTGAATTTAGTGGAGTGACAACTATGTCCACCTATCCGTCAGTTGACATATTAAAGTTGCTGTTTTAATTAAATAATTTAATTGAATTTCCTCTTCTGTGATACAACAAAATATTCCTTACTGTCATACAAATGCAAGGAACAGACTTGTTTACAGAATTTAACATTTCAAACATAGTGATTGTTCCAACTGTTTTTAGTAATTTTTTTTACATTTTTAAGTAGTAATTTGAAGGGCCCTGTTGTCATTCACTTGAATACATACGTGTGTTAATCAAATTTCTCATAATCAGATTACTGCTGTTATCTGATAAAGCATATTAGTCTGGCTGAATCAATTTGGACTTTTGTGTTTGTATTTTGTGTTTTTGCAGGCCTCGATAATGATACTACAGGGAAAAAATGACCTCAACACTGCTCCTCATGCCAAGCCATTATACTGCCACGGGATCTCCTGCGTGTCCAACACATTGGAAGATAACCATCAATTTTCAGTCACAATAGAAGAAAGGAGACAGTTTTATTTTTCATGGCACAGTGTGATTTTCAGATGAATTGTTGTGCCTTTTCTATTGTTCTATTTTAGCCATCACTGTTTTAAATTTTTGTATTTAAAGAATAAAAAATAAAAAGCATTCTTTACTACTCAAATGTTCTACTGATTAGCATTTTTTCTGCTTGAAAAATGTTTTAACATACCCCTTTTTATGTCGGAGACCACCCAACATCATGAAGTGTTTTAATGGAGACTCTCATTTTTCAATGAGCAATCAACGTTTTACCATTTTCGACAAGAATAAGGAATTTCACATTGAATTCACCTTATTTCCAAATTTTACCTGGTTCACTGGGTGTCTCTGAAAGGGCAGAAATTAATCAAGCATAACATTCAACCACTGAAGCTCATTACTCTGTCCACGAATACATGTAAATAACTAATTTAATAAGAAATGATAATGTGCTGTAATTGTTTTTTCAGTTTTTTTGTAAAATTAAATTTGAAAATACATGGGTAAAATAATTTCAGAGCTCCTACATACTAATGTAATAACCATTACGGAAACATGAAAAGTAATTTTGGTAATCATCACCAATTGGGTTCATTTATTTAGGGCAGCTGTGGTGTAAACCTCACACTGGGTGATGGTTTAAAAATGTAAGTACTGTATAAAAGAACCGAAATACTAGAAATACTAATAGAGGTAGAAATTGCTCAGTTACATGTTTTTATAGCAACACCTGTAAATACTGTGGGTGAGCTGAGCAAAAGATCAGTAAAAGTTTAGTGATGAACTTCAAGATGAGGTAATAAATGCTAAGACATTTAATATTTTCAGATCAAGAAGAAAATACGTAAACGGTTCAGCCATTTTAATACAAAAAATTGGTAGATACAGAAGTACAATAGTATACAATTTGCCCTTTTCTAAGTATTGTGTATATAAAATCCATTGATGATTCTTATGTGAAGGCACTGTGAACCAATACTTAAAAGTTATCCATTCCACTTTAAGGTCCTAAGTGCAGTTTACAGTGCCCATTTGCCAAACGATCTGCAAATTGTTAGGTAGATGAAAATTTTAACCTCGTGTTAAATGGAAATCTTTGAAGGGAGCGTACATCAATAGGGAGTAAGTGGTTTATGTTGACTTTAGATAAAATCGGGTATTTTGGCGGTGTGGTAATGCATATCTATAGTAGTAACAATAAGTTAATCACGTTTAGCTGCCAAATTATGAATATGAAAGCGCCTCTGGCCTCTCATTGACGTAGCCTTGAACGCAGCGCCATCTGCTGCAAGTGGTCGACACATCCACCGCGGCTGTCCGAGAGTGACTTATTTTCTCGCGAGATTTGCGTCAGCTAACCGAAGCATGAACACAAACGCAAACGCTCCAATGTATGGAAATTAACAGTAGGGACTGAACCCAGGTCGGCCTTTGTATCCCGCGTCTTCCTCGGTTTTAAGTGAAGTCGTTAGTTGTAACTGTTGTTCGACCAGCCGAATGAAGCCACCCAACCAGCCTCGAGAATGAATCATGGGACTGCGTTGCTGTGGAAACGACGGTAACTTGTTTCGTTACCTCGGTTAAACCTAGCATAACTACCCGAGAAAATCTAGTAAACCGATATGTACTCAGTCCCGTCACGGTAGTTAACTTAAAAACATCAGCTTCTTTTGACTGGTTGCTTTTTTCCACGTAGCTGCAGGTATATGATGCTAATATTTCTCCTAACGTTAACCACCTTTGGACTGTTGTTCGTTTGTTGTCATTATTAAACCAGTCAGACCTCAGTGATTTGCTGCAGCGGACAGACTGGTGTGTTCATTGTGTGTGTACTTGACTTAACCAGGTCTAACCCTACGATGATGCTCCAGGATGGTTCAGTACAGCTCCTCTGCCTCACTGCTAATAGCGGAGTTCCGCTTTTCACAAGGGGAGGCTCCAGACAGCTGCCCTTCTCTGTCATCGGTTCTTTAAACGGTGTTCACATGTTTGGAGGTGGTCAGGGAGTCGTGTTGTCCTGCTGTGAAACAGAAGGCGGAGGGAAAATTGTGTGGAGAGTTTTCCAGGACAGTGTGATGCTCATCGCTGTGAGTGGAGGTCAGCATTCTGGAGCTGGTCATGGTGGTCCAGGCAGCAGTAAAGAGGAAGAAGTCCGGCTGCAGCGGCTGTTGGAGAATGTGTGGAACTGCATGGTGCTGGTGCTGGGACAGGATGAGCTGGTGAATGTGAGGAATGTGGAGCGACTAAAGAGAGACCTGCGCTCCTGCTTTAGCCTCATTGATCATCTACTAGAGGAAAGGCAAGAGGGCATTTTGGGTAATCTGACACATTGTGCTGACTCCTTGCTGCCCCCCAACCCTGCCCTTCTTCAAGAAGCTGTTGATGGCTTTGCTCAGGCTGCTGATAGTGAATTTGGTTGCCTTGTTGTACATGGGCGAATAGCTGCAGCAACTGAAAAGTGGTGGCGTCTAGCACCACAAGAAGTGGTGCTACTCTCTGCTTTAATGCAGAACCTCTCTGCCTCTGGATCAGCTTCTTGTGACTACCCAGTTTTCCTCCCCCAAGGAAGTCCCACTGTGGCCCACCGCCTGCTCCGCTTCCAGCTACTCCCCGGGGTAGATGTGTGTGTGCTGTGTGGCCCCACACCGTCTCTGCACAGTGCTGAGAGTGGGCTGGTAGGCCGTTTCTGGTCACCCCTGGTGGATACCCTAAGAGACTGTCTGTCTGTAGGGGAACGCTGTTTACCAGGATCTGTAACCCTGCGCCCTGATGTGCTGGCCTTACTTCTCATTAACCGTGAAAGTCGTCGCTCTGTCTCCTGCGTCCGGACTCTCACTAATCATCCCTCCAGTGACTCTTCTCATCCCTCCAAGGCTCGCTGCTGGGAGCTCCTGAAGCTCTTCTACATGTTTTGCACTACACGTTATTTCCGCCAGGAGGAAGCACTGTGCGTGTCCCCAGAGGAAAAGGGTCAGAGAGGCAACACCGAAGACTTTGTCCTTGGATTCCCCCATCAGCCTCTGCAGTGCTATCTAGTTACAGAGGAGTGCAAATGCTATGGACTGCAGACAGTTCAGCATCAACTCTTTCTGCTTGTCCCACAGTTGGTTCCTACATTTGCATTGCGTAATGTTGCCACACAAACTCTTTCTGATATAGTTTCATCCACTGGGTTTTAAATTAAAACTTACTCAATATATGTGCATAATAATCTGTTCATTCACTTGATGCGTGTTTATCTCTGGCATTTGATTTTCCATGCATACACAATGTGTTGACAAAATGATATAAAAGCATAAAAATCATGTTTCACATCAACGTATTTTGTGAGTAAGTGTAAAAAAAAAACTGCAAAGAAATGGACAAAGGAAACATCACTTTTAATGGACTCAGTAGATACTCTCAGGAAACAAAGAATTTCATTAGTGTTACTCCTACTGGATCTGCTCACTTATGATTTTCATTTCAGAGATAAGTTGCTGTTACACTGTTGTCTCTAACCTCACTGTTCTCAAGATTGTGCCTTTCACAGCAACGGAGCTGTTTACACCTTAGTCCAAATGCTCTTTGTTTACTGATTTATTGTCACTGGAACTGTACTGTAGTGATTCATAAAACATGGTGGAAAATCATAAAGATTACACTGGTGTCAGTGCTGTTCATTGTTTGGATGTTTTGTAAAATGGGCTTAAGCACACGATGCAGTTATTCTGGTGTTTGCACAAGAGGTTTAACCATCTAGATAGTTGACTGAATCTTTAGATCAGTGTGTGATCATTCACATTATTTGGACTGTTTGATAAATGAATTGATCATAACATTTCATCCCAGTTGGTTAAAACTTGAAGTGCAAACCATTAAAAAACTGCAACTGCAAACATGACTTCAAACCATTATGTAGTTAATGATGCTGATATTGATTTTAATACAGTTTTGGTAGTAAAGGTTAGTTGCATCTTTTCCTGGTAATGGCAGTGTTCTGTGTTATGTATGATCTGAAACAGGTAAAATAGCTCGATTGAAAGTCTGACATCCTAATATTGTTGTGTCAGTGTTCTAGTGGGGAGTGTTAGAGAACAGTACAAAATGCTGCATTTCTTCACAGTACAGACAATGCTTATTAAAAAAAAAATCCAACGTGTACACGACATGAAACACCACGAAACCATCTGTGTAGACCAGGGGTACATTGGATGAATTTGTTAGATGCTAAAATTACACTAAAGATATTAACAATAAAGGATGTTCAGATTATTTTAGTCCAGACCAATTCAAGTGGATTAGACGACTATCATAATAACCTATAAATAATGACAACATTTTTCCTCTTTGTTTTAGTATGAATTATGAATTAAATGTGGATTACCTAAACAAATATGGTATACATCAAATATAATGAAATAGCATACAATAACATGACAAGTCTAAAGAGATATAAGTGCAATTTTACCAATATTCTGCCTGTTACTAAATGTTTTGTGTATTCGTAATCTCTAAATTGTATTGCGCATGTGCAAATAATGAATTGCACTTATTTTTCTTGCAAAATTTCTGGCTGTTCATGTCGTTCACATTTTTCACAGGATAGTTTGTAGATGTAAACATTCTCATCATATAATTGAACTTTTTAAATATTATTTTACTGGTCCGGCCCATTTCAGATCATATTGGGCTGTAGCTACGTGGCCCCTGAACTTAAATGACTCTGACATCCATAGTGTAGACTGAAGAAATCTAAGCATACTTAAGTCCAAATAGGAGGAGCATTCAGTATCATTTAGTTGACAAAGGAGCCCTGGAAGTCTCCTCCCAAACGGCCCGGAGCGCGCGCCCTGGTGCCACAGGACACACGCTGTGTTTGGAGGGATAAAGTTTGGACCTGCGCCCTGTCCGACCTTTATGTCCCCTCTGAGTTACGTCTGTACCCCTAAGTTATAAACGCAGTAACCGGAGAAGCGGCCCTGAGTGACAGCCTGACGGTGCGTAACATAACGGAGGACGAGAAGGGGAGGGCGAGTGGGAGAACGGGGAATAAACCACACAAAGAGGAGGGATACACTGGCTGCGGACGGTGTGTCCATGTGTGCAGGGAGCTCAGGTCCCATGCATAGTCCGTAAATGTGTGTTGGAAAGGAATATCCTGCGATTTTACTAGTTTTGTCAAGTCCCAGTGTTATCTCGGTAAAGTCCAAAGGTCTGAACAGCGGAGTCGTTTTTAGGAGCGCACCGGACGCACCGCACTTACCCAACTTTGATTCAGTGATCGTCGAGGCGCACGTCGCTGTGGCACCGCAGAGGCTTTTTTTTAATTAGTAAAGTCACCAAACTAGTTCAGATAAGATAGAATAACATGTCAGCAACGCGGATGCGGATGCGGATGCTTTCGCCTAGGAATTTTTTCAACCGAAGCGAAGCGTTACTCTCCGGCGGCGGTGGAGCTCGTGTCGGCTGTCAGCCCGTGGGCTCCGTGGGCTCCGTGGGTTCCGGGGTCCGATCACTGACCTGTCCCTGTCTGTCCTCCAGAGCCCTGTCGAGTCTGAGCGCAACGCGACGCGGGCTCCCCAAAGAGAAAATGACCGAGAATGGCGTGGCGTCCCGGGCCAAAGTGTTGACCATCGACACCATGAACCCCACGGTGAAGAAGGTGGAGTACGCCGTGCGGGGGCCCATCGTGCAGCGGGCCGTGGAGCTGGAGAAGGAGCTGTCTGAGGTTGGTGGGACACTAAATGCATTATATTCATTCTGTTCATTACATCAGTCTGCTAATAATCAGTTGCAAGTTCACTTAAAAACATAAAACTAAATTCCCCTTTTTAAACATTGTATGTCTATCCTGTAATTTAACTCTTAAAGACCCCCGACTATTTTTGTCACAACTTTCAAATGATTTTTTTGTCTCTCTCAAGTGATTTATCACCGTTTAGGACAATATTATCCTCTGCATTTTGCATTTGTCAGTGAAAATCCAATATGATTTCCTGTATTCAATTTACTGACCATGTAGGTGTTCATAGAAGCTCAGAGGAACTTCAAAGATTATTGATCAAATCAGAAAAAATGAGGAAAAGTGACTTTTTCAACAAAATATATCATTAACTGAACATAAAACAAGTGTTTCCATCCACTGTCACTGATCTAACTCCATGGGTTTTACTGGTGAATCAATGTTGGAGAAGGTGACGGTGTTTCCATGAACGTCTAAATGGGTCACATGTGATGACCATGACAAGACGACAAACTGCATTTTACACCAATTATTTACATATATCGATAGGATTAGTGGATGATGATTTTGGTCAACTGTGGATGTTTGGATCTTTATAAATTAAAGAATATAAACCTAGTGTTATATGTGCAAGAACAGTTGAATGAAATGAGGCCTTTATGTTTGTTTGCAGTTAAATGTGTCTTTTGACCATTAGTTATCAACAAATGTTTATCCATTAAATATAATTGTACATTAGCAGATTGCTTGTTGTTTGCTAACTATTACAGCATAACCATTTTCCTTAAAGAGAACTCGAAGGGAGTCACAGGCCATGCCACTACACCCTCTTATCAAAGTCTGTCAGTTATGAAATCTACAGGTTGGTCAGGTCAGAAAATCAGTGGACTGGGGTGACTTATATGATGTGTTGCACCGACATATTTCAACATCTGCATCCTGCTTTTCTTCAGCGTTAATCTGTAACCCCTTTCACTCATTTCACTTAATAGGTTATAGGGTTTCACCATTTTGTGTTGTTTTAACCCAAGTTTTTGTTTTTTTTAAAAAATTGGGGTTAAATGCATGTTGACTGAATATGTGCTTCACTTTACCTCTGTTGATCCCTGCAGTTCCAAATGTCCTCCTATCTAGCTCAATACATTTAATATGATTATTAAGATATTAAGATTACACATTAAGGAAAGGTATATGTTAAGATTAACCCATTTGTGACAGTTCTTTCTATTTTAACCTTTCTTAAGTGATTTATCACCATTTATGACGATATTATCCTTTGTATTTTGCATTTTTCAGTGTAAATCAGGTATTTTCCCCTATATTTCATTTACTGATCATGTAGATGTTCATGAAAATTCAGAGTAAGTTCAAAGGTTATTATTCTAAAACAGAAAAAAACTTAAGACAAACTGACTTTATCAGCAAAGATATCAATGACTGAACATAAAAACAAGCATCTACAACTTCTGTCATTTGTCAAACTCCATAGGTTTTATTGGTGAATCAATGCTGTAGACAATGACAGTGTTTCCATGGTAACTACAGAGCCAAATGGGTCATATCTGATGCAAATGAAAAGATGACAAACTGCATTTTACACCAATTATTTACATTATTGATAGGTTTAGTGCATCAACAGGTCAGTGGATGGTTTTTGTTTGGGTCTTTATGGGTTAAGATAAAGTCTAAATTGTTAAATCCTGTAATTATTAGGCTTACAGTTTTTTTCCAGTTAACATAAAATGCAGTTTTTTTTTAACACGTTCCACCTTTTGGCGCTATAGATGTAAAAACATTTGCGCATTTAAAAGCGCTGCCCAATCTCTTCCTGTCAGTGCGTTTATGGTGATGTGGCAACCAGCTGTTCGTGTACCGAGTGCAGTCTGGTGTGAAAACTGTCCTCTCTTGAGTGCTTTGCTCAGGAAGGGATGAGTATGCCAACAGGTTCTTGCACAGGTGAAAGCCCGGCGGTGTGAGCTGATGAGAGGCTGTAATGACAGTGGTGAACTTTTAACCAGATGGTTCATGATTCATGACCACAGATTTTCCCCCCTCTTGTTTACTCTGACCAGTGCTCATCCACAGCTCATCCCCTCTTAGCGCGGGATATTTATTTCCTTTTAAACTTTAACTTTAAGAGTGTAATCAGACATGATTACACTCATATTAAACCGGAAGTAATCACAGTTGGAGTCAGTTAACAGATGGCAGCATTTTCCGGATAGAGAAGATGAGAATTACTATACTTTTTCCAGGGTGTTTGCACAGGTCTTGGAAATCTTGAAAAGTCTGGAATTTTGGAAACGCTGTTTTCCAGACCTTGAAAAGTCTGGAATTTTGTGTGAAAGTCTTAATAAAGTATGGAATATCGAATGTTAGAGTATGTTCAAAAGCACATAAAACTGGTAAGGTAAGAAATACACGAGGAAAGCATATAAACAACATGATATGATTTCACTAACCGTTCAGTACTGGGATGATTCTAGTGTGATATCCATGCACTTTAGTGATTTTCATATTTTGAAAATGTTTCTGTCAGTAAAACATAATTTACTGCCAATTATGCATTCATTCATACAGTTATTCAAATGAACTTCTCTACTTCACACAACAGGTACAACGCAAGTATAAAAGTACAAAAAGTCAAAGTCTTGAAAAAAGCCTGGAATTTTTATTTGGATAAAGAGCAAGCACCCTGTTTTTCTTACTATTAATGGACATTCAGTCCTGGTTTTATTCATCCCGTTCTCCTCCAGGACAGGGAGTGTAAAGTAACGTCTTTGATCGTTCTGTTCTGACCCTGCCAGTTTTTAATAGAACGTTGGCAGAAGGAGAAAATGTTCCCCGACTAATCAGTTCCAGTTGATGTTTCCCTGCAGCCTTTGTCAGACTTAATTCTGTCTTCCCTGAGATTTTAAACTGTTCTCCTCAGATTTATCTGAGCTCATTCCCCTTCAATTTACAGAAACCTCTTTTTCAGACTGTGGTTTGGATGGTGTTGGATTACTTTGGGAAACGGGTCACAGTAGTTTTCTCTCTTTTGTTTGTGAATTGAACACACACACACACACACACACACACACACACACACACACACACACACACGTGAATACCCACTGTTTCCTTCTCCTATTTCTTAGTCACTTTGTGATCTGGAATTTTGATATTTCCAGATTTTTTTACAGTACAACTCCTGCCTTGTTCTTGTAAAGTAAAGACAAGATGTTTTCTGTGATCATTTCCAATCAGTGGATGGAACCGAGGCTGAACAAATAAAGCAGAACATGCAGTTATGACATTGTTTGCACGTTCTTTGTTTTGACCTAATGAGCTGCTCGCTGATACGAAAAGGGGGGGGGGGGCTATTGAAATGCTTTCTAAAGCTCAAACAGTTGCTATGGGGACGGGCACACAGGCCTGGTTGGAGTCAGATTCTTTACTTACTTGTATTCTGGCAAAGCATCATGCAAAAAAAGACAAAAAAAAATGATAGTTTGCATATCCCCAGGTTTGATCTAAAGGGGTTGAAATGTTGGCATCAAATACACCTGAAGGAAACCTGAACATCTAGGGTTGTATCATTTGGGAAGTTATTCAGAAGATTGTAAAGTTCTGAAATCCTTGGGCTTTCCATACAAACCTTCATTTGGAACTTCAGTATTGTTTGCTGAGCTGTATCACCGGTGATGCAACACAAAAACAACACATTCCTTTTCGTCGGAGCAGAGGTCAGTTTGGCTCCATCAGATCTTGATCCTGAACGGGCAGCTCCCTTGACCCAGGGGTGTGATTTTCCCTGTATTAAAGTTATTGGCTCACACCGAGGAGCCGCCTCTAGTCTGTGACCAATTAGGAAGAGACACGTGTTTATCCAAATCTGAGATGGATTTAACAAACCAAACAAATGTGTCTCTTTACATTCTGCGGGGCGTCGTTGGTGTGAGGTTTCGACACATAGGTTTTCTGCAGAGTCACGCTGTTCTGAACATCTGGTGTTAATATTTGTTGTTTTTGTACACGGAGTCCTGCTCTTCGTGTTTTTTCTGTCGGTTGCCTCAGCTGCTCTGGAGATTATCTTTTAGAAATTGTATATTCTTGACCTAGTTATCCGTATGTTTTCCCCCTCTGTCTGTACTAAACCTCTGTGTAACGTAGAGCTTATGTACGTATCTGTGTTCATATGGTCCAAGGTAATGTAGTCACCATGATAAGCTAGTTTACACAGTTTAAACTTTGCTCTCATATTAACTTGCAGTGTCTACTTCAATGGCTTTGCTGATTATACACGTTGAAAGCGGTGTATTACTTTGTTCACATGGCTGCAGTGTAACCTTCCTAAAAACATTGTTTATTTGTAGTGTTGTGTAGTTACAGTGTGTGTTAGTTCTAAGTGAGTGGTAAGGATATAGAACAGCTGTAAACTTCCAAACAATAATGAATTGAAGTAAAGGTCCAGTGTGTAAAATTTGCAGGGGTTTTAGGAGAATCTAAATGTAGAGATGTGATTAATATGTAGGATTCTGTTTGATTAATATATAATCACACAAAAAGTCTGTTTCTGCAGGAAATGAGAATGGATTTCTTCGTGTCCTTTTTCAGTTTGGCGCTGGGTGACGTGAACCAACATTAACTGTTGATTATATAACGTGTTATATATATATATACAGTATATATAGGCACGTGTTTGTGCCTTAGATAGAAGCTGGTGGTGTACATTGTAGCTGTTGTCGTGGAGCAAAAGAGAAGAGTAAACGCAAGGGTTTTCACAAAATAACAACCCATGTCCACGTCTTTGTCATGGATGTTGGCAACTGAAACGTTAGTGTACACTCATGGCCAAAAGTTTTGGGAATGACACAAGTTTTGTTTTTGCAAAATTTGCTGCCATTGTTGCCCCCCCCCCCCATTGTTTCTGGGGTACACTGAAGAACAATTAGGAGCATTATATAGGTCTCAGATAAATTTAGTGACAAATAAGTTTCATTTAAGCAAACAATCCATTTCTGTCATTCACAAAACTTTTGGCCACGAGTGTAGATGTGGAGAAGAAACATCACAGAGTTCAACTTAAAGTTCTCAAACACACATGCACGCACAAATCTTACGTATTGAACTTTTAAAGAGCAGTACACACTAACCTTTAGTGAATGTAGAGCTGCTATCTCACTAAAGAAAAAAAAAACAGAATGGACAAAACAAGAGGGTGTTTTATTTTGGGTTTTCTGTGTCCACTGTGGTTTCACACATGTAATCTGCAATACTGAAATTTGTGCTGTCTTGCTGAAATCTGAGAAATATCCAACCAGCCAACAGTGCAGTGTAACCAACTCTCCATGCTAGTGGTGTATCCTGTCTGTGTAAACCGGTGAACCCACTGTGTGCTCTGCAGCTGCTGAGGTCTCGGCCCACTGTGGCGTGAATGTTTATGGAAGAGTTATGTATGTGTTAACGCCTGTGCTGGAAGTGCTTTACGGCAGTGGTTCTCAACTGGTCTGGCTTCAGGACCCACTATCACCCCTCAGTGACAAGCCACAACCCAAACTGATAACAGTTAAACTTCTTAAGCGTATTTAATAAAAAGATGGTTTGTTTTGAACCTGAGATAATACAGAATATCACAATACGCCAACAGAGAGCACAAGTTTAATGATAAAATAAACTGACCAGCAGGTGGTGATGCCAAATATGGAGATATTCCCTTTAACACTGAATAAGGTACATTTTAACCGAAACCTAAAATGTGCACTCAGTTAAAAATTAAAAGTGCATTCAGTCACTTATTCAAGCATTAAACACACTCAGGTTCTTGTCCTCGGTGTAGGTAAAACCTCATACGTTTGCGTTTTCTTTTATGTTGTGAAATATCTGTTGTTGATTAGCATTACGGCGCATTAACGCCACCTACTGCTGGGGAGTTTGATTGGCCACTGCTCAGCTCCATAAAAAATAATGCACAGGATTGGTTTCTTAACATTATTTTTGCCCAGATGTGGTGGGGTACTAATGAGTCCTCAGCCAACTGCATTTGTGTACATTCATCTTTTCTCAAAAAACATAATAAAACATTACTGTATCTGAAGTGAAGAAAAACTCTTGCTCCACAGCTCTATATGGTCAGTTTAGTCACATGTGTTCTTTGTGCTGTATTTTTCTTGCAGGGAATCAAGAAGCCCTTTGCTGAGGTCATCAAGGCCAACATTGGTGACGCCCACGCCATGGGCCAGCAGCCAATCACTTTCTTCCGACAGGTCTGTTCCTACGCCCTTCCCCTAATTTCCCCTCTATATATAGAAGCTCCCCTATGACTTTGGAATATTTATGATGCTGATTTATTTCTCTTTTTAAGAAGTTGCTGTCAATCAATATCCCTTCTTGTCTTTTGCAAGAATCCATGTTGAATTGGGTGCGATGTCCCATCCACACTTTACGCTCACACCTGTCTCTGTTTCAAGGTCTTGGCACTTTGCTCCTACCCTGAACTCTTGAATGACAGCACATTCCCAGAGGATGCTAAAAGTAGAGCACGCCGCATTCTGCAGTCCTGTGGAGGGAACAGTATGGGTGTGTATAGGTCTCTGTTGGCTTTCTGTGCAAACACAATAAGGTTTTAATCACCACCTTCAGTCTCTTTGGAAGATTTCTGAGTTTTAATCGGAGGTTTTTATGTGTTGAATCCAACCGCATACGTCGTCTCTTTCTGGTATCTCCCTCAGGGTCCTACAGTGCCAGTCAGGGTATTGACTCTGTCCGTCAGGATGTGGCCAGATATATTGAGCGAAGAGACGGTGGTGTGCCCTGTGACCCTGACAACATTTACCTCACCACAGGAGCAAGCGACGGCATCGTGGTAAAAAAACTCAACCTTTACCTTGACTTTGTGTCTCTGTCTCACTTTTACATCACATCTACATTAATCTGTTCAAACGACATGATATTTTACTGGTAGTATTGAAGCTTTAATATGTAATATTTTTACGTTAAAGTGTCTATAAAGTGTTTATAATTGAAGATACGGGATAGTTTTACTCGATATTGATTGCGTCAGTGGTAAATCTTGGAGAGCTATCAGATACACAGTGACATGTAACTGTGCGTACTATGTCTCTCCTGAGTTTTAGTCTCATTTACAGACGCATTGCTTCTTTTCCTGCTGCAGTCTGTCTCAGATTCTGCTGCACAGTCCAGCACGGGGGTGGGATGCATTCACTGCCACTCGGAAATCTCTGTACTCAAATGGCCAAAAAGATCATTTAATTCACTAAATCTTTTTTTTTCTTTGTTTGACTAAATGTATAGGCCTTTATCTTCATTATATTGACAGGATTAAAATACTTCCCCATCTTGATATGAACCTGCTTTCTTCAGGCTGTAGTTCGTACAGGACACTAAACGCTACATAACTAGCAGCATTATTATCAAACTATATGTTGTGATAAATTGATGCTGCATGAAATATACTGATGATATGGAACAAATGTTATATCACCCTGCCTTAGCATGATAATCCCTTTAGTAACATTCAGTTTAATATTATTTGTGGCTATTTCATTGAAATGAAAAGACATAATCTGAATAGAGTTCATTATTTTTGAGAGACACATTTGTATATATGCAACAAACTAGATGATGTAATGGTATGGAAATGTATGTTGACAAAACAAATATATAAACAGATAATTGTAACAAAAACAATTTATTCTCATCACAAAATCCTCCTTTAATAGCTTTAACTGTTGTACTGTTGTTTTGGTGTCTGGGCTGTTAGTTTTCATCTGAAATTCCTCTTGTAAAACTTGCCAGTGCTGTTCTTTGGTGGTTTGATATTTATTTGTAACCTTGTTGTCAAGTTCATTCCAAAGCAGTTCAATATGATTTAGGTCAGATAACAGACAGGCCATTCCGTGATAAATATCACCCCTGCCGACTGTTTTTTTTTTTTCTAAGTAACCCTTACAGAGGTTGAATGTATGTTTCAGGTCATTGAATGGTGACATGTATCAATACTGGCCTATCAAACTGTTGTTCTTTTTTTTTTTTTGCTGCATCAATGCACTCAGTCACACTCGATGGGGTTTTAACCTGCATAGAAATGACGAGTTAGCATGTTCTCCAAACCTGCTTAGTGACATAGTTTTATGTTTCTCATCCAAAATCTTTTTCGTAAGATGACAGTGTGATGAAAATGAACCTTTTTGTTCATATAAATGTATCTCTACATTTATTCATTTGGACAACATAAATCTTCACACCGTTTAATTACCTAGCTTGTTATGTAGAAGCAAACTATGTCTTCCTAGGCACTATATATATACACACACACACGCACACACACACATATGTATATATGTGTTCTGTTTTTTAAACATTGTTCTTTTTATAGTTCTGTCTTTTTTTACATGTTTATTTTATTGTTATTGTTTTCTTCTTTTTTTTTTACATGGTTTTGTTTTAAACTATAACACATTCCTGATCCTGTTTCATTCATTTCCTTTCCGCTCTACCAGCTGAGCCCCATGGTGTCCATTATTTGACCGTCTTTGTTCACGTTGATGTCTGTTTATTCATTCATTCATCGTTTTTGTCATTGTTTGTTTATTTAGTTCATGACTTTCTTTATTTTAATCATTATTTTGCTGATCTGGTTTATTTGGTTCATTCTTTATGTTAATGTGGTTCATTATTACCATTCTGGTCACTTTTAGGAATTTTCCATTCTCATCACTGACTTTGTTAATTATTTTGTTCACTGTTTGTTCATCTACTTTACTATTTATTTATGTATTTATTTATTTATTTATTTTACAGTAGTGAAGTATTTTTTATTTTTTTTACTTTATTATTTGCTTATTTTATTCATTTTTTGTTGACTTATTGCTGTTTCGGTGTCCTTCTTGTTGATTGTTTGTGGATTACATAGTCACTGTCTTCATTTTCAGGCCCTTCTGTCCATTTTATTTCCGTCTGACGTCCTCAGACCTTTGTGACGTGTGAGTCAGAGCTGCTGTTTGTCAGGAAGTCCAACACCTACCACACTCATTCAACACAGATCGGACTGATTCAGACCTGCTCCTCTTTCCACGATCAAACGTTTGAACTGTTTGGGGTTCGGTACTTTCGCTTTCGCCGTTTTTATCAGCTGTAGACGGAAGCAATTTGGACAAAAGGTGAAATCACAGAGAAAAACAAGAACCCGGACGTCCATTATCTAGGAACCAGCTTCCTGTTTTAACTGTGACCTACTGGGGTTGACTCAGACGTCATCCTCCAACGGTCCGTCCAACCTGGACTCAACGGTCCGTCCAACCTGGACTCAACGGTTCAGACCAGACGGGGTTAACCCTTACAGTTCAGGGTCCACATCCAGACCAGTATGATCTAAAGTGGATCAGAACAAGGAAAATAAGAACAGAAGAACCTGGAACCAATGACAATTACAATAAAATACATTAATTATGAAAACATTTACATTTACAAACTATCCAAAGGAAACAGATGTGGATCACCGGAAAAAACAAAACTCTCAAGAAAAATAAATGTAATTTTAACAGTATTATGATCAGTACAGATCAGATCTACAAAGACTCCAAACATTTAGTAACAGGCAGAATACTGTTAACATGACGCTTAATTTGATTTAGACACTTCAGGTGGTTCACATTTTATTGTTAAGGGATAGTTTGTAATATAAATATTTTCATAATTTAACGTTATTTTTTGGACTAAAACAAAGACACAAATGTGGAGTTGTCATTATTTATCATCAAACACAATCAAAACTACAACCGTGGGATTCCAGTCCAGTCCAGTCCATTCTAGTCTTGTCCAGTCCACTCAAGTCCAGTCCAGTCCACTCAAGTCCAGTCCACTCAAGTCCAGTCCAGTCCACTCAAGTCCAGTCCACTCTAGTCCGGTCCAGTCTAGTCTAGTCAGGTCCAGTCCAGTCTGGTCCAGTCTAGTCCGGTCCAGTCTAGTCCGGTCCAGTCCAGTCCATTCTAGTT
>JAPQRQ010000010.1:18525965-18540758 GCA_037367365.1 Apogon talboti | reverse complement strand
GCTTGTCTCTTCTGAGCTATGCTACATGTTGTTTGTGTTGATTCTGGTGTCATGTGCGTCACAATAACCATCCATGTGAAACACAACAATGGCAGTGAAATGAAGGAAATGAAGCTTCGATTCAGGAAAATTGTAAATATAAATTGTAAATCTCATATAATTTTTTGAATCAATTTGAGTCAATTAATCGTTTCAGCGCTACTCCACACACAACAGGTAGTTACGGAGTTCCACAGGGCTCTCTTATAGGACCGATTCTATTGATCTTCCCTTATGGGCTAGGCCATACTACTATTGATAAACACTGCAGAAATTTCCATTGCTGTTCATATAACACTAAGCTGTATTTATCTATGAAACCAAGCGAAATAAATCAAACCAGTTAATCCTAAAGTCTTCAAACGAGAGCACTGATAGGAACTGGCAAGAGGGAACTCCATAGTTGTGTGTTATTGAGTCCCTGTAAAATCTAGTCTGGACTATATAATCGTAAACCTCATAAACAAAGCCATTAATAGTAAAGCTCCATTATATCTTAAAAACTCTTGATACAATATTATTCCATTAGATAATACAGTATCCAGAATGGTTACCTTTTACATTCTGGCTCATCTGTGGTGGAACCAGTAACAGGTTTTATAGAATTATCGACTCAGTGGTCCATCTATTATAGAAGAGCACAGAGAACAGAATAAACACAAATTCACAATCAGTATAATCTTTTGGGTGAATTAACCAATAAACATTGCTCATATACTAACCCAAACATTGCCAGAGTTCGCCACTAAAACAATAATTTACCATCACAGAAATATATTCTGGAATGATAATGGAAGATGCCGAAATACGTAGAATGAGATCTATAAGACAAGTGAGTATTTCGTATCTGGGGGTGGAGCTTGAGGATGCAGGTCAGGCAGAGAAAAGAATGTGGAAATTAGAATGGATTTTCCTCCACAGAGTCCATCATATTTATACAGGTGCTCCTTTTCCTTCTACAGGTGTTGTCCAGCATTAAGGTGCATTACTGCCACCTACTATGTTTGCAAGTTTACTAAAGTTAATATCCCCTTAACTATAATGTGTACAAATCAGACATCAGCTCAAGTAAGAGCCATTTGCTTTTTTTTTTTTTTGTTTTGCAGCCATTGTGGAGGCTGATGGCAGTATTCAGCTAGTTGCAATATGCAACTTCACCACTAGATGTCACTAAATATCACACACTGATGCATAGGTATTTACTGTTCCTTTTTTCTCCTTGCTCTCTCTTTCTGCTGGTGTCTCCATGTCTGATATGCAATTACAGGCTCCACAACCTTTCTGTTTATTTTTTGTGGTTTGTCTGTGCTCCTCTATCCACTCATTCCAACCAAGTTGAGATATATGGCTGCCCACCCTGAATCTGGTTTTGTGTGATGTTTCTTCTGTTCCTAAGTGTTTGCTCAAATGGCCTTCGTTTTGGTTCCTTATCAAACACTGTAAAATCATGACTGTAAAGTGCCTTGAAATGCTTTTTGTTATGAGTTTGTATAAAATGTTATCTCCTTGTATCAGGTATTGGTTATTCTATATTCATTTACAGGTTTATTGAGCTGTAGCCTACCTGTCCTTCATTGTTGAGTATACTGTATGTCATAACTGACGTTTTCTCATCCTTGTACTACTGTCACTGAACCTCTCACAGTATGAGCCTCTCTCATGATTCAACATCTCATTCCCACACCGTACGAGAGTGATGACGTTCGTGGCCTCGAGCGCCTGCTGGAGGATGATATTTTGATTTGATTAGTAACACTAGTAAATGAAACAGCCATAAAGATTCACAGGTAAATAAAGTCATCAAAAATAAACATTGTTTCAGTCCAGCACAGCAAAATTTTACTATTACATAAGAAAAAAAGAAAAAGTAACATTGCACATGTTCACAGTAATCACTGTTTATCATGTTAATAAACCATCCTATAGGAGGTGCCATAACTCACTCAATCATTCAATCAATTAATCAATCAGTCAGTCAGTCATTACATGTCATGCATGGTGCCCATCTACCCAACATATTTCAGGTATAAGGAGTACTCACTGGTCTTACAAAAAAAATATCTGATATACAGTATTATCTGATGATGATGATGATGAGATGATGATGATGACAACGACGATGATGATGATGATGATTATTATTATTATTTCAAGCAAACAGTAAATTTGATATTGTATAAATTGAAAATTCACATAATATGACAGAAATATGTAAGAAATTGCAACTTTTATCCAAATTACAACCCATATTATTATCAAAAGGTGCAATGAAAAATAGGAATAAATTTGATAGTTGTTTTTTTTCTTTTTTTTTTGGTCCAGTGTGTGTCTTATAAAACCACCTCCAACTGTCTTGTTGAATATCATCCTATAAACACTTGTAGCCTACATAGAAGACTATTTTGTTCCATTCTGTTTGTATTTTCTGCTCCTCTATAGTAGCAACAGCACATGTTAGATGAAAAATGTACACATGCTCAGAGCAACACAGACTCCATGTAATCGCATGAGCAACAGGATACTGACTATAGGTCAATACAAAGACAGCAGTATCACGTATGTTATGCACACAACTCTTAAAAGCTTGTTTACCCTCAGTAATTTCAATTTCATTCAGTCATTTCAAGTGTAATATTCATACAGTGAAACCACCTCAGCTAATTTTGGACCCGAATCTGAAGAATCTTTATTATTTGTGAGTATATACTGTAAATACGGACATGCAACACACACTGAAATGGAGGTTAAGTGCCTTGCTCAAGGGCACATCAGTGAATAATTTCTCTACCAGTCTGGGGAATTGAACTGACGACCCTTCTGTTCCAAGCTGCGCCTGCCCCCCAATTGCATTGTTTTTTCAAAACAAAAGTAGGACCCCTGACAAAAGTAAAGGTTGAATAAATGCTTTTCAGTTTCACATTTTTCTGTTTGTACATACTGTGATTGTCAACAAACACATGACAAACATGAGCTCGGTAAACACTTCTATTTATTATGACTGCAGGTGGAAGTGAAAGCTCATAACTGGGGTCCCATTGAACTGAAATACATTTTTATTATTGTTTCATTTTGGTTTTTTTAAAGCCCTAATGAAAAGAAAAAGACCATACGGTGCTATGAACAGGACTAACAGGTTAAAGCTCCTGTGAAATAATATGACAAAAAGTAAACTTCACACTGTTAATAAATAATAAAAGCCCAGCAACACAATGACACAAGTGTCTGCACACAACCACAAACAAAGCAACTGCTCGAATGTCAACAGGAAGGAAATAATGAAATCAAACTCAACAATCATCCGTTGATTTTCCCTTGAATGAAAAGCCGTGCACCCCGGCGACCAAAGCTCCACCCAGTATACGATTGTGATTACTTCTCCATCTTTAATACAGCACAGGGCCAGGTTTGAGTGGGTGGTGTGGTAACGCATTCTGTTATCCCCCCTGGTGCGATGAGCCGTCGAGCCCAGCCTTTTTCACTGTGTTTTCTTCTTCTTTTTTTTTTCTGTGGAAATAAAACAAGGAAAAAAAAAATAAACAGCCACATTCTGAAAGAGCAGAATGTGTGAAAAACATTGAGGGACATTAATCTTATCACAACGGCTGCCTGACACACATGGTGTTTTATTACTTGATAAACATTTGGGTGTCAACGGTCACATAATATTTCTGTTTATATTCCTGGCTGGTAATGAGAGGTCCATTCAGTTTCCATCCCATTCACCATGTAAATCCTTTTGACAAACCTGTCTCAGCTTTGATTGTCATAACGACAGCTGATCCCTGCTTAGCCATCCAAGTCAGGCTACATAAATGTCATACATATTTCATACTGCATCACACTTATCTGACAACAGGGTTTTTGTTTTTCCCCCCCCCTCTTTCTTGTGGATTGAAATCACGCCTCATGTTTCATTAGACGATTGGGAAGCCTTCGGTTTGTGTTCAAATGGGATATATGTTTTATTCATGTCTTCTGAACATCTGCTTGTCCGGATGTCAAAAAATCATCAGGCTCCCACCGGACTCCGCCTGACTGGTTGTAAATGAACTCCAAAAGTCAGAACTCAAAACAACCTGTCAGAGCTCCTCCGCCACGAAGAATATTTCTGTCCGACACTGGAGGTGAGCTGGGTGCTGTATATAACGACTGATGGAAGTCACTATTGGACACATTTGGTGGGAGTCTCAGAACGGAACAAAAAGTGTACTCTGATACAGTTGGTGTGATAAAAGCCTCTAATGCAAACCGAATCCTCTTCCCACTGCTTTTGGTGCGTTTTTGACACTGCTGTTCACTCTGGCTCCTGGTCCACAAGTGTCCCTGAGTCACTGGAGGCTCATGCCAACTGGAGGGAAAGAGTCTGACCACTAACAAGTGCTCACTGACTCACAGCCGCCACAGTATGTCCCACTGCGTTTGTTTGTGTGCATGCATGTCCTTATATATTATTCTATTAAATACTCGTCTATTTCTCACTTTGCACCCTTCCCACAGAAAATGTGTTCTTTTAGCGACGGTGATTGCATTTTAGCTCAAGCATCCTCCTAAACTATACCCTCAGCTGAAACAAAGATGCATCATCATAGTTAAGGTGAGTTCAACCAGAAACGACGCCAATAAAAATAACATGGCACAACATGTAATAAAAAGTTTTTCCACTCAAATAAAACCTAATGGATCAGTGCTTTCTTTCTTGCAAGATAATCTTCAAGAGAACTTTTCTTGCAGTTTTATACTGTTGCTACTTTATATAATTGTCCACAAAGGTCCCTCACAGTTCTTGCAAATCTTGATTTCACATGCAATAAAATTTCAATTAACAACCAAAACCATCTACTGATCTAAAATGTTTAATAACTGTTGATCCATTAACCCTATTAATATCAATCCGTGTAAATAATATTCTTTTCATGGTCATCAAATATGACCCATTTGGACATTCAGAGGCTCCGTAGTTACCGTGGAAACACTGTCATCCTCGACAACATTGATTCACCAGTAAAACCCATGGAGTTGGATCAATGACAGTGGATGGAGACACTTGGTTAATGTTCAGTTAATGATACATTTTACTGAAAAGTCACCTTTTCTTTAGGTTTCTCTGCTTTTTGACATAATAACCCTCAACTTTAATCTGAGCTTTTATGGATCAGTAGATTAAATATACAAAAATACCTGTTTTTTGCATAAAAATGTAAAATACAGAGCATAATATTAAAAAAAATGGTGATAAATCAGTTGAGAAAGGTTAAAAATAGAGAAAAATTCATTTGGGAATGGCCACAAAAGTAGCACTGGGTCTTTATGGGTTAAAATCAATAATGCAAGTGCTCAAATCAATATTTTCAGGCATCAGTTAAACACATGATATATAGTATTAATTTTCCAAACACACTTAGGACTTCCAAAACCACCAGCCAATCAACACTATCTATCCACAGACTGTATCACTCACTAAAAAAAGTATGAAGCTCATTATTTACACACATCTGTATTATGGTATCATGATCAGTCAAAATAACTTAAAATCTTCACATGCCTCATCAGCTGAACGTTTACATTATAGCTATGTTAGCTTAGCTCTTTTTTCAGGTTGAAACAGCTACAGTAAAACCCACATATCACCTCTGTTTTCTATAATTTGCATTGTCAATATCTGCATTAAAGATCTGTTTGGAATCGTCCAAGCACAGTCAGATATGTCTCAGTTTAGTCTGAACCGTGGATTAACAAACAACAAACTGAGCAAAGATAATAACATCACATAATAACTTAATACCTTCATAAGCCCCATAATCAAACTCCATTCTTTTCATTTATGTCTGCATCCAGTGGTGAAAACAACAACAGTTCCTCTAGCTTTTACACTTTTTTACTTTGACTTTAAAAGTTGTTCCTTAGCTGTTTTCATCTGACCTCTTCACTTTCTGATGCTTTGGTCAAAGGTCCAGTGGTGTTAGTTTTCATCATCAAGAGACCAGCAGAATGTCTCACTACTCCCCCTAGTGACCACATAAATTTGTTGACCCTTCAATGTAAAATAAATGCTGTTTATTTACAAACCAATACATTGGCTTCTTTGGTATAGCGTCAGATCTCTTTATTCTAAATTGAGGTCATTTTAAATTAAAAGTAAAATCCTGCATACAGCACCTTTATGCAGACTTGACCCCAAAGCAAAAGCAAAAATGTGTAAGTAGTAAAACCTGTTGTGACATTGGCAAAAAAAAGTTCTGTTTTCCTGTACATTGAGTTGTTAGAGGAAAGAAGAAAATAGGTTTTTGTGGCATTTAAAGCTCAAGTGGATGCTTTTAAATTTGGTATTGTCGTCATTCTTGTTAGCCTACCTTGTATATATTACCAAATGGAATTGTATAAAAGCCTTCATTCAAGAACATAAAAATAAAATTTGTTGCCATAGCGGCCTCCAGTTCTTTCTGTTGTTCTCTACTGTCCTCTCAGAGCTTCAGATGATAACCTCAAGTGCTTCTGAATTGTTCACAATTAAATGAGCAACATTGGAACAGTGAGGCTAAGGCAGTCCAGTTACTTATAGTTATATATTCACTGAGTCCACCTATGATTAAATGAGGAGATGGGTGTAGGCGGCAACATGAGGAAACATTTTAATTCAGACATTGTTGAATTCTGGAATGAAAATAGCCTACATGGAATTGCAATAGACCAACAAGGACAAGGATGGCTTCTATATGTTGACTCATTTAACCATTATTTAAGAGGATTGTCTGGTTTATTTTTGCTGTTGATTACTATAAATATGTTTATTTCACTGTTGAAGTAGATGTTTTATTGTAGATTAGTGCAATCCAGATCAGATATATTCATATATGAGTCTTGTCTTAGAGATAATTTTTACTTTGCCAAAAAAAGTGACAAAGTATACAACTTAGAAGTCCTCTTGAGATTCAAAGAACATACTGTTTATTACGTTGGTGATTTCCATACAATCACGATTAAAGTTCCGCTCCTCCCAAAACATCCAGCCTCTCTCTTCGTCTCCCCTTCCTGTTCATTCATCTCCCAGTCTGGCTTTTGGTGCCATCACAGCCTCTGCATTCCTGAACATATCATGATCTGCTCTCATCGCTAAGAATTAGCCTTTCATTACTCAGACCAATGCTTTTTGCTTGTTTGGGCTTTGTGCTGTGTTTTAACCAAGGCAGGACATTTTTACAAGTCAATTTGGATGTTTGTGTTTTGTTTTGGTTTTTTTGTTTGTTTGTTTGTTTGTTTTTTAAATAAATCACTCCAGTTTCTTTTAATTCCCAGAAAACTAAAATCTGATTTAACAAAATTTGTCAACATTTTTTTTTTCATCTAACTGCTGATGGCACATCTCCAGTGATAATTAATTAAGTGATCTCACACTATTTTCCTCCTAAATGCTTCTGAATTTAGTCATTTCATCAGTATATTGGTGTGAAGTCATCCTTCACTGCCAGCTCCTAGTGACTCCCTCCTTTCTCTCACTTGCTGTATAGATTTTCCCCAAATGATAAATTAGACACAAGGAGCCAGTGAGGTGTGACCAGGTGCCAAAGGAGTGTAGCTATTGCCTTTAATGGGCCTAATTATGCGTAAGACCTTTAGAGCTGTGTGGATAACCGCTGCCATTACACCCACTCATACCTAAAAGCAATACAAACTGTTTAAATACAACTCAGGGTCCACTGACTAAGAAAAATACACTGAATAACGTTACTTTAAATTAAGATAATGAAATAGTCACATAAAGTTACAAATCCCTGTTAGTTTTTTTCGTTTTCTCTCCTTTGATTGAAAAAGTGCATTCGATCCCATCCATCACTTCCACCCCTCCCCTCACCCTCCAAACATAGAAACGGGCAACGTTTAATTTCTAGCGCACTCTCTCCTGTGACACCGTCTTAGACAGAAACTTGTGCGTCTGACTGTGCTCCACAACTACACAACGCAGACTGTGTACTTTTTTTTTGGATCTTAGAGATTGTATTGTGTGTGTCTCGTGCGGTGATAGGTGTGGAGATGAACCAGTTGGACGGTAACTGCGGCGCGTAAAAGTTGTGGATGGTTACTTTTGCGCATAATCATTTAAAAGACAATTTTACCTCCAGAAGTTACAGTGTTATAGGGGAACAGGTCCGATTCTTCCCTAGGCAAGAACATCGCCCGCAAGCAGGCTGGAAGACCATCCACTCCGGAGATCACAGCGAATCCGCAGAGCGCAGATGATCGCAACTGGTGTTTGTGGCGTTGCGCTGGTGCTGGTGCTGGTGGTTCTGATCCCGGTCATGGTGAACTCCGCCGGGACTCCCGCCCGCTATGAAATGCTCGGATCCTGTCAAATGGTGTGTGACTCCCACGGAACCGCAGCCACAGCCACGGCAAAGGCAACCAACCCGATCAAAGACAACCGCCTGGTTCAGTCTCTGCCAACGTTCATCCAAGGTCCCCAAGGAGAACCGGGACGCGTGGGGAGGATGGGCCCCAGGGGACCAGTTGGCGAGCCCGGACCACCCGGACCTGCTGGTCCGCCCGGTGAGAGGGGGGCACCTGGTCCCCCGGGTCCACCCGGAGCACCGGGAGCAAATGGACCTACTGGTGCTATCAGTGCAGCCACTTACAACACTGTCCCAAAGATAGCGTTTTACGCAGGACTGAAAAAGCAGCATGAGGGATATGAAGTGCTCAAATTCGACGACGTTGTCACTAATCTTGGCAATCATTATGACCCTTCTACAGGGAAATTCACCTGCTCCATACCTGGGATTTACTTCTTTGTTTATCATGTGCTGATGAGAGGCGGTGACGGAACCAGCATGTGGGCTGACCTCTGTAAAAACAACCAGGTAGGACACTGTGACAAAGCAAAAAGTCTTTCATTTGTTTTAGCTTTACATTCTTCACACAGACTTACAATAGTCGGTGCGGTAGAAGTTTATTAAAAATTTTACGCACGAGTTTTACGCACACACCTGAGACTCTCCAGGAACCTCATACTACTAAACACAAGAGGAGCTCATTTAAGTTGAGATTGTTTTAAAGTTGGTATTCACTCCATTTCCAGTCTCGTGGTTGTATGGTTGATTAGATAACCCCAAGAGTTGGAGATGTCTGCGATACCAGTTCAAGGTGTAACATGTCTGATGTGTGATCTGCCTTCCAGGTGAGGGCCAGTGCCATCGCCCAAGACGCGGACCAGAACTACGACTATGCCAGCAACAGTGTTGTATTACACCTAGAGCCCGGGGATGAGATTTACATCAAACTGGACGGCGGAAAAGCGCACGGGGGCAACAACAACAAGTACAGCACCTTCTCTGGCTTCATGTTGTACGCTGACTGAAAGAAAGAGGCTGCAAAGGGGAAAGATCTGCTGTGCAAATAGCTTGCTTCACTGCTCATGCTCATTTCAGTGTCAGTTGGATTATTGGAGCCGGAGCTCAAGAAAGATACGTGGGAAACCATGCGAAAAAAGAACTACAATGAAATAATGACGCGCTTACGGTGTTGATAAGAGAATAATAATAATACATTTTAATGTGTCCTCCCTATGATGTTTCAGCTGTACCCATGTCAAAACTATTTGTGTCGCACTGCGCTGTGAATCAAGTGTTGCTGATGTGTAAAACATTGCTGTTATGCATCATATATGTGAGTGAATTAATCTGTAGCATTCAATAATAGAGCTTAAAATGATACTCACACAATCACCACTCTGTTTACAGTGTTATTAGTCATTACGTGTGCTTTATTTAAAAAGGAAACAACAACAACAAAAAAATTGCTAGACAGTTGTTGCATTTTGGGTGAAAATGTTAAAAACCTTGATGCATGATTACATATGTATGAAAATCAAACATTTCAACTCTGTGCAGCAAAAAGTCACTTTAAAGAGAATCAGAGAAACTGTAAAGGGCCATTCTGATGTTATTGAAGCACTGTGACAAAACATCATTGTAACTTGTTGTTCTTCTTGTCGCTCTCCATAGAACAGCTGGTTGGGGCGACGGGGTGGCCTGGTGGTTAGTCACTATCGCAAAACACAACCATCACATGAACAGAAATGTTTCTTGAAGCTCAACAGCTTGCTGATTAAGCCCCTTCGGATAAGCTCGCTGCCTAAAACCGTTAAATATAGTTTTAAAATTCAATCCTCTGGGTCTCTGCGTAATCCTCTCGGAAGATGAATCAAAGTTATATAGTTTTTCACGGTGCACAGTCAGCTGTGGCGATCATGCCATTGATCATGTGGTGAAGTCACCCTGTGAGGCCACCTGTTCCCAGATGAGAGGAGAACATGTCCTTCATCTGGGCCCGCCTCCCATAGACACCCACAGACACCCACTGAGGGGCAACAGGACAACTCATCTAACACCGCCGCATTGTGTTAAGTGCAGAGCAGCATACTGATTACAAACACACTCATTATTTCCCTTTCATAAAATGTGTTGGCAGAAATGTCACTTAAAATATCAAGGAAGCGGCTATGACATTGAAAGTGAAGAATCAATTAGCACCACGTTTTGGAGTAGCACCGCTACAGACAATACTATCAGAGAAAGGAAAAACATTTGTCTTCGCATTGCCCCAGACAAGAAAAATCTATTTTCTTGTGCGAGAAACGGGGGTTAAAACAAGACTACTAATAAGATGCACTGTGATCCTGTGTGTCGCATCAATTCAATTTGCTTAGAAATTGAAAGCTCAAATCAAACCCTGTCATTACTTTTAATAGAAAAGACAAAAGCAGAAGGTATTATATTCCAAAAGAATATTCACTCAATCACTTTTGAGCTCATTATTATAACAACTCAAATGCGTATTTTCTGTGTTCACACCTCGTCATCAGAAGATAAAATAACGGCTGCGTTAAACTATCCCCCCCTCATTTGAAGGTCAGCCATTCTTTAGGGTTGTCGATGAGGATCTTGTCCACCTGGTGCTGAGAAATGCCCCTCATCAGCATCTTTGGCACGATGTTCTTCAGGATGTGCGAGTAACCGTGGCCGCCGAACTTCGTGAGCCGGTTTTTGGTGTGGATGTCATGCGCGATCACTATCCTGTCCTCGTAGCCTTCCTTCACCAGGAACGCCAAGCTGGGCATCAAAAAAAAAGGGGGAGAAAAAAAAGTGAAATATGAGTGATGGACTTTATATGTGACACATTTATCTCATTTCTTGCATTAAACGTTCATAGATCTACGTAGTCGTACATCTGGGTTGTAGTCGGACAGTCGAAATGTTAAGAGGTCAAGGGAAGATGTGAAGGAGACTTCACGGGGACGACCGCGGCGCTATGAGCATCCAGCTGCGAGATTATGTGACAGGAGACGTTATTGATGTGTGTCTGCTTTGACGGGTTATCCTGAAAATGGACTACTGAACCCCCACCAACACCACCACCACCACCCACCGCGTTCTTATGTTGTGTTATGCAGGCGACAAACACGGACAACCCCGAGAAAAATATTACTTACTGTAAATAGACTGTAGATAGACGACAGATACTGACTTTCCCGCCCGCTCATATTTATTGACACCAATCCCAGTTCATATGATTACCTGAAAATGACTGTTACATTCATACGTTTACATCGGTCTGGAATGTAGGTGTTGAACAGAAAACGTCATCCGGCTAAATTTATAACATTCAACATATTTAACCCACAAATATAGTGGCTTCCAGGCTGATTTGGCTGCATTCCTCTGCCCACTGGTGATTTGATCCTGTTTTAGCCCTTGTCTTTATTTAAGGCGTCTGTGACTGAAGCCAAATTAATAAATCAAAGCCAAACGCTGGCAACAATACTGGAAATGAAGAAATAACTAATGCAAACTAAGCATAGGATCTAGAAAGGCGCTCTATAAATATAATTATACTTATAATCATAGGTTATGCTGCAAGGGTTGATGACATTAATGATGTTTGAGACACTACTATAATGTTCTCCTGTGGGTTTACGGTGTTGAAAAGCTTTTGCTACGGCATGAGATATAAAATGAATCATGACGAACAGAAACTTTTACATGACGTTTGTTTACATGAAGGGTTGAATGGTGCGCCGCTGCGTAGAATTGTGAGATACAATTATGTCCTTCAGTTTTGTAGAGGACGGTTCTGTCCTTAAGCATCTGCTTTTGGGAAAATGAACTGCATTTTCATAGCAATGAACACAGAGAATTGAACCAGCTCTTATCATGGCTGCCACTGAGATACTCACTCAATTGGAATCTTCCTAAGCAGAAAAACAGTGTGTGTGAATACTGCAAGATACATTTATTACTCTTGTCTCTGTAGGAGATATTAGCAACCTACTATTTAGTGAAAAACAACCCCACACTCAGGTCTCTAAGGGGGTTAAAAACATAAATACCAAATTGTTCTGATGTGGATCCGAGTGCCCCGTTCATAATAGAATTATATCAGAGTGGTGATATTTGTTGTACTGCATTGGACATGTTGTGATCTTAGCTTTAGTATAAGCCTCACACTAAAAACACACGTGTAATTCCTCCTGTTGTTACTCACTTCTGGACCCGCTGGCTGTCACTGGGCATGTCAATGGACAAGTTATAGGGGTAGTTGAGCATCTCCACTCCAAACAGATCGTACTCCAGGTAACTCCCCAGTTTAGCAAACTCCAGCAGCTCACCCTTATCAAAAATAGTCCTGCAGGAAGAAAGAGTCCCACAACGGGGTATCCATAGAGTCAATGTTTAAGTCGTCTGTTAAAGGTTTAGAGTCAGTACTTTAAATGCAATGGAGTTTGTGTGTAACCATCACAGCAACTAGTAAAACATTAACAGAAGAATGGTTCACTGTGAAATAATAAATTCATCTTACAGCTTTTCAAGTTTCCTTCCCTTTTTATTAATATTGAAAGACTGCCTAATTCGACAACTTATTCTATTATTAATTAATTTGTATTAGTAATGCGTTATTAATCCACTACCACAATCATACAAATGTATCAATTGGCTAAAACTTATCTAATAATCTGTTGAAATCTGATGAACTGTATAATGAAACCCTACATAAAGGGGACATGTGTGACTGCTCCCTTCATATGCATGTAGTTTCAGTAAATACTAACGAGTGGATGCACTTGGGCTTATGGGAAAACTCTCCTCAGTCTGAGAACATTCAATCATATTTAAAGCTTATTACTTTGTCCAAAAGTTGCATAAATTTAACTCATGCAACATGTTTTAAGGATTTGTCACCTGTCCAGGTGTGACATGACAGTCTTTCTGATGTCGCCGCCGGCCTCCTGGAGAATACGAATGACTTCAGCCGGAGCAGCGGGATCCCTGCCAGGATGGATGATGACGGGGCAGCCGAGCTGGGCCTGAGCATGAGCCGTGGCTTTCAACACCTTCCTCTCGCTGTCTGTGATGGGCCAGCCGGTGCCGATCTCTCCAATCACACCGCAGCGGATGTCTGTGCCGTCGGCACCGTGAAGCACCTCGCTGATGATGATGTCAGTAAGCTGTCGGCCAGAGTGACAAGTCAGTCAATACGGGGCACCATTCCACTTGTGTAGGCCTACATTTAGGGTCAGAAATGGACGTCTTTGTTGATTAATTCCACTCCAATGTCTCTGACACGTCTCTTGATGGACGTGTTGGATTTCACTTAAGAATTATCTAAATTTCATACTGGGACCATTTAGAGCATCTGCAGTCGTAGGCCATAGGCAGCAGATTTCACAAAGTTAACCTTTACACTTAATTACTTTATAACTTAGAATAAGCTAAGCAAAATCATGGGTTAAGAGACATGGCAGGAGATGGAAAATCCATATTAACAAGTTATAAACTGTAAGTCACCTTTCACCTGCAATAGTAGATGAATGTGAGCACATGTGTGTTCATTATACCCATGAGCATACACATATATGCATATAAAGGGGATAAATAACTACAGTTTGTTGAGGCTTTGGACAAACTTAAATTTAACCCCACTGATTCATCAGAGAATCTACTAAACATCTGGTAATAAACTTGTCCTGGTTGAGTTCATTATGAATTTACAGCCTATTTTACATCCTGTCGCCCTGGGTCTGCATTCTGATGATGCACCTGATATGAATACAGAAAAATATTTGTCAAGGGCAGGTGTTTGGAACTGTTTTCTTTACAGCAGCTTTATTTTTTTCTGACCTTCCATGCGTCTCTAATACTTTTATACCCCTGTTCCCAATTTGAGCCTTTTCTTGCACAAGGAGCATCGGCTTCAAGTTCATTATTTTCAGCAGGCTTCGACAAAGCACAAAATCCGATGCATTTCTCCTATTGTTTAAGATGTGCCACAATAGTATTAAAAATTCAGATATGTGGATTTTAGACTTCTTTAGGACCTGGATAAATCCTGTAAAAAGCACATATGGATGTGTCAGAATCTTGCACCTATCAATTTAAAGTTGGATGTGCAATTGGTGCAAGCGTTCACAAATGATCAGAAAGTGTACGATAGACGTAAGAGGACTACTAATAAAGCCTCTGCAATTAACCCATAAAGACCCAAACAGTCACTGGTGACCACAAACATCTAAGGATATAAAATGTTTAACCACTAAACCTATCAATACGTGTAAATCATTTAGGTAAAATACAGTTTGTCATCTTTTCATTGTCATCAGATATGACCCATTTGGACGTTCAGAGGCTCCGTAGTTACCATGGAAACACCGTCATCTTCTACAACATTGATTCACCACTAAAACCCATGGAGTTGGATCAATGACAG
>JAPQRQ010000010.1:18488119-18515905 GCA_037367365.1 Apogon talboti | reverse complement strand
TATCTGTATCTGTATCTGTATCTGTATCTACATCTGTATCTGTATCTGTATCTGTATCTGTATCTGTATCTGTATCTACATCTGTATCTGTATCTGTATCCGTATCTGTATCCGCATCTGCATCTGCATCTGTATCTGACCAAATTTTTCACAGTGCAGATGATTGCGAAAAATATTATCTGCATGTATAGCATCAAGGTTAAACACTGCTGGTACTAACTGACATACAGAAACACATTTATTTCTAATCATATTCATGAAGACAGCATTAATCCACATTTACGCTCCAAAAACCAAGTGGTAGCTCACATACAGTATTCCTAGTTATACCTTAATCTGCCTGCATACCAAACCTATCAGTGATTAGTGACAGATCCAGGGACAGTGATTATAAATATATGCATTAGCATTAATCATCAGTAATCCTTATTTTTCCACTTAGCCTGTCTGCGTGTGATGAGACCACATCCATTGCTGCAGATTTAGTTTGTGGTGTTTAATACGTTATCACCATGTACAGTTGAGCAGAGGGTCAATGATTGTCCAGTTTGGTGATGTACAGTATGAATTACTCCCTTCCTGTTAATAATGTCAGTAGAATTTTTTTTTTTGTCTCTGTCAGTGTATCTGTCTGTTTTTTTGTTGGGTTTTTTTGTGTCTGTCCTAGTATCTGTCTGTTGTCTGTTGTCTCTGGCCCTGTTGTTGTGGGTCGGTGAGGTTGTCTTGTTTTGCAAGTATGTAACTGTATTGTTGTCCTATGAAAAATCAAAAATAAAATATTAAAAAATATAATAATGTCAGTAGAATTTTTTTGTCCTGTCAGTGTATCTGTCTGGGTTTTTTTTTTGTTTGTTTTTTGTGTCTGTCTGGGTCTGGGTGTCTGTCTGTTGTCTGTTGTCTCTGGTCCTGCTGTTGTGGGTCGGTGAGGTCGTCTTGTTTTGTATGTAACTGTATTGTTGTCTTGTGAAAAATCTAAAATAAAATATTAAAAAAATATAATAATGTCAGTAGATCATAATGTGAAAGAGGGCGTGTTTTAACCACTAGTCCATATTTACACACCTTTATGGTTAACCATTCTACACCTTATCCTCCCATGACTAAATCTCACATAACATGGATGGTCATTTTCTTGTAATACTGGATGTATTCTCTAAAAACTGCCCTTTATATGCAGATGTGTGACACATATTTAAGCGTAGGTCTTCATGACTGACACATGACCACTCCCCCCAGGCCCTCGGACTGCTTTACATAATTATCATTTTCCTTGACACACCACAGTCAGCTGAAACCATGATGAGCGTCGGAGCTATGTTCACCGCCTCAGCTTTTTTATTACCATTTGTACAAGCTGAGACGGCAAAGGCAAATTCAACATGCACAGCAATATGGTACAGTATTCTATATACGATGAATTTGTGAATTCTATTATTTCAGGCTGGCTGTTTGCTTTTATCTGAATCCTGTTGTGAGATAAAACACCTGTGTAGTCATTTGTCGTTCTTTTCTCCTCACAGGATGTTCACTCTGCCGTGCACTAAACCTGTCAAGGCTCTGGTGAAGCAGGTGAAAACTTGGAGCACACAGGAGTGTATTGATAGCCAAGAAACATGCATGTATGAGGTATGTATTGCTGATTATCCTTCTATATTTAACGCCGTATAAATATCTTCAGTTTTTCTTTTGCAACAGCTACAAAATACAAGTGTATGTCTGTAAAATATATATGAATTGCTAACTGTTTATTGTTTTTGGTTTAATACAGTTTTTATTACTGAATTATAACTTCTTTGTTTGTTTTTGATATAATGAACTGCCTCACAACTGCTATCTGATGACAAGTAATTAAAAATACTTCTTTTATAGATATTAGAAGAGCTTCCTGCATACCTCGAAATTGAGCACACATCCCAAAACAGAAGCAAAACCACTAAAATGTCCTTTTTTTTCAAGCCCCCCACTAAACGCAGCTTCTGCAAAGTAGTAGTAAGTCTGCCTCTTTCACGGCACAGTTGTATGAGGTTGTCTGTTACATGCCGACGTTCATCTAGTGAATTGTGGTGTGTTATTCCCAAAGGCCCGTTCAACAACAACGCCTCAGAATGCCACCAGTCCAAATGAATACTGCCTCATCTACAATCTCTTCCAGGGTAATTTTCTTGCAATCTTGGGCCATAAAGGAATGTTTTATAGAGGGAAAAAAAAAAGTCTAAGGAATCTAAAACTGATTTGCTGTGCCGCTAATGGATTGTTGCTCTATTCTGTGATGCAAACAGGGAGTGGATTGACCAAGGCATCGGGCTACAGAGAAATATGTGAAAACAGAATGTGCCCTGCAAAGGAATCAGCGGCGTGCATGTCTTCACATCAGTACGCTATGTTTTCCATTGTGTAGCTCTCATTATCACGGATAGAAAAATAAAAAAGGCACTAATTGAATGTTTAACTTATTCTGCTTCATACTGCTTGTGATAACCTGCCTTAATTTTTACAAACATTGTAGTTTTTTTTAAATAAAATGCTGTTTCATCTAATTTGGCTTACTGTAATGTGTGTCAAAGCCAGTTTCCTCAAGTGAGAGTGGAGATGAAAAGAGGGTGATAAAGCGTGCGGTTAAGAAGAAGAAGAACATCTAATGCCGTTTAGTGCTGGAATTTTAGCCTGAAAGTTTATAATGGGATTTGCAGCACAGACTGTATTGTTTTCAGATATTATTAAATGGAGGAATTGTGATGCCACCCATTGGTTTCTGAACCATTCTGCATGTACTTATTTGCCAGTAGCAATTTGTCTGCTGCCATGTTGGATTTCAGAGCCAGAAGTGACCATATTTGAACAAAATGAGACTGAGGGGTTAGAGGTGAGCTAATGCTAATACTTACTGATGCAGTTAAACAGTAAATTTCATCAGCCAATGATTAACAAAGTCAGTTTGCAGTCTTCCTGGAGTAATTTGTTACCCACAGTTATAGTGGAGCTGTCTGTCAGGAAAAACGTCCATTTTACTCAGCAGGTGAATGAGGTGTCACACCGACTTGTCAATCAAATCCAAACACCATCTGAGATCTGACTAAGAAAAGGAAAATTTACAAATGGACCTGATCACTAATTAGAGGCTCCAAGTAAAAATACATGAGAGCAGAATTAGTCCTGTTGACTTAATATTTTTACATAGTTCAATTTTGACCCCACCTCTAGTGGCCATCAGTGGTATTACAACTTTGACTTTATTTTGGAGGGGATGTCTTTGACACTTGGTTTGGAGGTGATGTTAAAGCACAAATAAACTGAGTATGCATAACATATGGTTGCACATGGATTTTTTTATACTGAAGATACAAACGTTATATATGCAGAAGTGCTCATGTAAGAAAGCATATAAACACAAATATGATGTTAATTTCTACTCATATTTCTAAGAACCAGCAGCATCCACATGTGATGTTTACTCAGTTTACTATTTTCAGTTTATTATTGGAGGAATATTCTCTGAATGTAGATGAGAAAATGTGCACATTTGGCTTAAATAAAATACTATTGCTGACATATAGTACATATTTGCTAATCTATTTCTCAAAAGTATGTTTGCTATATATTTAATGACAGATGGAAAATGTGGGTCCTGAGGTCAGATGAGCCGAGAACCACTGTGTCAAAATTACTGTGTTAAAATGCTTACACATTACGTGAATGTCACCTGTGATATAAATGTTTGCAAGGTCACAAGACAGGGATGCACTCATTATGCACTTGATTTATTTACAACACACAGCATTTTCTTTATCCTTAGAATGAAAAAAAAAAAACATTTTCCCAAGCAGACTCTATTCACTCTGTCTTTATGTACATATGCAATATGTTTACTTCTTATACATTATTTATTGGAGTATATAGGCCTACTGCGTCTGTCTGTGCATAAGATCTCGACTGCAGTGATAACAAAATGCTCCTCTTTTCCTCCACACCCTTGCCTCTCTGGTGTATCGACTGCTGTTTAATCAGACCCATCTACTTCCTTTTAATGACACTCCAAATTAGCCCTAATGCTTAGCAGCATGTGTCAAGGCAGACGAAAAAAATTACCGAAGAGTCTGGAGATAAACAAGGAAAGGTCAGAGTGCATAGACTCCTCACTTAACCACAGTCAACATCTAAAATGTCAAGTATTTCAAGTGATCCAAGTATTAGAAAGACCATTGTAAATGTATAACCTTTTGAAATTTTGATTTGTCTCTGTCTATCTCTAAAAGAAATGAATAAACACCGGATGAAAAAATATGTTGCTGAAGCAAATAATAAAAGGAGGAGGATTACATGGTAGTGGTAAGACTGAAATAAAATCATTGCATTTCAAGCCCACTTTATTGACAGCGTTTTTTGCCCTCAGAACAATGCAATACAAGGTCTGCAACGCTGAGCGGACGGCAATAAATACAGTACCAACGTGCCTCGGCTTAATTCACACTCGCCGGAGCCAAACAGACTCTCACCACAAACAAACAAACCGATTAGACGTCACATACAACACTGAGCCAAAGGTTTTTGCTTCCACCTTACATTTCAATGGAGACTCACACTGTATGGGCAAATCAGCACTGCCTCAAGAAACCAAGGATGTCCCTTGAAACCTTCTCTTTCATCATCTTTCATCATTTTTGCTAATGCACCATTCACTTGCCTGGAGATTGGAAAAGAAAGGGACCAAGTCTGGAAGCAAATACTTTCACATGGTTCATAAAAAATGACAATTTGAATGTGTCATAGCAGCTACAGCAGCTTGAAATGTTCATCTGTCACTTTATGTGACCATAAGGAGAGAGAATACAAGATGGAGCCATGGTCAACAACGATGAACCGATGTTAGTGGGTTTTTTTTTTTTGTTTTTTTTTTTTACAACGGCATGCACTGCCTTTATGTAACTTTGATGTTTTTATTTCCTACAAATGATAAGATTCAGCCCATCATTCCTTTTTACAATTCAGAGATAAGTACCCTTATTCCTTTGGTGATACCGCATGTTAATAAATGACATTTCCTTAATAACAACAGAAGATTATGGTATGTTATATCCTGTACAAGTGGTGTTTGACTATGAGACCATTTCAAGTAAGAGTACCGAAACAAGGAGCACCGATAGAAAATAAAACAATCAAACAATAAAAATCATAACTTCTCACAGGTCAATGAGAATGCTACACTACACAACCACATAGTTACGTGTATGGCAGGCAATCGAAAGGCAATTGCAAGACAATATATTTCATTAATATCCCAGATGTGTGGTGCACTGGTGATGATGCACAACATCAGGATAGAAAATGTTCAGCTTAGCTCTGTATCACCTCAGACCCATCTTCATATGACTTGTTTTTTCTCATTCTTCATTAAAAAAACTGATAAAAACAAATCATCACTGTATGTATGTATGATGTTATATATACAGTACAGCATATGAGTCATATATGTGTAAAATATTTGTTATCAGATATAATTTTGGCTAGTTTCGCTTTTTCAGGTATGACTGTTAGTTTCAACATTGTTAGAGGAGTTTTAGAGATATGAATAAGTCATTTTATGTGAATACGTTTTTAGGTTTATAATCGGTTATTAGAGATACAGTGCAGAAAACCACATACAGGCAAAAACCACATTAGCTTTTTTTTTCCTGATATTGACAATCCATAAGTTATTTTATTCTGCTAATTTAATTATTATATTCTTTAGGTATGTTGTCTCTTAAATTGCAAACTTGATGAAAAGATGGATCTTGCCATTAGTTCTGGCCAATGATATGAGACCGATGTTTGGTATCCAGGGATGGAAGAGGAAGAGCTATATGAGTGCATGTGGGGTGTACATTTTTATTTTCTATTTTTTTTCCCTTTCTCTTTTCCCCCCTCTTTCTCTAAATCTTGTGCTATGTTAAATATAATGTAAACTTACATATGTTGTACAAAAGATTTAAAAAAAAATTAAATATGGGTTGGTAAACGTATGAATGCACTGACAGTGTTTGAGGATTGTTTCCAACGTTGCCAGGAAAACAGGTAAGGATGACGTTTGCCGAAGCACAGGACAGATATATTGTGGGTTTCTCTTTTTTTACACGGCTCACACTCCCTTTCTCTCTCATACCGTCTGGTGGTGCATGTTTTCCAAAAGCAATTTAACTGCTGTGGCTTAAACTGTCCTTAAGTACTGGTTTTACACATTGCATTGTAGGTAGTATTTAATGCCTTTATACACTGTCTATATTATAACTGTGCCGTTCAGTATCAGCTTCCACCGAGAAAGACAAGGGAGTATAAACAACCTGTGATTAAGGCGGTCTCATGTATTGCAGAGAGGTTTTTGGCCCCTGTTTGGAGATATACTACCACAACAGTCTTCAGTCCGTAGCTCTTACTAAAAACTGTTTCCTCTCTCCACTGATTACAGAGCAGATGGGTGGATATGAATAGAAATGTTAAAAAAAAAAAAAAGAGAGAGAAAGAAAAGTCTGAGTATGACCACCATGTTCGATCCATGGAGGAAAAATATCCCATCAAAAACAAAATCGAGCAGTTAATCCTCTTTGGAAGAAAAGTCATATTTGGTTTGTGTATCAGTCTTCCACACAATGAATAATCTTTTACAGGGACCCTATAATCAAAAGGAAAAAAAAATAATAATAAAAAAAAAAGCACAGCTCAGGGCAATTTAATTAGGAAATGAAAGTAAAGTAGAAGCCTATATCTAATTTGTCCACTGAAGTTAGTGCTAGGGGCTTTTTAAGCGGCGTGCAGAGACGAGGATAGACAAAAGTCCCACTTACAGTAGCTTAACTCTCTCTCTCTCTCTCTCGCGTATTTGAGTTCATTCCAAGATACAGAGACAAGTCAAAGCAGATACATATATATAAGTTGGACATAGGAGATGTGGCTCCATCACTGTCTTCACTTGAGTTCTGCTCATCGTTTCGCTCCTTGTAACTTGAGTTCAAGCAGTTTTAAAATCTGCCAACATGGCAATTCTTATGGACTGTACCCTTTACAGTGGCTCCAACTCCTGTACTCAGGGTTTCAAGCAATAATTAGACTTCACCCAACGCTTCGTGTCCCTTTCTGTACAGTACGGTAACAGTCCCTCAGACCCACTCCTGCATGGAGCGCTTGCAGTACAGTATGTGGCGCTGCGTGCTCTTCCTCCTGAACTGGAAAACGGTGTAAAGAAGGACCATCATGCACAGCGCCAGAACGCAGGGGATGGCAATGGCCACGGCTTTCTCCGTACCCCCCGTGCTGTCCAGTTTGATGACAACATCCACGTCTCCGTTGTCGTAGTGGCGTTCCTCGGCCACCGGGGGGTTCCAGTCCCAGTCCGGGTCAGCGGGTAGACCGTCACAGCCCATGAAGTCCCTCAGTATAGACCGCGGGTACCCAGGCTCAACGCGAAGCAGCTGGTTGTTGAACTTCCAGTATTCCTTTCCCTTATAAAAGTAGGTAAAGCCTGGACACAGAGAGACACAACTCAGGTTTGTCAGGTTTGTTGTAGACCTGATGCTCACAATTCTTAACCCTTTAACCCCTGACGTGTCAGTGGTGAGCGTTCTGAATGTATGATTTATTTTAAATATTCATAAAAATTCAACCATTTGCTCAATAGGAAAAATTTTCAAGACGTGCTGATAGAATAGACCTTGTGCATTCCATAGACATCTGAGCATGCTCAGTGCACCCCCAGCCCAATTTTTTTGTATTTTCCTTGTGGTTTTTTGCTTTTACTGTTGTTTGTGGTGTTGTGGTAATTTAATTACTTTTTTTTTTTTTTTTTTACTGTGTTTTTACCTAGTTTTGACTGTGTAACTGCTTTTTGGAGTTCAACCAGGTGCCAAAAAACAGCTGGACTGATGTAGAAAAAAAGAGGCCCAAAACAAAAACTACTGGGCCCAAATTCAAATGCTTCTTGTTCAATGTGTTCCAGTTCACAGTTCATGTTCATCATCTCTTACTGATGTACATTCTGAGGGCCTTATTTAGTAAAAAACTTGTCAAACTTCAATTCCTCTCTTTCTCTTTTTCTGTTATTCCAACCTGTTTTGACCCTAAAACACAGTAAAACAAAACCACTGAAGAAAAGGAACACTGAAACAGACGATAATTCACAGCAGCATGTTTACTTGGAACAATGTCTCAGGAGTTAAAGAGTTAAAAAACTACCCAATTTTTTTTTTAATGAGCAGACCACAGACAATCCTCCAAAAAGGAAAACAGAGAGCTGTTTAAAAGAAAAAAAAACCAACCTTCTCTTATTAATCTGGTCTTTAAGAAACTGAATGTACGCTTGTGTAAACTGCAGCATACCAGAAAATAAACTAAATTATTCTGCAAAAGCCACGGCAAACACTGTTCAATTAACTTTAACATTTTTTTTTTTTGCTCCTGCCATCTCATTGTATTCAGGACTAAAATAATCACGCCTCATGCCTGATAACAACAGCTGAATCAAAATTACATCTGTCTGGCAAAGAACCTTTCCCAATTTGTTGCGGCTTATCTTTGTTTCTTCTTCTCATTTGCAAGAGAGACTTCAGAGAGTACACCACATAGTTATAAATACACATTTAAATAACACTGTTCATTCACTCTGGACAACAATACACACGACACAATTGCAAATATTACTGAAAATAGAAGCTAAAAAAGCTTTATTGTATAAGTTCAGACTGTGCTTCCATTCCTTACAGTAATGAGCTATTGTACATATTGTATGGGAAAGCAAAATGACTTTTTGCCACTTTGAAAGTAAATTATAATCATTTATGAACAGATGTAGAAACATTCACAGTGACTGGTTTGAGAGTCATCATTATTATTATATATATATAATTTACCATTGGCCTTGTCCACAAAAGCCCCCTGTGGAGAGTCTGGGATACCCTTCCAGATGGTGATGGGCTTTGGATAACCTGGGTCCATGGTCCTCATGTCCTCATTGTACCTCCAGTATCTACAACACATCACATATATTACAGTCAATACATATGTTCACAAATACCAGAATTCAGAGAAGTTACATGAAACAGCAGACTCGTCTTCCAAACTGTAGGGACACAATTAAACCTACATATTCACACCCATATATACATTAGTCCATAGTTTAACTCTTCAGTTTGACAATTGACTTAATTTTAGATTCATGGTTTAACCCTTAACCACCTTAACAGTAACTGTGACCGTAAGCATCTACTGATCTAACATGTTTAATCATTTTGGAACCATTAATCCTATCAAAACATGTAAATAATTCAGGTGAAATGCAGTTTCTCTGCTTTTCAACGGCATCAAATGTGACGCTTTTGGATGTTCAGAGGCCCCATAGTGAACATGGAAACTGTCATTTTCTGAAACATTGATTCAATAAAGCTCATTAGATGTTTGCGTTTATCTACAAATATTGATATATTTTGCTGAAAAAGTCAATTCAATTCAATTTTCTCTGTTTTGATATAATTACCTTTAAATTTACATCTACATCATCAGTGAATTAAATATAGGAAAATAGCTGATAAATGAAAAACTCAAAGGATAATATGTAGCAAATGGTGATAAATCACTTAACCCATAAAGACCCAAACATCCATTGGCGACCAGAAGCATCTACTGATCTAAAATATTTAATACCTGTTGATCCACTAATCCTATCAATACATGTAAATAATTGGTGTAAAATGTAGTTTTTCATCTTTTCATCGTCATCAGATATGACCCATTTGGATGTTCAGGGACTCCATAGTTACCGTGGAAACACTGTCATCTTCCAGAAAAGCCCATGGAGTTGAATAAATGACAGTAGATGGAAACACTTGGTTTATGTTCAGTTAAAGATAAATTTGACTGAAAAAGTCAGTTTTTCTTCAGTTTTCTCTGTTTTTGATATAATAACACTCAAATTTAATGAAAATCTACATGATCAGCAAATTCAATATGGGAAAATAATTGATTTTTAATTGAAAAAAGCTAAATACAGAGGATAACATTATAATAAATAATGATAAATCACTTAAGAAAGGTTAGGTAAAGAGAAAGATTCATTTGGGAACTGCCACAAGAGTAACACTAGGTCTAGGGTTAAGAACGGTTAAATGTGGAGAAAAATTAATTTAGAAGTTGCTGCAGAAATAGCTGTAGGTCTTTAAGGGTTAATCTGACAACCTGGATCCAAATCCTGCAGAGAATAGGGCATAAAACCAGGGCCTGGTGACAGAATCAAACACATTGTGTCGTCTTTCATGGTGACGATGTTATGACTCGGTACAAGATAGTTTTGAGGACTGATCTTTAATTAGTCGGATGACAACCTGGGTGGAACTTTGACTGAGGATAAAAGTTTCCACAATATCAAAAGAGCTCACTTCCTGATTGTAATCCAGCTCTTATCATTCTGAAAACAATATTAAAGCCGAAGTTTGATACGACAGCTAAAACCCGACTGTCTGGATTTCTGCGTTAGTCTGTTTTAATCACATACTGCGTTTTCAGTAAATTACGGTCACACAATTAAACAGTCCTCACTCTCACCGGGACCGTATAATGATCGGTGTCTGACTTGGTTCACATGACCCACAGATAATCGATTATCCACAACATGCTCGTCTGCGGTGCGGATTAGTTTCGGGGATCATTGTGATTGATCTGCTGCTTACACACATACATGAAGCCTTTTCCTTCTCCAACAGCCCTGTCAGACGCAGACAGAATGTCCTGTTTGTCATGATTTGCAATAGCAGGTTGTTGGGATGACAGTATCGTGACAAAGCATTTTGTCAGCTCTCACCACAAGGTCCCATGACGTCTGAGGATATGATTTATCATGACAGCTGAACAAACACGTGAGTCACACTGGAACTCTCTTTAAGAAGATGGCAACATTAATACAATACAACAGATGCAAAAACAACGTACATGTGTGATTAATTCAGCTCGAAAAGTCAGGTTAGATTCACCTCTATGGCAGGTACATAGAATATGATAAATTTTAAAACTTATACAAACTTTACTGTAATACAAGCAAATATAACAAGTCTGAATCTCTGATAATGACAAATGTTGCTCTAACATTTGGGTCACTTCGAGCTGAAAGCCAATAAGCAGCAGTTGTCAGCTGTTAAAGATACAGATCAACATGAAACAGCTTACAGAACAGCAAGGATGTACAATGAGCCAAGATGAATGATGCACCGAAAACGTATTTATAGCATCTCAAGAGAAACAGTAATACACATTTTCACCACAGAGACACAGGCATGATTCTGTATACTGCAAATGTAACAGAGAAATGAATCCAATTTTTTAGCTGCTGATGAAAAATTCACAGTAACATCATTTTAGTTGATGATTAATTGTTAATAACTTGCCTTTTTCTGTTCAGTTTTTATACCAATCATATAGTGTATTTTAAGTATATACATTCAGTATATCTAATGAAGACCAGTAGTCATTTATTGTTGTTGAACACTTAAACACATCCTGTATATATGAAATATTGGGACACATCACAACAGCAACTTTTCGGTCTTCCTATTCCTATTGTTTTAACATATTATCATGATTAACTAAAAATTTACCATCAGTTGTCAATAATTATTGCGATAAATATCACATCAATATTTCTAATAGGTTTCAAGGCTGATTTTTTTTTTCCCTGAGTGAGAGTTAAAGAAATGGTTATTGGTGGCTTAAAATGATTATTTGTGGTCAGACTGTGAGAAATATTTCAGAAATCTAATCGCAGAGAATTTAAGAATATTTTAATGACTAAAAAAATGTCATCGCTAAGTTAAATTAAGTAAAAACAAACTCAAGATTCAGAACAAATGCTCCCTCATCTATAATAGATGAAAATTTTTGTAAATATAGAAGACAATCTAAATTATTTTACCCCTAAAGACGAAAAATGTTTATTTCAATATTTAGTGCAAGATAAAAATTATATTATGATGTTTATCAGCAATGAAACACATGACTTCAGTGTCCCTACACTTTGTCTATACATTGTAAATAAAATCCACATTTTAATTACTTTTTAAAGTCGTATAATCAAGCCATTTTATGTCAGTTTGTTACATAATAGTGATGGCACCATTAAAACGTACCATGAAACACGTGTAAACCATTTAATATTTTAAAATCCTTTAAACACTGTTTCAGACTTTATTTACATACAGTATGTAGTTCAGCATCTCTATAGAGTAAAACACAAATTTGCTCCAACCTTCACCCTACATAAAAGTTATTCAGTGCTTAATGTTTGTACTAATTGAAAAATCCATTAACTGTGCACACATAAACAAAAACTGTAGATGGCAGATTTGACATAATTACCTTATATATTAGTGACATACAAACAGAAATTAGTGATAGTGACAGGTTGAAGCCCTAGCAGTGAATGATTGAATGAATGAATGAATGAATGAATGAATGAATGACAGGGAAAGTTCCTTTAACCACAACAGACAATATACTGTATGACAGTTCTGTTTCATCTGTTTTCATACAGTCACACAGATGCTAACCATGATGGATTGTTCCAACTGAAGACTATCCCTCCAATGTAAGGCATACTAGTTTTACTAATACTTCTACACTGACCTGTCTCCTTTAAAGAAGTAGGTTTTGGCAACGTCCTCCCACCAGACAGCTGTCTCGATGCTCTGGGTGGGCATGCCGCTCCCGAACAGCGAGATGTCCTGAGGGTAAGAAGGCTGGAGAGTTGTGTCCTTGAAGACCCAGAAACGGTTTCCTAAAATATATATGCACAAAGTTAGCAGGCTCTGGGACAAAGACATTATCATATATATGACCTCAAAAATCACACAACACAAAAAAAAAACCCACTCCAGGTCTTGGTTCTTTCATGGCTAATGTGTAGGTTGTTGCTGCTGAATCTATTTATTATTTCTATTGACGTGATTTCTGAGGTCATATTTGTATCACCTCCTTTATAGAATATATACACAGATGAAATCTATGCAGCCTTTTCTATACAGTTCTATAAGAGCAAGGCGATGCTCTGAAGGTAACTTTGCTGAGACTCATTGTTTGGAGTCCAGTTTGATTAGAAGTGCTTCAGGCAGAGTCAGGAGAGCTGCTGTGCTAGTGTGCACACAGTAAGTAGCTAGACACACACAGGGATGCACAAACACACACGCACACACACACAGTTAAGTCCCCGTGAGTGAATAAATAAAGCATGAGGCACTCTGATCCTACTGGGTGACAGATGTCACGTTAATCTGCCTGATGGACGAACGGCTGTACCGGACCTACACCCGTTCTGTTTCCATACAGGTCGCAAAGCATCCCAGTCACACAGTGCAGTACCACCGAGAAATGTATTATTATGCCTTTACAGATTTCACATCTACACCTTCATTTATTATTACACAATAGCAGAAATATTTCTTAAGTTGTTTTTGCAGAAAGATGATCATCATAACAGAAAAGAAAAATATGTTTATTACCTTTGAAAAAGACAAATTTCCCTTCACTGTTTTCATAGACAGCATCAATCTTTGGAGGCAGGCCCTTCCAGAAGTAGTTAATCTGCATGGGGTACCCGGGCACCACTGAGTTATCCCGTACCCTCCAGAACCACTGGTCCTGTAGAAACAGACACAACGTCATTATTATGTGAACCCACTCTGACGTCTGCCTCCATGTTTACTCGACTCTGCTGCACCTTGAACACAAACAGCTCCTGTCGGAGGATGGCCAGGGTGTTGAAGCCTCCGTCACAGATGTTGGGTTTGGAGTTGGGGTTGGAGGGCTTGGCCCCCTGAGGAGGGCGGTGGGGTCTGGCATGGCGGTCGTGCTTGCGGGGGTCCGAGGGGGGGTGGAAGCGAGGAGGGGGGACAGTAGGTGGGGGTCTGGTGGGCTGTGGGGCTCTATCCGGTGGACCTAAAGGAACAAAGTAAATGTTCATTAAATACATGTTTTAGATACGCTTAGGTTATATATCTGATATACTTTATACTTAGATTATATACTTTTAAGTCTGGCATAGACAGCACAGACTCTTTGCTCTTTTCAGTGACTCATATTTAATATCTATGATTACTGTTCCTGCTCAACAGCTGACAAATGCTGCTTATTGGCATTCGTCCCTGTTTAACTTTATGCATCACCACCGTTTGCATCAATAATTTTAATATAGCTTCAGTGAAGTGTTACAATATAAAGTGCTTTTTTTAACAGTTTCTAATTACTTAAATTTACACACATATATGTTTCTTCTCATTATTTTTGAGTGTAGTGACAAACCCCTTAATGCCTGAATTTATATACAACTACATTAAAAAATTAATTATGTGCTCTTTTGTATTTCATGCAGATGCTAAATTAAATGGAGACGGTCAATTCGACTCTTGCACATAAAATAGATAAAAATTTGGGTATGATGCAATTTTGCACTGCAGGCATAATGGTCAATACATGCTTGCAAAACATTCCTTGGTACATATCAAATCTGCCTGAACCGGCACTGGGGGAGTACATACACCAGGGGTGTCAAACATATGGCTTGCGGGCCAAAACCGGCCCACCAAAGGTTCCAGTCCAGCTGCAGACTGAATTGTGCAAAAATTACATTGAAGATATTAACAGTCAAATGTGTTGGACTCGTTTTAGTTCAGGTTCCTCATACAGATCGAGTAAAATAATATAAAATATAAATATAATATAAATATAATAATATAAAAATAATATATAAATAATGACTGAAAATTTTCTTCTTGGTTTAAGGTGAAAAAAATAAAATAAAATTACATTATGTCTACAAATAATGACAATTCCAATTTTTTCTTGTAAAAAATGTACATTAAATTCTGAAAATATTTATATGAACAAACTCTCCTTTAACAAAAAAGATGTGAATAACCTGAACAACGTGAAATGTATAAAGAAAATTCAGTGCAATTTCAACAGTATTTGTCCTGTTACTACATGTTTTGGACCTTTGTAGATCCGATCTGTAACAAACATGTATATAAATGAAAAGTTGAGGCATAATATTGTTAAAATTACATTATTACATTATTAATTACTTATTTTTCTTCACATCTTTTTTGTTTGGACTTTTTGTAAATGTAAATATTTTCAGAATTCAATGTTATTTTTTTTGCACTAAAATGAAGAGAAAATTTTTGAGTTGTCATTATTTATAGGCTATTGAAAAACATAGCCTTGAGATCAAATTAGAATGAATGTGGCCCCTGAAAGAAAAGTTTGACACCCTTGACATACGCTATCTCGCCTGAGTCCGGTTTGATGCAAATTAGCAACAGTTGACATTAAGGGACTACAGAGGCTTACCATAGATTTTCTGGATGCCCTGCAGGTCATCATGAGGTAGTTTGAAGTTCTCTGTGTCCATGTACTGGTAGAACGGAGCCATGATAGCAGTGGGATCATTGGAGTGTTCCAGACCGAGGGCGTGACCCAGCTCATGAACCGCAACCAAGAACAGGTCGTTACCTACAGAGAGGAAAAAGACTGAGAATGCAATAACACACACTCCATCATCTAAAGAATCAGGTCTAATGCACATATACTTGGAGACGCCCAGATGCCCAGACACACACACACAATAGGTAGAGGAACATATGAAATGTGAATTATTTATAGATATTTTGCAGAAAGCAGCATTTTTATAGCTACATTCGATGTTGTGTGGAAGCAGATTTCAGGTCTCTCACATGAGTAGAAGTTCCAATACAGTAATACTCCATTAAAGTAAAAGTCCTGCATGATAAACTCTGGCTCATACATTATTACTGTACATATAGCACCATTAGATTATTACTAATAGTACATCAGCATTGTTGCGGTATATTTCTGTTGAACCTGCTGGTGTTGGAGCTACTTTGAGCTATTTTAAATCTTTTTAATCATTCTATTCTGTTGTGACAAATTTCTACGGAGCTTTTAAAACATTTGAGCCTTTCTTGAAATGAAGTTTATAAGGAAAAAATGTACAGTTTAATGGATCTGGTAACATCTCACAGACATCTAAAATGAGTTCACTCCTGATTTTAATATCAACAGTGTGTTTAAAAGCTTGTTCTGTTGTGTAATATCTACTAACTAAAGCAGTCAGACAGATATAGTGAAGTAAAAAGTACAATATTTACCTCTGACATGTACTGTACATCTCATACTCATACTTAAGTGCAGCAATAAATACATTAGAATAAGGGCTCCTGTGTTTTTATGTCAGAAGCCACAAACGTGCCACAGTGTGTGACTCCTATGTGGCCCTAATCAGATCAAAAAAATCTAATTGGTTCGTGTTTTTGTCTAAATATTTCTTCAGATTTTACTTACGTTCCTGTGAGGTGTATTGGCAGAGTTACCACTTCCTGTTCTCAACACTTATGTTTTCAGAACCAGCACAAATATACGCAAGAATATCCATGGCTCTTGTTTTGTGTAAAAATTTATTTAAACATGAGGTTTTTGGAATCTGACTTAACACAATTTTTGTTTCAGAAGATGTCCATTTACTTATGCTCTGTAGCTTCTGACTGTTATTTTTTGTTCCCCATCTTTTGTGCTGAATCTGTGCTAGAATGTACTGTACTATATACTATATATATACATGGGTATCTACTGTTAGTGTTGTATGAAGGCAGAAAAACAGAGTTGTTTTTTTTTCTCTTTCTTTCTGTTACAGAACTAGGAGAAGATAAGCTACCGCTCATGTAGAGCACAGGGACACAGAGTCACATCGCTGCCCAAGGCACCAAAGAGGAGTGAAACAATATGACCACACAGTGTACATACCAGGCACCTGAACACACAGAAATGACCAATACTACACAACATTGTGTTTCCAGTTCATATCACATCCAAACACACACAGATAGAAAAAGAAAAATGTCACGGCCTGTGTCCGTGGTCAGCACTCAGCTCGTAGTGTCAGCTTGACTTAGAAGGAAGTACACCATTTACGTACAGCTTGTGACTGAAGCTGTCCCCAGGAGATTGCTGCCCTTTAAAACATGATATCCACTCCTGCCAGCAGCTTTACACAGAACAACCACTGACCCTCAGCCAGCAGCTAAAAGGTTACACCTCTCCCTCCCCCCATTTATCTGCCACAACCAGCCGAAATGTCCCATAAGGACTCCCAGGAGACCGACCGGATCTACCATTAGCGCACATGTCAACATGCAACATTTACAATTACACTGCTGTGAAAAGCCATTAAAGGTTGCACAGCTTTCCAGACACATAAGCTGAGACAGGAGCTTTTCAGAGTCAGCCTCAGCACTCCATATAACCATGGGACTCACACAAAGGTGAACATAAATTTGACTTGGGAGTCTGAGACAATTACCACTGGAGTATGACAACAAAAGAAAAAGGAGGGAAGCTGATGGGTGGCAAGCAGTTTCAGAGCACAAACAAAATGTGAGCTGTAACCCTCCCTCCTCTCCCACTAATGGGAGGACGGGACATAAGCGTATGGCACATGGGTATTAGTGCAGCAGCCTGGTGGTGCTCTGACAAGCCTGGCACCCTGTAGGTAGGGTAATTAAAGTGTGTGTGTGTGTGGATGCACAACTAAGAAAGGCATCTCACTCTGAGCTGCTGCAGTATGGCAGGATGCACAACGGCACAGTAGCTTCCAGACACATAAATATATTACACCTTTATAAAATAAACCATAGAATCATAACAACATAATGTAATACTAGGCACATAACACTTTAACTGTGTCTGTATTAAAGACACACAGTCGGCTAAGGGAAATTCTTATCGCATTTTTGTGGTACGTTTTATTAAATAAACAAAAGACAATTGACTGAATAATCTTCAAATCCAGTGTAAGAGATTTAGCTGAATCTAAGTGCAGAAGTGAAAAACAGTGTCATAACAATGGCGTATAATCTGTTTTTATTACCTTTTTATCGCCCTCCGCGTAGTGCGCCATGTTTCTACAGTCGCTCAGGACAGACTTCCTTTTCTTCTCTTTTTTTTTTAGTTTGGTATCTAACATTAAGGTACCTTACTGTCACATACTATGAGTGTGGCCTAGTCCCTTTCAACAAAAAGCCCAGAACTGACACATGAAAACCTGCCTTAAACTAGGTGGTTTGTATTTTTCATATTTTTAGCAGCCACATAGAGGAGGGAGATCAATCTGCAATTTGCAGCTTCACCGTTAGATGCAATTACATCTTACACACTAAACCTTCAATCAATAAAAAGAAATGTTTTTCTTGCTCCTGATAATTGCGTAGCTATATTTTTATGTATGTTTTTGTGGATGCAGCATGGGTGGAAATCCATACTAAATTTCATACAATGTGGGAGGATAAAGCGAATCGTGGAAAAAGTTGTTTGTTGCAGATAAAATAGCAGTAAATACCAAAGTATGCCATTTTTAGAAACCCTTAGATAAAGGTAATGTAAACATTTTTTTTTTTTTTTTTTTACCTAAAGTGCTTACAGTGCACCTCTCACTCACACACCAGTAACAGCAAAGCTACTGGGACTAACTCAGGGTCCAGTGTCTTGCCCAAGGACACGTCGACATATTAACAGGAAGAGCCTGGGATCGATCCACCAACCTTGCAGTTTGTGAGCGACACCACTCTACCTCCAGAGCCACAGCCACTTCTTTCTTATTCAATCAGCAATCCAAAACCCAAAGATATTACATTTTCTGCCAGACACAAGTGCAAAAAGCACTGAATTGTGAATATTGTGAAGCTATTTTCCTTTCTAAAATAACCGAAAAATTGTTCAGCCAAAAAAATAGAGCAAAAAAGCTTATGGTAATTTCACCAAATAGAAAGCAACACCTGTATTTGTTTTGTATTCCGACTATAAAATAGCCTCATATATCATAACAGTAAAACAAAACAACCTGGATAACATAACATAGACGTACAGACACATTTATTACATGATGAAACTGAGCTGCATCCCATTTACTAACAACAGAATAGCCATAATGTGCCAGAAACCAATGTCTTAAAATAGCAAGGCTCTCTATCCTGTCATCTGAAGAGCTTATTATGCAGAAAAAAAACATCAAAATCCTGACAGATGGGGTGCCGCATCTTTACAGAGCACAGACTGATCAAAGACATTTCTGCATTCTTTGTTTTTGCTTAAGCATCCCTCATACCCTGCCCTGTGATACCATCTCTGCCATATTGCCCCCCTGCCTCGCCATTTGTATTTCCATTACTCGCTTTCAATCAGTCCTTATCTTCCTTTCTTGATGATTGCACTTTTTTTTCTTTCGTCTGCGCTTTCCTCACCACGATCCAACCACTTTGCCGGTTTATTTACTCGACGGCGTCCTGCATTTGACAACCTCTTTTCCTCTGTCTTTCATTTCCTACCTAATCTTAATCTTTAATTTGCATTCTCTCCTGCTGTAGCTTTTCACTTTATGCTTTATTCAGGGTTTTTTCTACACTTTCCACACTGCTTTCTCTCTCTTAACCCATAAAGACCCAATGCAACTTTTGCGTCAGTTCCCAAATGATGAAATTTTCCCTATATCTAACCTTTCTTAAGTGATTTATCACCATTTATTATAATATTATCCTTTGTATTTTGGATGTTATCAGTATAAATCATGTATTTTCCTACATTTAATTCACTGATCATGTAGATGTTCTTAAAAGCTCAGATAAGAGGGTTATTATATCAAAAACTGAATAAAAAGTGACTTATTTAGTCAAATCTATCAGTAACTGAACATAAAACAAGTGTCTCCATCCACTGTCATTGATCCAACTCCATGGGTTTTAGTGGTGAATCAATGTTATAGAAAATGACAGTGTTTCCACGTTCGCTACGGAGCCTCTGAACCTCCATGAAAAGATGACAAACTGCATTTTACATCAATTATTTACATATATTGATAGGATTAATGGATCAACAGTTATTAAACAGTTAATAGTGGATGTTTGGGTCTTTATGGGTTAAAGCTCCAGCCACTTACCATCATGGTTGGGGTTCCCCAGGGTCCAGGGTTCGTCTGAGTCAAAGTGTGTGTCCCCTCCGATGCCTGGGCCTGGAAAATAGGCATGGGCCAGGAATCCCCCCTCCCCATCGAAGGGCGAGCTGTCACCGTGAAAACCTGAAGCGAAGATGATGGTGATGTCAACATCACGCCTGCCGGTCTCCAGGGCGCTGTATGGAACGGCCTCGAAGCGGAGGGGAGTCACACCCTGCCACACGTCGAACGCCCGCCGAATGGCATCGTGAGTCTCTCGGGCTCCCACCTTTGGCGTGACATTTTTTATGCTGCAGGAACAAAATGAGCAAATAAATAGAAAATGCTAATGAGAGCAGCAAAGTCACAGAGCTTTAAAAATGCACCCAGGACCTGTCGTCATACATGTACATGAACAAAACATTCAGTGGATATAAAACACACCCTGCATCAGTCCTTGCCTTGTTATCCCATTAATTTTAAGAGAACATTTTTACTTTTCAGACTGAGTAGTCACTAAAAAATAGCTGTACTTGACACAACTATTTCAAGCCCGGCAGCTTTCACTGAACTTTTAACACAGTAGTCGTTATCAGTCCCTGGCAGGCAGAGAGAAATGGGAAATCTTCTCTCTCTCTCTCTCCCTCTCTCTCTCTCTCCACTCATTTTCATGAATAAAGTGCAGTCAGCAGCACTGGCTCTGCACTGATTGACATTCCATTAGGAGAGGTGGCTCATCAATTCAAATTCTGCGAGGAAGGAAGGATTTGAATAAATTGACAGTGTTATCGTCTATTACTGCTGTAACCTGTCAATTCTGCAGTTGTGTCAGAGACCCGTTTATCTGTGCTCCTCAGAACCTATTAAAAACTGCAGCTTAATCAGGCGAGATAAGATGAGAGTTTGAATATTTCTGCTCAGATTATGGACAATTTACACTGAGGATTTTCAAACAATTCTATATGAATGAGTGAAAATGCTTCAATCCCCATGCTGCTCAGTTAATACAGTTTATTTTATCATGTAAAAACTAAGTATATTAATGGGAAATTTAAAGATTTCAACAAAAAAAATTGGCTTATCCATCTCTAGAAAGTTTTGTATGTATTTAGTACAAACAGTACACATGGAGGGAAATATATGTATTAATTTAGATGTTTCAGGTGCCTTAGGTAACTTTCCCCATCACACACTCTCATTCAAACATTTTGCATTTGATCTCAGTTTGTTTTTAGAAAAGAATACGACAGACAGAGTCAAACTGAGAAAATTAACAGTGGATTATCTGAAAATTTACATTAAGTTGTGCTAAACTCGGGGGTTGCCATGACAACCGCCTCCAGTCTGTCACCTGTAGGTGATGTGTGTACGCTGCCACTTCTGTCCCGTCAGTGCATATCTCCGCTTCCGTGACCTCGAAGTATTTTTAATTTTGTCCGGGACTCCACAGCGTGGCTTTTGCATCCAACTTTAATAATTAGAGAGAAAAGAAGAAAAGAGAAGAGGAAAAAGGAGAAGAGATGATGACTAAAGTTTCCTAGCTCAAGCTGAGAGGAAAACAGCATCACAACACAACAATAAGAACTGAAGTGAACTCAGCAGGTGCCTGGCAGGTGCCAAAGTATTACTGCAGCAGAATGAATGACTGTTGTGCAAACTATGACTAAACGGCAGAGACTATAATATTACATATGGACTGGAGCTGAGAGAAATTCAGGAGGTTTTATTCACATCACATCAGAATATCACATGTACACACAACACAACACATAAGCAAAGCATGATTCTCACCTCAGCGTGATATCACTGCATCATCATGCAAAATGAGAAGAAGGACAAGTGTTAAAACCTTCACCTGACGTTGTTTGAGGTGGAATGATGGGGCGTGAAGTTAACATCTCTAATTATGTCATGAGGGGTTGGGAAATTAACATCTCCATTTCTGTCACTTAACTGGCTCATTGAAAAACTGATAATAACTCCTTCATGTTACATGAATAAGCGGAGCTTCTTGCGCTCATGTCACGTCATGTGGATGTCAGCCTGTATTTGTGCACACACGTTCACAGCACGTGTTTGTACTCACTCCTTTGTTTTCTCATCCAGTGTCCCTGTGACATTGAGACCATAAACACGCTGCATGGCAGCAATGGCGGAGTGCAAGGTTTGGGCCGAGCGCAGGACAGACATTCCCGGTTCTGGACGGGAAAGGTATCCATACCTCTGTAGCCATTCCTGTCAGGATGGAAGAGAGAGACACAGGCTTTCATGGGAAGTTTAAAACTCATTTTAGACTGTTTTTCATCACTATAAAATTGACAGGAGATGAAGTGGAAATGACAAATAAAAAAGCTCCTGAACTGAAAATCAAAACCAGGATACATTCTTCTATAAATTCTTTACTAAAAATTTCTCGAAACCTTTAAGATTCAATTATAGCAATCAAAACAGACACAGATCTTCATTTTGATAGATTCTAAGGAATGCCAAATAGAAAATCATATTGTTTTCATTGTCTTTGTGATATAAACATGCATAAAAAACACACTGTAAGAGCGTAGCTAAAATGCAATGAATGAAGAATTAAGAAATATCACTTTATTTACATATGCTATAAGTGGACATTTGACCCATTAGATGAACACGCGAGTGCATTCACACCATTTGGCCCCATCTACCCTCACATTAACTGGTGTCATTCTGCAAGGTTAGTTTGATTACTTCTCACAAGTCGTATCATCGCTGCAATTCGCACAGTGTTATCATACATTAAGATTTTTTTCTCACCATATAGTCCTAATTTCTTGGTTGAATTCCCCTTCAGTGGGTGCTGTGTCCTACACATAATATACACTTTCAAGTGTCCAACGCATAATCACATAATTAAGCAACAAGCGTGTACTATGATTCATTTCCCATCACACAAGACACACTGTAGTGACTAACCTCACCATGTAGCACATTTTCATTATCACAACAAAACAAACTGCTCTCAAAATCAGCTCTGCGCCTCTACATTCATATCTAACATCGCAGAGTGGATTAAATATTTAGAGGCTTTAATGAACCACTTATTACAATTTGCATGTAAATAACGTGATGTTGTGCAGAAATGGTCTACCCAGCAGTGGTTGGGCTCTAACTGTAGCTGTGTTATTTAGCTTGAAGGCTCTTTAACAGCAGTGCAGCCAGTTGCATTTGAATGCCCATCTCTTGGTGACCTTAGTCTGTGTCTTGCGGCTGCCGGTCAGTGGACATGTGCGGGACTGTGGCCCTGCCTCCGCTCGCCCTACAAAGCAACAGCACAGCTTGGTACAGAGGACAGAGGTGATACTGAGCATCATCCAGGGGTCACTGTCAGACTCAGTCCTGACTCTGAGGGCCACGAGGTGCCATCGCAATCCACAGCTGTCCACAGGCCAACCAGCTGCCTCCCCATCACCACACAGCCTATGAGGTATGCACCAGCTAGCTAATCTGACTATAGCTGTCTCCTGTCCATCCCTCCCCCTTCTGCCTCCATCCTCCTCTTTCTGCTGAGCTAAACGCCTTGTTTATCCATTTTCCCTCTCTCCTGTGGGTGTGTTTCCTGTGTATGTTGTGTTGGTTCAAAGGCACAGATTTCTAAGAGATATCATGCAGATTTCATTGAGCCATAAAATGAAATAATGATGTGTTTGTGTATATATATGTGTGTGTGTGTGTGTGTGTGTGTCAGCCTCAGCATTGCATTTCTTCAGAGTGCTGGGGGGTGGGTGTCTGTGGTGAGGATGGAAAAAGACACGAATAAATAAGGTATAAAACACCAAATCCTATTATGCAACTTGTGTGTGAATGTTTAATCTCCCCCCACGTCGCGATGCTGTTAAAGCACATCTGACTTCATTGTGGACTGTCAAAAAAAAAAAAAAAAAAAGTGGATCTATCAATGAAAACATATAGCCCTCGGGCAAATCAGACAGTTGAAAGAGACCATGCTCTCTCTTAGTGCTGTCATCTGGGCTGTGCGTTTGGCATCAGTGGGGCTGGATCCGCTCAGCCCATGGACCGCAGTGTAACAACCTTAAATGAGCATCCCTGTGTTTCATTGCACCCTACAGATGAGGAATGCGCGTATATTATTTTCACCGTTCGCGTAAACTGTGCCGATGGCCTCACAATGTGTCCATGTTATGTGTTATGGTAATTGCGCACGGATGGCGTGGGGGGGGGAGTCAGTATATATGTATGTAAATATATATATATAGGTTTCTCGCTGAGGCAGATGATGTGGGGGAGAGAGAGCACGGTCATTTCTGATAACCCGGGAAGGCCATTTATCTTACCTCAACGCTGAACTGATGATGATGCTCCTCTCCGGACACGGCACATGAAATCCAAAGCCAAAAATGCAAGCAGAATGCTGCTGCGAAAAAGCAATCCGATGGTTTTCTTTTACTGGAGGATACTAAGGTCATAATGACCTGTTTTTCCCGAGTGTTTATTAGAAGAAGCCGCCCGTCTGCTTTTGGCTCTTGTGTGTGTCAAATGAAAAAAACCATCAGGCGAGCTGTCATCAAGGCAGATTCACGTAGAAAAAACGAGGGAACACAAAAAAAGGACGTCCCGTGTTTTTTTTTTTTTTTAGAAATTCCCAGAAAATGATCCGATGTCAAGCAGAGATGTCGCTGCATGTTAGACCCGCTGCCCTCGCCATTCTTATTTACATCAGGGGGGCTACATCTATCCAGCAGCATCAATGGCCATGTACAGTACCCAGTCTGCGCAAGATATTCTCCCTCCCCACTCCACGCCTGCGCTTTGATTCCTCACACGGCGCAGCGCGGCTTTGGCAGCGTCATGAGAGCTGCCCTATACGGAGTGCATGGGAGATGAAATGTCTTCAGAGCTGCCGCACGTTTGACTTTTATAATGCACGGGCCTTGGCTCCGAGCAATCTTAAGAGCACATGTCAGATATATTGATTTTAAATTCTGGGAGCAAACAAAGGCGTAGCCAATAGGTCGGAGCCAGATTATCAGATGTAGCCTACATTTCTCCGCTGTGATGCCAAGATACAGGCTAAAAGGAGACACACACAGAGAATTATGCATTGACTGGATGTGCGATCGCAATATAATAAACTAATAAATACACTGGTCATGTCTGAGAAGTGATTGGAAATAATAAAGCGTTGAGTTTGACAATGATATAATATATAATTATAATAACAGCCTATGTAAATATGTAAATAGACAACCACGCCATTCCATTCGTCCCACTATGAACATTTGTCTTAGTGCATGTGTCCTTCAATTTAGCCCGATGGTGAATGTTGGCCTGATGAGACATTTCTACAGCCTCCAGCACTTATAGCAGCTATAGAAACAGGGTAGAAACCTGCCTCAAGCATGCAGGCAAAGCCACAAGATGGCGATATTTCCTTAAAGGAATCTGGCCTCTAGCTGTTTGCCTGCAAATCTCAGAGGAGCCAGGACACACTGGAACCTGAATCCACCTCACACAGAAGAATGAAGCAAGAAACTGATATGACATTAATTTAACATGCCAGGCAGAAAGGACATATGGCAGAGAGTAAAGATGAGACCCACTGCAGTCTGTTATAATAGCCTCATGACATCCTATATGTTTACTGTGTCTACTTCATTATCTGATCCCCATTCAGCTGGAATTTTCATCTTTGTTTTTGCTGTGGTAAATGATTACCCTTTTTGGTTTGACTGCATTTAAAAAAAAAACAAAACTTATTATTAACATTAGATGCATGCATGGTATGCCATGTTTTGCAAAGCCTTAAGAAAACACCTTCTCATTGGTCAAAACCGTGAACAAGGTGCTCCATGTTTTGAAACACAATGTGACTGGCAAGGCTAAGAAAGGGATGGAGTCCTTTTGGATTAAAACAGGTTCATTCATTTACTGTGAGATATTTACTGTGTAACCCAATGGGCTGCTATGGAGACTACATGCACTGACAAGCAAACATGGCTCAGAGCCAAAGACCGGGGGCCATGTTGGGAAAAACACGGCGCAAAGAAGACATACACGTGTTTTATCGCCCTGAAAAGAAAACAAACACCACGCTGATAACATTATGTTTGTCTTTCCTCGTTTAAGTTCAGTGGAATGTGAATTTTCTGTGAAGTGGGCAGATGGTAACATAAGCTTACTTCTCTAATTAAACCAAATTAATTGGTAGTTGACAGTTTGTTCTAAATGCCCCAGGCCTTCATGCCACCCTTGCTGAAAACAAAGCTATTATTAAAGCATTAATGCAATCGGTTACATCTACATATTATCTCTTATGTCTAATGTACAGGCCAGTCATGAGTAGGACCTACCAGAAATATACAAGAGATTGTTTTTGCTGCATACATTTCAGTGACCTTTTCTCCATAACAATGTCACTCAAATATCCCAGACCTCAGCATAATTTCATTATCATTTATGTATAAATCAATGTTGGTGGCTGTCAACTCTCCAAACGGACTTGCATTGCTACACTGTATTTGTGGAACAGTCACTGGGGGCAACTTGGGGTACAGCAGAGACCAGGGTTTGAACCACAAACCTTTGAGTTTATGAATCTTTTGGGTTTTTTTTGACCCATAAAGACCCAGCGCTACTTTTGTGGTAGTTCCCAAATGAATTTTTCTCTATATTTAAAATTTTTTAAGTGATTTATCACCATTTATTATAGCATTATCCTCTGTATTTTGCATATTTAAGTGTAAATCATGTATATTCCTATATTTAATTCACTGATCACATAGATGTTCATGAAAACTCAAAGTAAATTCAAAGGTTATTATATCAGAAACAGAACAAAACAAAAAAAGAAAAAGTTACTTTTTTAGTAATGATATCAATGATTGAATGTAAAAACAAGTGTTTCCCTCCACTGTCAGTTGTTAAACTATGTGGGTTTTACTGGTGAATCAATGTTGTAGAAGATGACGGTGTTCCCATGGTAACTGCAGAACCTCTGAACATCCAAATGGGTCATATCTGATGACCATGAAAAGATGACAAACTGTATTTTACACTAGTTATTTACATGTATTGATACTATTAGTGGATCAACAGGTATTAAACAGTTCAGATCACTGGATGCTTTTGGTTGCCGGTGGCTGTTTGGGTCTTTATGGGTTAAATTAACAATACACTGTAATACAAATAAAGCCTTTTATAATAGAACTTCCCAAATCCTCATGTGCGATATATGGTAGAAAGAAAATATTAACTGTAGGAGAGTAGAGTCAGGGTATATCATTTATTTTGTCAGTGTTTCAATCAGACTGCTTTACCTGCAGTTACAGGACACAGCCGTTACGGTCATTTTGTGTAAATGTAAATATATTTGGTTATGTTTTCACAAAGCAACATGATGCTGTAGATCTCAGAGTTGAAGGACAGGGGGTGTTGTACAGTTTGCAGATTCTAGAGCCCCTTAATTAAGTGAGTTGTGATACTGTATTTAAAAAAAAAAAAAAGAATTCATTTTATTAATTTTATTTTGTTAGTAGCATAAAAAAAATAATACAGTTTGGTGGAAAAGGGTGCTGATCAGGACACACGCTTGATTCCAGCTCTGGGTGACCTTTGTTGTTTGTTTTGGCTTTTTACATAAATCTTTTACACAAGTTCAAACTTGTACAAGACTACCAGATATCCAATCATTTTCAATCATTTTAAGTCTTTAAATGCCAGTTTAATTGTATGAATTGTGAATTATTTATTACCAAAAAACTAAATATTAACTATTTCCCATATAATGGGGCATT
>JAPQRQ010000010.1:18469216-18487242 GCA_037367365.1 Apogon talboti | reverse complement strand
TTTGTAGGCTGATGCTTACAAGAGGGATTTGTACGTGTGTGTGTGTGTGCGTGTGTGTGTGTGTGTGTGTGTGTGTGTGCATGTGTGTGTACAAAATAATCATTATACCAACATTTGATTAATCACTGTGAACATTATTGTGCAAAAACGTAACATCCTTGAAAGGTTCAACAACAAAAGAGACACAACAAAATTAATATATATAATAAATATATACAGAAATATACAGGCTTTGAATATGTGAAGTATGTGTGTGTTTGAGAGAAACAGATAAATGGATTGAGAGGGTATGAGTGTGTTTAGTTTAGTTTACTTTACTTTTCTTTTCTTTACTTTACTTTACAGTTGAGTTGAGTTTAGTTTAGTTTAGTTCAGTTTAGAAAGCCTCTTTTTTAGGCCTGTGCACAACCAGCACCTTCCTCCTGATTGCTGCTTATTATCATTTTTATTATCTCAAATTAAACCAGTATGGTGTTGTTTGGTGTAGAAGCAGATGCTGTGCCTTTAAGTGGCGGTGAATCCTATATATGCTCCACATACGCGGTGCTTTTCTTCCCTGACTCTTCAGGACAGGCTCATCTCTACTTTTCACCCTAGACATTGTTTTGATGGGGAGATAATAGTAGCAGTGTAGGTGGGGGATGGTGCATGTTGTGCTGATATATATTGCTGGTCCATCTGGGCCAAGTCATGCAGATCAGACTTCAGATGTTCACAACAACAGCCACGTCACCTCACAGTATGTCACATAACCTTTCTGCCCCACTAAACTACCTAATAAGACTCCCTATGTAAACATGAGTTAATATAATGCTTGAAGAAGTGCTATCTTTTTTAACACTTGTCTACTTTATTTATTTATCTATCTATTAATTAATTTATTTTTTAGAAATGATCTGCCTCAAAGATTAAATGTGCTAAATCTTACATGCTTTAAGAAGACGAATTGGAAAACAAATGACAAAGTGCTGGTTAGGTGATGTTTTCAATGTATATGACAAAGCAAGGGTGTCAAACATGTGGCCCGTGAGCCAAAACCAGCCCACCAAAGGGTCCATTCTGGCCCGTGGGGTGAATTTGTGACATGCAAAAATTACACTGAAACTTTTTAGAATCAGTGGTGTCAAAATTATTTTATTTCAGAGGCCACATACAGACCAATTCGATATCCAGTGAGTCAGACCAGTAAACTGCTATCGTAATAACCTATAAATAATGACAACTCCAAGAAGTCATGACAATTTTTTTCTTTGTTATAGTGTAAAAAAGTAAAATTACAGTATGAAAATGTTTACATCAACAAACATAGTTAAAAAATATGACTAAGATGAACATCCATGAACAACCAGAAATGTCTTAATTAAAATAAGTGCAATTTTAACAATACTATTCCTTTTACTAAGTGTTTTGTGTATTTGTAGATCCACTGTGATCTGTTAGTTGTAATGCTCATGTGTAAATGTTAAGCTGAGGCATAATGGTGTTAAAATTACGTTTATTTTTCTTAAGAAATTTCAGGTTGTTCATATTATTCACATTTTTTTAAAGGATAGTTTGTAAATATAAACATTTTCATGATGTAATTGTACTTTTTTCACTGTTATTATTTTACTGGTCCAGCCCACTTCAGATCATATTGGTCTGTACGTGGCCCCTGAACTGAGTTCGACACTTCTGTGATAAAGTGTTATTACACATGCACATTGGTTTATGTACATTTATACAATACATTTATAAATATTCCACTAGAAAGAACCTGAAAAGTGAATGTATTGTAATTTACAGACAGTGTTTTCATGTACATCTTTACTCTGAGACAAACATTCCTTTTGAGTAAAACCCATTCTCTCATTAATTCTCCTAATTTCACATTTTGACCCAAGGCTGTATCTTGAAAACTACAGCTAATCAGCATTTTGACTTAATTTTTCTTTATTAGTGACTCAAACTTGGCAAAGTTCCACTCCATTTATTCTGCAGGTTTTTTTTTTGTTTTTTTTTTTACTTGTATACCAGTATAATAAACTCTACTTTCGAGAGGCGAGAGTATGCACATGCTGCCAAACAAGTACTGAAGAAGATGGAAAATGTGAAAATACTACAAGATGGGACATGTACGTACTTTGTGAGCCAGTTGTCATCTGTCCTTACACTGTTTCATACACTTTCTTCTGCTGCCTGTGCTTCTGTTGTCTCGCTATCTCTCTTTCTTTTATTCTGTCTTTTGTACTCTCAGTGATCTGGCCATTATTCCGTGCTTGTTTAGTGTTTCTACTTGGCTGACAGACAGCTGTAGTGTGGGGCTCTGGGCAGCCCATTGCAAAATGAACAGAGCCTTAGGACAGCGATGGATGGCGATACAAAAGACTGTTACAACTGGGACTTCTTGCTGTGGTAGATTTCATAACCGAGACACGGGCCAGTGGTGTAGAAACTGGCCTCTGGTGAAAAGCTGTGATGATTTTTTTTTTTTTAAACCTCCATGGCTCACAATGTGGTGAACCCTGGCGACATTTAAAGCAATTAAAACCAAGCTTTATATGAGATTGAAAAATATATAGCCCTCATTGCAGTTGAAAATTGATTTTAAGTGAATATATAGCAGTAGTTGACCTCAGTAACTTTTTCTTTCAGGGAACTTCATCCTCATTTTACAAAAACAGAGGTCGTGTTTTTCCTCCTGTTTCCCAATGACAGGACACAAACAGTCAAACTGTCAGTTGCATCACATCCACAGTAAACTCAAAGCAGCTCTCTGTGTCGTCTCATGTGAAACGTTAGCCCCAAATTAGGTAATTTCTTCTCAAGGAGAATGGTCATAATTTCACCCAACACAATAACGTCTCCGTCCAACAGCCATAGACGATCTGCTGAGCCATTACACTGCTGTAAATGAAATAAGCACCAGTTTGAAAAATGACTTCTATCACTCCTGTCCTCACAGAGTCGGATCTGTATACAACAACAAACACATTTAAGCAGCTTGACATCCAATTAGATTCAGCTCCAATGAGACAGACCGTCTGTCAGCAGTTTAGACGTTTTGTCCATTCAGTCCCTATGTATCACTGATGCTGAGGACCACTTACAGAAAACCATTGTACAGAGTGAAAAAGTGATTCAACAAAACCACTAGTTTTGATATCTCCCTGACTCATCCTCATGTTTTTCTTTATCTTTATATATTTACGTGTTCACCAACCATATCTCAATCAGATTCTACGCATTAGTTAAAATTCAACAAAAACAGACCTCGTTAGCCTCATAGCATAATTGCCTAAGTCATACACTATATGGACAAAAGTAGTGGGACATGCTGAATTCAGGTGTTTCTTTTCTAACAGGGGTCTGGGATAGAAAACAATAATGACAAATGTCATAATATAGTTTTCTGTTGGGATAAATATCATTGTATTGCATTGGTTAGTTTAGTTTAAATTGTTATCTTTGCTTCCACAATGCCACAGAGATGGCTTTTCTCAACATTGATTTTTATTTTTTTTTATCCATGACTATGATTTTCAATATTTTACCTCTAAATTTCTAAAATAGTTTTCATGCTCTGACTACAAATGATAATTTTCTACCACAACTAACCATCTACTTTCCTCACATCTCACTTAGGAAGAAAAATCTCCCTTTAACCTTAAGGAAATAGTGATGTTTATAAACTACATGGACAAAAATATTGGGACACATCATGACTACCACTGTAAGATGTCCTATTCATGCTGATTTGACATATAAACATAAGTAGAAAAGAAACACCTGAATTCAACGTGTCCCAATACTTTTGTGTATTTGTGTATAAGTTAGGTAATTATGCTATGAGGCTAACGATATGTATGTAGAACAGACCCCAGCCTCATTGTCTTATCCAGAATACAGTTTTGGTTAACACTCAGGGGTCTGTTCTGTTTGTTCTGTTTTCTTCATCCTCAATTTGAACAATATAGCTGAGATTAATACATGACAGAATAAGAGCAAATGGATCTTTTTCACAACATCTTACAGTGTAACAGGAAACTCACAGGCACCCATAATAATGTTAATAGCAAACCAATTTAATTTATTCACCATTTCCCGGTATCGTGCATGCTAACTTACTTGAATGGCTGGTCACAGCTGAGCCACTGTTTATGTACCTGTGCTTCACCCGCTGCTACCAGTCAAAGCATCTGCCATAAAAAAAAAGGAAGATATATTACATCATTATAAGTCCCTGCAAAATTTAGTTTTGTTATTTTGTTGTGTGTTTTATTTTTAGAAAGCTGAGTTATGCCCCATCAATTTTAAATAAGCAGATAAAGGCCTTCATTCATTTATTGGGAAGGCAGAAGCAGACAACTTTGGATAGGTGCATATTCCTCTTTATATGAAGCAAAAAAATGGTAAAAGTGTCGTGGTAATTGCTTAATCCATCATCGCCATTCAGTTTATTCTCAAAATATGTTAATAAAACACATTAATAAAGTACTAGAAATAGCATTTTTTAAAAATAGATTGTCCTTTTGTCCTTTCCATCATCCAGTTTACAGTGTGTAGGAAAAATTAACCCTTAAGACTGGTTCTAACATTAGTCACACTCTTATCGCTAAGAACAGAAAGTGTGCACCTTAAAAGCATTCATTCATAATAATCTATTATTATTATTAATTAATTATATTCTTTATATGCCAGGTTTTTGTCATGATGCCACCATGTTTTCAGATGAAAACATAATATTAATTTAGTAGCCTACATTTTTTTTATGTTGAATTATTACAGCCTAGGATATATCAATGATTAGCACAAACATTGATTTTCATGCATTATTTTTGTGCAGTGTCAAATAATTGACAAAAAGTAATATGGATGAATAGTAATATGCAAATATTAATTCATTTTTAACCTTTGGATGGATGGATGGATGAAAGGATACTACATGCAAAGTATTTTTTGTGCTGACTTATTACAACCTATTACAACAACACTTACTTTTTTGCTTTATTATTTTTTGCGCTGTGTCAAAAACTGTGCTTCTCATGAGGTAGAGATAGTTATAAAAAATAGTGCACATTGATTCGAATGGCATTTTTTTCTGTATGAGCGAAACATTTGTTTGTACACAGTGTACTTTAGATTTTGTGTAGGGGCTGATCAAATATAAATACAAAAATTCATCCCGAATACCTAAACTCAGACAAAATGATCAAATATTGAACAATGAAAAGTGCGTAAAATGCGCACAACAATCCCAAAGGGTTAAGACAGATTCACGTTTTTCTCCTATTCGCCATTGTTTTTCCTGTTTCTTTGGATGTCTGTCGGTCTATTGGCTGCATCTTCTCCGCTGACCTGTACCTGGGCGCCTCGAGGGGCGCATCCCACCCTCCTGCTGACGTCACAGCTCCCAGTAGTTCGTCCTGGCCGCTCGAGCCCGGAGGAGTGGAGATATCTGCGCGAGGAGGAGGAGCTGTCAAAGTTTGACTTTCCCCGAGAAGGGAGAGAAAATATTTGTACTTTTCAAGAAGACAACTGAAGAGCTCCATTTTTGCTCATAAAAAGCGGAATATCTCGTGCGGTTGGCATGAAATGACACTTTGTGACCAGCGGCTTTAAAAAAAAAAACTAAACAAAACAAAACACGATGGCGACCGGTTTAGTGAAGTGGATCAGTCTCACCTCTGTGCTCTGTCTCGGCTGCTGTGTCCTGGCGGAAAAGAAAGGTAAGTAGGAACTACTGTGACATGGACGTGGCTTTATTGTAATGAATGATAAGCCCCACACATAACTTTCGCTTTTCTCTTTACTTTGGCGTTTACATAAATCACACAGAAATCACAGGCAGCTCCGAGCGCCGCGTGGAAAGTTGAAACAGTGAGAGAGAAAAAGTTTCTCAGTGTCGCTGTTTGAGCCTGAGACCAGCGGACAGACTGTTGTAAAGTCTTAACTTGGACTGTCAGAGCCGTGGAATTACTGATAATCCCCACGCAGAGGCCTATATGTTGTGTTAAAGTTGAGTTGGGGTGGTTTGGCGAAGTGCGTCAAAACGGTTCTTTTGGCACATCCCGTGTGAAATGACGAAGACCAGAGTGCGCAAATTTGCACCAGATTGATGATGATGCTGCAGGGAGGGGATGTGGTTGTGCAATTCACTGGCTTATTTCTTTATTTTGGATTTTAACCCATGAAATATTGCTTTTGGTTGTGCAACTTTATATATATATATATTTTTTACTATATCTGTTTGTATCCAGAGTTAAATCTGAACGCGCTGTCATCTTAAAACACTTACTCATTTTAGAGTTTTATTTCTCTCTTTTAATCACTTAAAAAGTATTTATATACAGTATATTCTAACTACATAGAAAATTATTGTGCATGAGTTTGCGTGAGGATAGTTCTATCATTTCCCAAAACTATGATGCACAAATAATACAGTAAAGCAGGAGAGATGCTGCAGAAAATACGCAGACAGTTGCTGAAGTAGCACTGGCTGCTTTGCTTGCTAGAGTTTCTTCTTTTTGACCCTGAAGTAAAGGTCACAAGACTTTATTTTTTTTAATAGCAGCATTGCTTTTGACTGCAAAATTATTCTTTTCTTGTATTATTTTTGGAGAAAGTGGTTAATTTTTTCCTGAACGCCAACTTTCTAAACAGTCGCCTGAATTTGTAATTCACAAAAAGCACAAGGATGACAAGTTGTTTCCGATTTCAGCGTGGGATTATTATATTTACTCCACATGTCGTGCCAGCTGATTCACACTGTACCGCTTACAGGCCAAACGTCAAGAGAGAAAGTGACCAGAAGTATCATTTTACTCCCTAATTGCTTTGACTTCCTATTGTCATGAATCATCAGTGTTCCCACTCATTGCGCTCTTGTTCCTCCTTATAAGCAGATAAGTACAGTGTGTCTGTTGCCAGCATCACACGTGCAAGCTGCATCTTTCCTCTCATGCTAAAACAGCCAGTGCCGGGTTTTTAGAGAACCATAACAAATCAAAAGTGTTTGTGAGCCAAAAAGACAGAGTCCCTAAATATTTCTGGGCTTCTAAACAAACTAGACAGCGCGCATTTCACGCAGCAGTAAAGTCTCCCACAGTAAATAAGGATTTGGGAATTTTATTAAGACCAGAGAGGATTAAAATTGAGCAGCTGTAAAGATAGGCACGACATTCAGCTCCATTCTATTTAATTACTGTTCTCTCTCTCTTTCTTTTTTTTTTAACAACTGATCCAGTTTTCTGTTTCCAGTTAAATGTGAGTTCCGCCATATGGGCATAGAGAATTTTGTTGTTGTTGTTGGGTTTTGTTTTTGGCCAGAGGCTGAGACAGATGTTTTCTGTGTGGCACACTGTGTTTTCTTAGAACACAATGTCCGTAATAATCTAGCGTAATTGTAACTGAAATGAAAAACAGCCATATGAAAACCATTAATGATGTGCATCGTTTTACATCTTATAAATTAAACACGAATGACACAAATTTGTTGAAAGTAATAAAAATAAACAGCAAGTGGATGAAAGTGCTGCCTCGTCACTTGGGCTACACTTTATTGAACTCAAAGGTTGAAATCCACACACAATTTTGTTTTAATTATCAGAATTCGAATCTTTATTGTCATTATACAAAAAGTACAACAAAACTGTGTGCAGTCCCATTCAGTGCAAAGAAAACAATCTAACTTAAAATGTTACTAAACATTTTTCCATTTTTCCTATGTGCATCAAAGATAAAATGTAAAACTTCCACATACTTTGATAAGATGAACTAGAAAACAAATGACAAAAGCACCTGTTTTCAAGGCAAGCTTATATGATAAACTGTCAGTATACATAGATTTAAGTATATTTATATCATGGATTTATAAATCTCACACTAGACGTAATCTAAAAAGTAAATGTTTTCTATTGCACAGACTTTGGTAATAGTCTGTCTCTCATTAATTTATAGAATGTCACATTTTGACCCAAAGTTTTTTCTTAAACTACAGCCAACCAGCACTTTATTTTTATTAGTGATCCACATTTGGTAAACTTTCATTACCTTTACCCTGCAAGCTTTTACTCAAACTATAACAGTTTTGTTACTTATTAGTTACCTTTGGCTCCTTAAAGTCCTCATTTTCAGTTTGGTTTGATGATTGGAGAAAACAATAGTTTCTTTTTAAGGTTTTGAAAGTATTTACTTGACACTGATGTTTGTGATGTTACACACTGTAAAGGTAGACTGGAATCCATGCATTAAACCATGCATTTATGTTTTTATGTAGAAAACATTGCTCACATAGACATGAGACAGTTTACACAGTTTATTCCTGTGTTGCTTTATAATTAAGGCTTAGTGAGGCTGTCTACATACAGAAGTAAATATGAGATTATTAAAAATGTTTATTGCTGAGTAGCACCAAAATGGAAAAAAAGACACAGATCTTTATTGTAAGCTTATGCTGTGATGAACCCAGTGGGGTTTAAATAAGGTTAATGAGTCTTAAAGTGAAGGATCATTTTCTCAGTCCATAAGGAGCACACACTCCTCTGACTTCTACAACAGTCTGCAAAATAGGAGACACATACTCAGTTTCACCAACGGTCAAATGTTTGATCTAATTATCGGACAGGAAAAGTGTTTGTGTTGTAAAGAAACAAGTGAGAACATCTGCTCAGGTGTTCACATGAAAAAGTGACAAAAGATTTTCAGGTTGAGAAAAACTCTTAAATGACGAGTTCTGGGATAAACAATAAAACCTCATGGTTATGTATGGGGTGATTTTTAAGGAGCATTTTGGAGGAAAAAAATTAGCACAGAAACATTATGACTCATTACTTACTAAAATACTTTTTCATGTGTTAGTCACGTGTCTTTTTCAGAGACTTGTATCTTGAAATGATCTAATAAAATAAAACCACAGTTCCTGCAATCAAAGATGCATCTCCAAAATTATAACATAAAAGAAATTAACTATTTTTACTGGCCCATTATCTAGTTGCAATCCTGTTACGTGAGAAACATTACGAGCTCTTGGAAATGAAATTGAGATGTGATAATGCACCTGGCAGCGAGCAGCTTCTCCCACAGGAAGCCCACCTGTCAGTCGTGTGCTCGGCGACAGCTTGGCAGGGAGTGATGGCTTCTGTGGGAGTCGGACAGGACTTGCTGAATAATAAAAAAAAAAGCTCCTCGTCCCATGCGCTGGCATGCTCAGTTATTAACTGTCATCATCTGTGGGGAGGTTGTAAATAATGCCCACAGCTTCACCAGCAGCCAACCACAAGCAATAACTGGGGTTATTTATTTCCCTGATAAGATGCTAAATGGCCTCAGAATCAATTGAACTCTTCAGTTTGACTGGAGATATACTGCAGAGCAGATGATTAAATTTTTATTGTATGCTTAAATAATCAAATCACTTCTTCCAAACTGTAGTGTAAGGCAAAGCTGCCTAAGAGGTCCTGTAAGAGGACTATATGAGATAACCTGTGAAAGATCAAACTAATCTCAGGGGCATGTCATTGGCTAAATCCGTAATCCCTCCTGTGAGGTTCGCAGCTTGCTTTGGGCACGAGATAACCCGCTTATAACAATATGCTTTCTTAGAGTTATTGGGTTATTTTCCACAGAATGAGATTGGAAGATAATATGTGTAGGTGAAGTCCAGGCTTCATCACTTTTGCATTTAAATGTGCTTACACACCTGCAAAAGTTGAGCTGAATCATGACAATTTCAGTCCTGCAGTGCGTTTCAGCATCCTGAGTAAGTGCTTTTCCTTCTGCGTTGTGTTGGGATCTAACAAGGCAGCTCCCCTCATCAGTCACCTGATTTTTCCATCACTTTCAGAGAGCCGTGCTCTTTCTTTTCATTAAAGCCCACTCTCTTGGATTAGATGGATGCTGGTAGTGAAATATAGGTTATGATCCTGTGTAATCTGAGAATCTCTTGTCTGTGTTTCAGGGTCCATTGTGGCCCTGCTGCTGCTACTACTGCTGTGTCTTGCTGGTCCTCTGACGACCTTCCCAGACTTCTTCTGCTGCAGCCATTGTTGGAATTATGGCTTTTTGGTGTGAGCCGTGGGAGCCGCAGAACAATTTTCCCTCCCTCTTTGCTTTGATAAACTGCATCAAGTCTGAGTGGTAGAGATTTGAAAAAGGTTTCTGGCGAGGGTCTGGATTTTGGTTTCACCCGGGTACAATAGTGCCTCTGTGGAGGGCAGGTTATCTGGCAGCACTGATACTTTTGTAGAGCTACAGTGATCTGTGTTTTGAAGCAGACGCACCCGAGGCTAGACGTGTATGTCATCGAGAGGAAACAGAAGTAAAGCAGCTTTTGTTCTTTGGCTGACTTTTGTCTGTAAAGACACATCAGAATACAGTAATTCAGTTGTTTTTGCCATAAAACAATCAAAAGAAATGTTGTTACTGATTTGCCATCGAAACAAACCACAAACAATCATATATCATTTTCACGTCTGCTTTCAACCACCCTGAATGTAATTATTACAAGCCCTTCTTCCTTCTTCCGTCTTGTAGTTTAACAAAGAATAACCCATAGATAACACACACTGCAGCGTCTATACATTGACTGAAAACCCAGTCTGGAATAAGTGAGTAAACGTGGTTACTCATTGAAGTGATTGGTACGTCCTTTGTTTGTACATAGTAACAAAGCCATCCGACACATTTATGGCCTTTCCATGATCCAGTGGTTGTGCGTGGAGTCTCAAGTGGAAAGAGATCAAGGAACTTAGGTTGGAAAAAGGGCTATAGTTATCTTCCCATCTCATCAGGTGCAGTGTTAAAAGGGAAAAGAGGCCACAGCTCCAAATGAGTCATTTAGCCTGTTCTATGGCTGACTTTTTACTGTAAACACACGTCTCCAAAGTGCTTCTCCGCTACCATATTATACGAAGTGGCTGTGCTCCTAAATCTGTTGTATTTTATCCTTTTGCAGCATATTGTAACCTCACATTTGGAAAAGTGTTGGTTTGTGGTGATGCAACATATATTCAGTACCTGCAGGCATTCATGTTTTTCTAAGAGTGGTAATTATGTCAAACCGTATAAGTTTTGATGACCTGTTAACCCTTAAAGATGTATAACACCTTTTTTGTGACTTTCAAATGAATTTTTCTCTATCTTCATTATAACATTTTCAATGAAAATCACTTATCTTCCTGTATTTAATTCACTGACCATGGGGATTTTCATAAATGTTCAGAGTAAATTTGAAGGCTAATAGTTGAAAACAGAGAAAACTGAAATAAAAAATGACCTTATCCAGAAAAATATACGATTAATTGAACATAAAACAAACCAACTACAGCAACCGTCACTGGTCAAACTACATGGATTTTATTGGTGAATCAAAGCTGCAGGAAATGACAGTGTTTCTATGTTGACTATAGACCTATGGGCCATATCTGATTCTGAAAAGCTGGGAAACTGTGGTTTACTTGAATTATTTACATATGCTGGTAGGATTTTTGGCTCAGAATTATTAAACATTTAAATCAGTAGATGCTTTTCATTGCTGGAGGGTGTTTAGGGGTTCAAGGGTTAAAGGTTGAAGACATAAATGTTCTTTGTATGTCAAGGGTGTCAGTTGTGTGTTCCTTTTTTGTGTGTATACTGTATAGGTTGAACCTGGTGCTTCTGGATTTTGGAGAGAGTGAGGCATCAGTAGCTAATTTCTGACATTTTAAAGCAACTGATTTGTGACTGACTTCTTTATTTTTAGTAAAATAACCTGCAGGTCAGTAAAAGGGTCCAAAATAAGTCCCTAGAATAATATGTTTTCCAGTGAACCTCAAATGTTTGACAGTTTTTAAAAGTTTTTCTCAGACTGAAACTGCTGAAACAGTAAGTCAGTCCTAGAGGGTAAAGATGGAAAGTGGGCACAGAACATTTTGTTTCCATCCCGGAGGCTTTCAGCTTGGATAAAAACCATGGCTCTAACACACTTGCAAACCTTACTCTAAAGAATTTGCAGCTCGCCTAAGTTCAGAAGGATGGTGAACAGACACACTCTAGTCTGAGGCCTTGTTTTCCCACAGACACAAAGAAGTCTGTGTATTTGTATTCAGTGTTCGTTCCTATGGATCTCCGTGTCATGATGCTAATGTAAAAGATGTCAATAAGATGGACAGGGGTTTTTGCACGGATCAAAGCTGTGGAGAAAAACAGGAAAGTTGAGGATACACAAACAAACATCAGAAGGACAGGGTGAGATCTTTGACTTTGGTATTCCTGCCCCTTGCTTATTCGTTTACCAAGGAGCCCTGGATTTGTTTAATCCAAATTGAAGATGAGAGTCTTTCACTATTAACTCGTCCTTTAGGTGCGGCATCTTCTTTAATAGCCTACATGTCATTCTGAGGAGCAGTGTGATCCAAGAGAGGAATCCCCCATCGGGAAGAGAACAATAGCTTCACAAACAAACCCCCTTTCCCAAATACATCTGAAGAAAGCAATGGTTGAAGGGTGGTGGCTGATCTCTGGACCTCACTTCCCTCATAGCATTTAGCCTCTTCCTGTGTGGTCCATTGGAACAGTGAACCATATCGCATATTTTAAGTCATGACTCGCTCTTAGTGGTTTGGTCCTTGTGGTACATTATGGTTAATTTATCCAATTTTTTTGAAGAATGAGCTCTTGCATTTGTCAGAAGCTATTGCAGTGGAGATCCATAACAGTTAATTTGCAGTCCCCATGCAGTCTAAAGACGGGGCCTTCCTGTCTCACATCCTGATTAAAAGGATGTTGGAGCTCCACAGTGGCTTCAAGGTGTACCATTAGATTGTTTTGCATTAGTTTGCATTGGCTCTGATCTGCAGTCTGTTGCTTAAAGGTTTCCTTTTTTCCACACTCACTAGAGTAAACAGTGGGAAATCTGTGAGGGACATGAACTTGCTTGACTTTAGTTTCCTTAATGCAGCTTTATGTCACTCAGAATAATGGAGAACATATTTAAACCTCAAGACATGACATTCATGAAAACATCTGCTCAATCTAGCAAATGCTTACAGTAATTATTTATGCTTGTTAGGGAATCCTGATCTGGCTTGTCTGATGGTTTTTCATTGCTCGGCTACCGATGAAAGCAACTGTCTGGGTATTTAGGCATTATATGCTTCATTGCAAGGGTGTGGTGTAGTGTCAGTCAAGGTCTTTTCCAAGGTACTTTTTCTATGTTTGTCCAAAAGATACTACTGGTGAGTAATTACTTGTTAAATGCAAGCTAAATGGGTTCTATGGGTTCTGTCCTTTCTAGTCCTTGTATCTTATTCAGTATCTTCTACCAGAAACCACACCAGAAACCACTCTATTATACCCCTTTCACACTGGACTAAAGACTCACTAATAACGATTTTTGCCCCCAGTGTTAAAGGGTACAATTGGGTAAAATGACACTACAAGTAGTTCCATTTCTGAACTCCTTGTAGTGTCATTTTAGCCTGGTAATGGTGGAAATGGAAACGGCAACTATATTTACCCCTTTCCCTAATGATGCTTTGAATTATGGATGTAGGCAGGAACACTTTTATTATCATATTCATATGACGCAACATACAACACTTCCATGTTTTCCTGCACATTTGTGGCGTTAAATGTAAAAAGTATAATAAGGGAAAAATTTATTTGCAGTGGAAATGTTGCCCCTTTTTAGTTAAAATTTTGACATACGCACTAATTTTTGGTGTTAAAACATGGTATAAGAGAACCGTGTACTGTTTAACTTACCAAATAGATTTGTCTGCACCCAAAACAAGTCATCCTTTTGTAGAGTAGACTTTCACCTGAGCTAACATTCACATGCAGAATCACTTGTTAGCTGATACCTGTACTGCCTGCAGGTTTTCTCTAGTCTAGACCCCTTGTCACATCTTTGAATTAGCCTGGTACTGACAAGCTGCAGAATGCAAGACCTGAATTCTCAGCTTACAATGTGGCTGTTGTGAGGGCCTTGTTACAAGACTGCCTCCTAATGAAAATGTTAAAGCTACTGAAAATTAGCCAAAATACATATTCAGTGATTGGCTGAGTTTGAAAGAAGATAATGAGAGATCATGCATGAATGAGAAACATAAACAGTAAGTACAAGTAACAGAAAAGTGCATGAGTTGAATGAATTCCTGTGCCTCTTGTATAGACCAAACTTGAATATGTCTCTGTCTCTGCAGCAGCTCCAAGCCTTGGACAAAAGGTTCTTTATTTGGGGCTTTGTTGTCTTCTTTGACACAGGCTTATCTATCTTCCCCTGACCTTAACTTGCCATGTAGACATGACTTTACAGACTTGTGTCAACACTGAGGAGAAATGGCATCCCTGACGGCCTAAAGTTAGGGAGGCTAGTAGGGCAAGAGTTGTTTTTGAGTAATGCATTCAGTCCTATCAGTTGGACCAAAATAGAAAACAAGACAGACCAAGTGCTTGATCATCAGTAACGTACTGGCCCACTTTAGTTCCAAAAGTACATAAACACAGCAACAAAAAAGGCACCAACAAGTGATGTCATAGATCAGTAGAGTATAATTTTGGCAAAGTAGTAGCAGACGCTCCTCCTTATGACATAATTCTTTCTGACTTATAACAACAGTGATGATAGGGCTTCTCACAGTCTATAGTGGTGGGTGTGTTAGGGGAGGGAAAGAAGATGTCAGTCCCAGTCTTGCCACGGTTCCAGCATTTTACTAGCTCGCATCACCTCACAGGGATTTCATCAGCATTGTAAAATGTATTTCATCCCAGCCATTTATGGATGAGATGACAACATTACTCAGTGTTGTGGTGGTAGCACGGTGCGGCTACAGGGTTGATCTGTGATTTGTTTAACTCCCAGAGCACTAAAACGCAATATGCTCCTAACACAACACACTTTCTGCAGTACCTTTTCTAATTGCCTAGTAAGTTTCAACAACACCAATGCTTCGTTGAGCTCAGAATTAATTTCCTGGTGGGACCTTGAGCGGAACATCTTCATTACCACATGTTTTCATAATTAAAGCCAGAGGCCTGTAAAAAAAGAAGGAATTCATCTTGCTTTGCTTGCAATGTGTGCCTCCATTAAAAAAAACCCTGCTGCTGACCTTCTCATGGTAAGTTTACCCATTAAACCATCAATGAAGGCTAAATACTTGAAGTATATTCCTCTGTTGCAGCCTTTTGATGCTTAAGAATCATTGATAAATGATGAAGATGTAGTTCTCTGTCCTTTCATTTTCATATCAAACCACTTGAACTTGATGAATACATGTGGTTCGGTGGGGAATGGGTTTCCTGGTATAAATAGTCTGGAGTACAGTACATAACTGGACTAGTGCCAGGCGGTACAGATTAGTCCTCTGGACCTGCAGCATATCCACTACATCAACAACCTCTTCCTGAGCTGATTAGAAGGCAGTCTGAGATTTTATAATATGCCTGCTTGTTTAGTTTTTATCTGAGTATTATTACAATAAGCAGATACCCATGAGATTAAAGCTACTCTAGATCTAATTGGGTTTTTGGGTCAGGGGACAAGTAAACAACACACAAATGTGATTTCTTTAAACAGTCATGTCGGAGGTATTCGAAATATTCATGTTTGACTGACAGGGGAAAATAACCCTTTACTTTTCTTCCTCTGGCTTGAACAAGCAGCAGTGTACGTTGCCAAGAACAGAAATAATGGGAACTGTCCAAGATTTATCCTGGGTTATAAATGCTTGGCACCTGTTGGTCAATTAAAAAACATCTGGGAAGGGATCCTACATTTGGAAACATTTTTACAGGCTTGGCTATTTACAGTATATGAAGCTGACAGTGGTTCAGTTTGTGGTGATTTTGCATTTAATCTGAGCTAAAATGTTTTATGTAATATTAAATCTTGCTCTTAATTTGAACAGTCAGTATTTAAGATTCTCATGTGCCCATCCACTTGTTCACAAGTCTGACGTCTTGGTGCCACAAAACTTATTTCCAGATCCAAATAATCGATACCTGCTGAGCCTCTATTCTCTGTTGTGTCTTTCTTTATTGGGGAACCACTGTGGGTTCAGGGGTCAGTGTTTTACCTATAGTAGATCATGATTGTTGGTGTGTTAAACACCGCTTTAGCTCCTGGTACATTTACTGCAGTGTGTCGCATCATTTCATGCTCAGTTGAGACATAATTCTTTATTTTATTTTCCTCCCCCTTAGCTGGACAGCACAGAATAATGGCTGACAGATGAAACACAAACTGTGAACACCTCATAAAAGGCATATGCAAGAGATCCAGTTTAGCAGATGCAGTGGAAAATAACATTAGTGAGCTAATACGGCAACGTTAGCTCACACCAGACTTAGTCTTTTCTCATTTGTTTAAGAATTGTTACTTTACTTATCAGCTTCATCCACTTTTTCCGCTCTTTATCATAAAGTGGTAGAATGACAACTGGATGTGTTCTATAGACTCAGGAACATAGTACTGTATTACTATAAGTACTGTATGAAAACAGTGTGTTCACAGATTTCTTCATTGAAGTTTTCCCCCTACAAAAACACTCATTATCGCTAGTCTTCAATGCACCTTTTTATATTGCTTTTTAGCAGCATCACTGTAAAACATTAATCATATAAGTGTGGATAAAATATACTCTAATAAAAGCTAAATATGAGCACATGTGATTTTAAATATTGACACTTAAAATTCACATTTTTCTGCAGTCTTGAAAGAAGGTTTCTCTGTGGGAACTGTAGAGATAATATCCCTCTGTTGGACATGGGATCAGTTTACCAGGGTTGTGCTGTGAGCAGACATGCAGTTTGTAGTGTGTGTTATAATATCCAGAGTCCTTGTGTTCAGCGGTGTAGCTGATATGAAGAACAGCGTCTGCTCTGCTAAGTTGATGCCTTTTGAAGACTGAGGCAAAGCAGCCAGGACTCAGGTTGTGCAAAAGCCCCTCTCTATCTGTAGTGAGGGGGCGGCCTTGAAACAACCACCCTCCTCAGTCATAACCATCTTAAACAAGCAAAGCATTGTTGTGGAGCAGTGTTAATGTTGTGTGATGTGCTTTTTTTTTGTCAGGAACAGGATAACGCCCCGCACGTTAACAATAGATGAAATCTGAGCCGTGGGCTTGTGGGAGAGGTGTGCGATGAAAAGCTAGCACCATTTTCTCTCCGATATGTGTTGTTCATAGTATTGTGGTTGGAGAGAAATATTTTGAAAATACTCTGAAGATTTTACAGGGGCACGAGTATTTGTTAGTGGCATCCCAGCGCAATTCAACCATTTCATGTCGATGTGTCATCAGGAAGACATAGCTAAGTTCCTCTGACATTTCCTGTGCAAATTAAATTGGTCATGCTTTTGGTGAGTACAACGTGCAATGTAACCAAATACCCTTTCACAGCGCTGAAAATTATAAGAGCTCTTTGGCTGTACAAACTAATTCCCTGAGCTCCATTTGTCCCTGACTTTTACTCTCTCTGCTAGTGTGGATGAGGAAGAAACTACTCATCAGTGACTTTAAGGGTTGGCTGATGTGTAAAGCAGAGGTTGAAATGGTGAGTAAGGCCTGAGCAATAGAGTAACGCTTACTAACTGAAACCCCAAGGCTTTTGTAGAATATTCTTTTTATGGGGTCTCTCTGTGAACACTCCAGCGGGGCTACAGACATGACTAAGGCAGGAACAGAGATGTTGGCAGGCGATGCTACGCAACAGTGGTTAGACCTACACAGAAAAGACTCTCAGTAATCGGTCTAAAATAAGAACCTCTTAAGACTGCCTCAAAGAGTGTCTATCTCCTTTGTTTAGATAGAGTGAGGAGTCCAGTGAGTGAGAGTTATCTGTCCTCTGCGTTGATGTGCTCCGACCTGGGCCTTCTCGGAGTAGGGAATGCTTAAATCAGCAGGGAATTCCCGAATCACAGCTGCTTTCTGCTGTTGGAATGATGTGTGAAATGTGTGGGTTCCTCCGCTTGTGGTTGTTGTTTTTCTTTCTCTCTGCCTCTCTTCCTCTGCTCTTCTTTTCCACGCATGGCTCAGTGGCGACCGGTGGAGGGGGATGGGGGTCGGCGG
>JAPQRQ010000010.1:18456569-18469116 GCA_037367365.1 Apogon talboti | reverse complement strand
GGGGGGGGGGGGTGGGGGGGGGGGGGGGGGGGGGGGGGGGGGGGGGGGGTTACAGGCACTGAGCAATGAGTGAGCAGCAGTGTGCTGGCCGCCCACTCCCTCTCCAGTCTTCCTTTCGGGCTTCCTGTGGGATTGAAGAGCAGTATGGTTTTAACAGGGAAGGAGAAAGAAGAAAAAAAAGCCGGGGGTGGGAGGGGGGGGGGTTGTCTTGGCTGGAATGGCCTTCAATGGGGAGAATGTCTGGACATATAAAAGAGGAAGTGGGTTGAATGTTGGAACATTTCAGGAGAATGGTGGGTGCTTTATTGGAATTTAAATGGGTCTGGGGGTAACGGGGGTTCTGTGAGTTTTGGGTAACAGGAACAGGATTGTTTGGTGACTTTATGGATGGCTAATGGACTTTCCAACAGGGCATGTGGGAGAATAATTTAACTAATGATATGTATTTCTTGATTATTTGGGCCATCCTGTGGGCCCCTCACAGCTGGAGAGAAATAGGAATGCAGCTGTATTTAACTTGCTCCAATAAATCAACTTGCTGCAACGTAATTCATGCCTTAATGCATCTCCTATCATTTCTGGTGCATTTATCTCTTCTCTCGTGAATATCACCACTGGGTAATGAATGCAACATTGACTATTGAGATAAATGTGGAGTGTGTTGATTATTACACAGCAGTAGCTCAAAGGATAACCAATATGCAGGCAATGAAACATCTCTTTGTTAGTCATTTACTCCAGAACTCATGAACTGTTTTTGAAATTAAAATTCATTCTTCTGGTCCTTCTGCTTAATAACAAAAGAAACATATTTTCCGCAGTTAGTTTTGTTTACTGGCCTTTAACTTCAACTTGCAGTCTTCCCTAAAAAATACAGAAAAAAACAAAATCTAATAAAATAAAATGGGTTCTAAGGGAGATATCTCAAAACCATCTAAAAATTAGTTATATAGTGCTCTTTAGCAAATACTGTAGATATATACTCTCTGCAGTACTGTGCAAAGGCCCTTTGCCAACATGAAGTTTGTGGGTTTAATAGAATTATAGTGACCTCATATATGCATTTCTCTGTGTCCAATCTGATATATGTGAAGTATACAGCATTAAAAACAAAGGCTTCAGGGAAAAAAAACGGCTTCTATGAACCAAAGATGTAATATTTAGTGTGACCTCCCTTTGCACTTAACATGTCTTTAATATGTCCTTTTGTTCAGACAATATGAGATTTATGTCATTAATTTTCTTATGTTTTATACCAGGTTTACCAACACATGTCAGATGTTTCTAACTGTGCTGGCTCTTGTCATGGGGTCAGAGGTCACATTGAATAGTGAATTTAACCTTTAGAACCCATTTAATTCAGGTTTATGTCTTTTAAGGCTGTAAACATATTCTCTGTATTTTCTTGTATCTGAAGAAAAGAGATTCAAAGTATATGACAGAATAAATATGTAACTCGTTTCGGCCCTGCAAAATCGATAAACCTAGTGATGACCTAAGACTTTTGCACAGTACTGTATATACTTAATTTTACATTTACAAGTCATAATGTCAAAATTAATTCATACTTTCTCAAAAAAAAGTGAAACATTATACCTGTTGTATATGTGACTAAAAGTGATAATTATGATGCATCATTACAAAGATGTGCATTTTTTTTCTTTTGGGTTTATTTTCTTTACTTTATCAGTAAAGTCACTTGCTGACAATGTTTTATTGTTTTGTTTTACTCATTCTTACTCAGGCATATTTTAATGCTGTATAAACATTTCATCACTATATTATGTTGAATGTTCTACCTACACTGATGAAATGTACTGAATGGCAAGTTATTGTAGGAGCCTAAACGAACATCATGAATTACAGTATTAAAATTTTTAATTTATTTTATGTTATTGGTTTATCTGACTTGTGAATTCTTTATTATGCAAAGAGATGGAGATGATGCATATCAGGCTGTGGCGTCTTTCATTAAAATCCTATGTTGTGACCATTAAGAATAGTTTACAACCAAAAATAAGCATCAGATTTTTCAGCTTTCACTCTAAACCATAAATCAGGCTTTAAACTTGAAAATTCTATTTTGACATTTATAGTGTTAATTTTTAATAACAGGTAACAGTTTTTTTGTTTTTTTGTTTTTTCACAGCCCTTGCCCATGCTTCTATTGACTGTACTTTTAATGCATCTCTTTCAGGTAGTCATAACAGGCATTTCTTTTACCATATTATCATTACTAGATAATAGATTCATAATGAAAATAATAATTTGCTGCAAGGCACAAGACACCTCCAACTTGCTCTATATTAATTTATTCACACTCAACAGTTGAACATCGGATCTACCCCAGAAGTCATTATTGATTCTTTCTTTTTAGGAGTATTATCATCTTAGAAATGCTAAAGCGCAGTTTGCAGGAAAGTGAGTATACATGCCATATTCCTGTGTTTGTGTGGAACCGAAGTCCACGGTTTCCTCACGCTGTGGTGGAGAGTAAACACTGTGATGGGCCCGGCCGCAGGTATCTGGGTTGTCTCAGTGACTGGTAGTGAGTGCTCTTTGGGAACAGAGAGTAAACATTGGCCTTTTTGGTCTTTATTTGGTCACTTTGCTCAGCTTTTAACAGGCTAAACTTCACCTCCTGCCTTAAAACTCAAGGCACGGGGATATAGTCAGCTGGACGTTTTATTTGCTACAGATGGACACTTCAAAGTTTTGTCCCTTTTTTAAGCCTTTAGGGAAAAAAGGTCAGCTCTGTTCAAGCATCAAGTGTGAGACTTTACACCCCTTCGCCACAGTTTGACCCCACAGTCACCCACTACATCCACCATATACATTTCAGTTAGCTTAACCACAGACCACTTTTTACTCTTTTTTTTTTTTCTTCATTTCCTTTCCATCAGCTGTCGTTCCCCAGTAGTGCATGGCAAAATAGTACAGTACTCGTCCCCCGCCCCTGGAGACGACAATCAGCTACCATCTGGACCAGCGTCGCAGGGTAGCCGTGTGGATGTGACCCTGTGTAAAGATCAACTTCCTGCGATGTCAGAGGGGCTTGTGTTGTTGCACTCGCTGGGGACGACAAGGATTGTATGTGTGTGTGTGTGTATGAAAAGAGGGGGGGGTATCCTTTAATACATACTGGTCCTTTTTTCTTTTCTGAGGCCCTAAGATGTTTTCTCTAAGGGATTGATGCATCTCCCACGCAAAGGAAGATAGCATTTCCACTGCACAGGATATCAGGAAATTTTAAAGCCAACTACAAAGTCTCTTTGTAAGATAAATGACTTTTTTGTGGACTTAATGGTATAACTTATCTGGTTTTGTCTTTTTGTGACATTTGAGCCCTTTGCTCCGTCTGAATCTCAGAACATTTGAGCAGGAAGTGTGAGCTCGAGGCACGAAAAGAGGGATTTTTATTTCCTTCAGTCGCAGATAGTGGGCTTGAGGAGATTTATGCCTTCCTGAAAACTGGATGTCTGGAAATTTGTGTCAATGCAACCCTGAGAATTTATTGTACGGCCAATAAAAGCAAAAATGTATTTTATTTATATATCAACATCTGCTAACGATAAAACTGCAGAGAAATATGAGGGAGTTTACCATGTTTTATATCTAAATAAGGGAATTAACCTTGGCATCTATTTGTTTCCAGTGGAGGAACCCTGCACAGTGAGTTGCATAAGAAACTTTGCCCTAATGCTGTTGACTTAGACGGAGAAATAAACAACGTCAGTTAGCATTGTTGATTCCCCGTAATTATGTCTAAGTTTTCAGATAATGTAATTAGCTTACTCTGGACACAGTGTAATTGAATTTCAGGTAGTGAATGAGAGGAAGAGAAAGCGGCATGGCCATTTCTGCTGTCTGTAGTAAGGTATAATACACAATGATTTAAATGTATAGTAGATGGCTCAATGGACCTAAGGAAACCATTAAACCGGTTTGAGAAGGCTTTTTTCTTTTGCTGAGGCCCAGGAAAGTTTGGTTCACATTTATGGACTTTCATTATTTCCCCTGTAAGGCCAGAAAAAACACAGGGTTTCATTCAGACACGTAAATGTGACCTCAAAAAGTGAATTTATGACTAAACTCGAACCTTTTGCTTGGGTGGTTTTTGTACCTAACATTGTTCATTTGATCTCAGCTTGTTTAGTTAAAGTCTCATGAATGTTTACTGTTCATTTTTTCTGCTGTGACTTTGGTTTCATACACCACTGAACTCCAAGTTTTTCAGCCTCAAAGTTGAAATTTTCTTTTTTGTGCCAACATTACATAGCAAAGGAGGTGAACGTTAAGCGCTAAATCATTACTCTTTCAATTAAAGCTGTGTTTTTAAGACACTTAACTCAATGCAAATGTCTGCAGACGGCTTTGAATGTTATAGTATGAAATGCAGTATCATATTGCCAGAATTTATCTTTGAAAGTTACTGAAAATTTACTTTAAAGTAATTCTAAACATTAAAATACTGAATGTTTTTTGAGCTGGAAATGGAATCGTATGATTGAACTGTAATGAGATGCATCAAAGTTGGTTTTAATGCACATAAAAATGGACAAATATCTAAAAATCTGCTTTTCGAAGATACAAAAATGTGACAATTTGCCACTTCCTGTTTGAAAACATAGCGTTGAACTTTTAGTATTGTTTTAGTTCATATCTGTGTCATAAAATTTGTGTAAAAAAAAAATCAGTGCTACCGCCTTGAAGTCAGATTTGACAAATTTCATTCATTTTCTGATAAATCAAACCCGAAGCCGTTACATCGCTCTGTTCCGAGGCACTCGACTAACAGAAAGGCACTACTTTTCCATCATAAGTTTTTGTGATGGAAAAGTGTTGCCTCAATTGGTCACTTTGTTTGTAGGTTTTAGTCTGAAATAACACCACAGTCACAGTGCAGTTTTTTGCCAGGGAACTTGGTTAGGTTTAAGAGCACTTCAGGGCTTCAGTCCCCTGTGGGAAATGGCTGTATGATGGCAAGAGAAAGCATTTGAAATAAAGTATAAATGTTATTGATTTTTGGGTTGGACATTCTCAGGGGATAAAACCAGGACAAAAACTCAAACCAACCCTTTCTGAGCCTCATGGTTCCACGTAAGTGTCTTGAATGATATCCCTGAATGTCTCCTGTCCTCACCTGGACACTTAGACATTTAACACCACACTCCATGCCTGTTTCCAACTTTGTAGCTGTTCTCAGAATCATGCAATGGGTGGACTTGGACTCAGGACATGGGTAAAGTTACACTTTAAGCATTATATTGTGTCTTTTGTCTCATTTCCTGCTCTCTGAAGAATTACAGGCATCCAAAACGTAGATTATCTAACAGTAACTTGACTTCTCAGATGGTGTGGTATTTCTTTGAGAGACATAGGAATGCTTTTTGTGTTGTATAGTCGTATGGATAAACACTTCCTGTGGACATGAACAATGAGGTAATTGTTTCACATAATTAGCAAAAGCAGTTTCTTTTTCTGTAGTGGCACAGATCCTGTAGCCTCAAGAAACAAATATCTACCCACACACCCTTGACTTACCAACAATAGTCCCCAAGTAAACATCAAAAGAGTGATATGCGACCGCACATTGCAGCAAGCTTAGATGACTAATGATCAGGTTTATCAAGTCTTTTGTCAAGACCTGACTGGGTGCCAATCGGTGCAGTGCAATCCAGGGAATATTTTGTACAACTCACTCTCTGAGGCAGTGTTGCATACGCATACTGTATACACATGCCAGAACGCACGCCTACACAGCAGCACTAAGTTCTGAAGAAGAGATAGACCAGACCTGCCACTCCTCGTCATAGAACGTACCTTGTGGACATTATGTGACGATGGTACAGCTGGAGGAAGTGAAGCAATAGGTAATTAGTCTTTGTCACAGTATCAGTTACGTCACTGCAAGGCCTCGCCCTTACATTTAGATAGATTGCAGGCAATAAGATGTGTTTCCGTTCATGTGATGAGTCAAAATTCTATCAGGTGCTACGGAAAAAAACTAAGTTACTGGATTTTCCACTTACTAACTTTCTAGTCATCTATTACCATTACCGGAAAGTTGGTTTCGAGGTGCGCAACTATTTGTGTTTATTTGTTAGGCTGTTATATTAAGCAGTTGTCAGAAAAAAATAAAAGTTAAATGTCTAGTGTATAAGATTTTCAGGGATCTAATAGCAGAAATTAAATATAATACTCATAATTATGTTTTCATTAGTGTGTGATCACATGAAAATAAGAACTGCTATGTTTTTGTTCCAACAGAAGTAGCCATTTATATCATCCAATTTGTTTTCTTCATTCCATTTTGTAGCGTAGCATCCTGTGTTAAGTTCCTTCAAATTCTCCGGCTATGTCTGAATGTGGACCAGAGTTAATACCACCTTTACCAAAATGCGTAGAATGGACAAAATAGAAATGGTCTTGCAGCCACTGTAGGTAACATCCTCTTTGCTAGATGTCATTAAATATCACACCATAAACATTTAACATGGAATTACTCAGCCTTCCGTTTGCCATAACCTCTCTGCTGATACAGCCTGACCTCCTTTCCCATGCGCTGCAGGATGATGAGGTTTATGTTTCAGTTTATGGTAGTGGGAATATAAGGCCATTTGCCACCTGCACAGAGTTGCGAAATCCACAACTGGACAGGGAGAGTGTTTACTGTGACTGCTGCTGCGTGGTTGAGCAATCAATGTTTTTTTTTTTTCTTCCTTGTGCGCCTCACATCTCTGAGTGGAGGAAGTTAGTTGAACCTTTACTCACCTGCCCCAGCCTTTATAGCTCATCATAAATATTAACAGAACAAAACACTCAGACAGGAAGTAGACTCCAGCAGTTAGGATACTGCAAACAACACACCAGTTAATCATAATCAGCATCCCCATTAGCAACTGTCATTCACGATGTACAAATGAGATTGATTAATATTCACAGCTGCACAGTCGTGACAACCTTTTTGTTTATTACAGTGTGGTTCCTCAGTCTGAGTAATAATTAGGAGTCTAATTACATCTCGCATGGCTCCTCTAATTAAAACGGTCAGCTTGCCTTGCTAGTCTGCCTCTGTTGCCTAGGTGTTAGGCTGTTGGACCGCAGGGTTCATGTCAGGGAGATCCCTCAGGGACGAACTAATGAGAAGGAATAAGAGAGAGGGCGGGAGACAGCTGTTTATGCCTAATTCTCACCAATTCTGTGCCATTAGCTGTTGAATTGCATGAACTTTAAACAACAACACAACTAACATGCAGCATGGAAAAGGAAACGAGTAATACTACCTTTGGAGAATAGTCGTACAGAGCTGAAATATTACTTGAAACTGACATAAACACTGAGGAGATTTAGAGACGCCTTACTGTAATTAAATAAGTGTTTTGTTGCGAGGTGTGTCTCAGCATTTTTGGTGCAAGTGTTGGCTTTCCTCACAGTCAAGAGCAGACATGTTAAGGAATGCGACCCAAGAGAAGTTACTGTGCACCGGCAGCATTGTTTTTCTGTGAGACACTTGCTCAAGTTAAACCTTAAACCATCAATTCAGACATGTAAGAGAACAATCAGTTGTATACTTATGTGAATACAGAGTTTGTGTGTGTGTGTGTTTCTGTGTATGTGCTAATGGAGGGATATCAGTGCATTTAACACAGCTGACGCTCAGTGCCAGTCAGAACCTGTCTGACTCGCTCTAGAGATGACTGAACATGCATCACAGGACAATGAACAGCCCTTTTTACACTTATTTCTCCTTTTAAGAACAGCAGCCTTTATTAAAAAATGTTTTATGTCTTCTTCCCTTATCAGTAATTATGCCTTCCCTATGCAAATACTTAATTGCACAACACCATATAGCCTACAGCAAAGTTGTATGCCTCAATGTATCTCCAAATCAATAGCATTGTTGATATTGGAACTGAACGCTAGTGGAAGTGCGTGGATCAGCAGTTGTTTTAAGGCCAGGTTTGTTATTTAGTCATGTCAAGAACTTGCCACTTGCTTAAACTAGGCTAAAGTCATTAAAACCATTATTAATTATGAGATTGAGAGATATACAGTTCCCTTAAGAAACATATAAAAAAAATCTCATGGTATTTATGACACACAGGATCTTTTCCCTGAAATGAGAAGGCTGTCGAGAGATGCTGGTCACAGTGGTTGTTTTAACAAGGCAGCATAGCAGTGGAGCGCTCCGGGCTTTAGCCAGTATAAATACACTCACTTTGACTCATGAGCAAGAACTCGCTTTGTCGCTCAGATTTGATTCCTATTGTAGATGCAGTCCAGATTGGTTATTTTCACATGAAAGCTGGCCAAGTTATGACTGTGAAGTCCAAATGCACTAACAGAGACACACACTGAATGTCCTAACTGGAGCCAGTGTGTTACATAAGCTTTGGATGCTTCTGACTGATAGTAAGGTGACCCTTAACATATCTCTGCAAAAAATGCACATGATTTACAACACCATTTTGTGTCTTTCCTCACAGTATGTCAAGGCATCACCAACCGGCTAAACCTTCTGGGCTCTAAAGAGGACCACTACCAAAACATGGTGAAGACCTACAGCAACTGCACTGTAGTCCTGGAGAATCTGGAGATCACCTACATGGAGGAGAACCATGACCTCTCCTTCCTTAAGGTAAAGGCCTCTCTCAGCACTGCTAATATTTAGTTTATTTTGTTTTTTAATGTATCTTTGGTGGTCTGAAATCAATTTGCCAGACAATCTGCCTCTGATCCTCACAAACCCTTCAATGCTTTTATTGCCTCGGTTCTGATAATTAAAATCAGTGGCGAGAGAGTCCACTGTTACAGATGATTCAGTGTGTTTATAACCCTCTTGTTGGAGTCTTACTTGAACTGCAGCTGTAACGACAAGTCTGTGAACACAGGGCAGATGTGATTACAGACCACACACGCTCACATGTGAACTTGCACCCACAAACACAGAATAGCGTACAGTCAGGAGATAACATGCAGTAGTTTCAAAGATGTAGTTTCCACCGCAGACGGATATATTTGTCCTCTTTGGTTTTGTCTCCAAACAAATTCACTGGTTACTTAGGCAAATAGCTCCTGCCACATCAGAAAGCAAACCAAAGCTCTTGTCTCGTACCAGTAATTTGAAGCAATATTTACATCTTTACCTCACAACAAGGCTTTTTGTCATTTCCTCTTCCGCAGTCTATTGAAGAGGTGGGAGGATATGTACTCATTGCCCTCAACACAGCTTCCAGGATCCCTCTGGAAAACCTGCGCATCATTCGAGGTCATTCCCTGTACGATGGAGGGTTCGCTCTTGCTGTTCTCGCCAATTATGACAAAGTTAAAGCTAGTGGAACCACTGAGCTTCTTCTGACGGGCCTGACAGGTTAGTCCCCCTAGCCACATTGCTCACAAGCTTTTCAGGTTTGTGATTTGTGGTAATGTTATAAGATATGGATATATTTTATGTTTGGGTCACTGCCTCTATGGAAACTCACACATATTATTACCATTTATAGAGATTCTTAAAGGAGGTGTAAAGTTTAAGAACAACCAGCTGTGTAACGTGGAGACGATACAGTGGTATGACATCGTCAATGGCGACACCAAACCCAGCATGGAGCTTCAGCCAGCCAGCAACAACCCACTTTGTAATTATAAATATTACCATTATAAGCTAGAGAGTCCAAATACATTTCATTTTTTCTGCTGAACTATGTATTTCAGAGATTTTTTGAGTTAACATATTTCAACATTTCTTGCTTTTCCAGGCAAAAAGTGTGACTCGACCTGTTTTAATGGTTCGTGCTGGGCACCTGGACCTGAGAACTGCCAGACTTGTAAGCTCTTATCTGTGTTTTTATATCACGTAAAAATGAAACAGAAACTGGAGCACATACTGTATGTTGTTTTGAGGTTGAAATCTGTGACCTTTTGTTAATGTTAGAGTTGCACAATTACTGAATTGCAATGTCAGCCTTTGCAATTATATAATCGCAAAGGCTGCAATGTAAAGGTCTGGTGTATGTATAGTAATGTTCTTAATTCACACTGAACAGAGAGATGTACTGTGTAGATCGTGCAAAATGAAAACCACTTTTGGCATTTATTAGCAAATTCACATTGCAAAATGATGAATTATCTGAGCATTACTCATGATAACCAAGCAAGTAAACTAAAATAACAATATCTCTAAAATTATCCAAAATAGTCACTTTTTCTTTTACCCAATTGTGCAGCCAGTTTCTTTCCTCAGAGACACTTTCTTCCAAGAGCTGTCATCACACTTAACTGCAAAAAGTAATAACTCTGGTGTTCTTCTGTACAATCACTTCCCTCAATGCATCCTTGCAATCACTTCCATTAATGTGCAATAACCCTGTGAAATTGTGAATTATGTGCAATAAGTCAACAATAATCCTCTGTTCTTACAATAACAATGCAATATTTATTAAATATTTATTCAAATACAAATGCACTTTTTTGTAGGCTTTCATAGATATACACACTGTTAATATTGTTAATATACATAGATATACATACTATTAATACTGTAAATGTTGTGTCTATTCATATTTTATGTCCATTTTGTTTTATTCTACTTTTATTTCTATTTTCTTATTTTAGTTTTAGGGGGGTTTTTTTGTTGTAATTTTATACTTGATCTATTCTTATTTTCTGAGGTATTGGTGTGTTTTTTTATTTTTATTGTTTACACTTACTGGAGTAGCACTCCTATTTTCATTTAACACACAATGACAATAAAGGCTATTCTATTCTATTCTATTCTATTCTATTCTATTCTATTCTATTCTATTCTATTCTAGCCCTAGTTAAAGCACTGTATCATTTTTAATGCAGAGTGTATCTGAATGTGCCGTTTTCTTTTATTTATTGTAAATATTGCTGTTTATACCTTTGGTTCAATTTGTTGTGTCTCAGCTGAGCAAGTAAGACTACCTTTGTCACGTAACACCATTTTCAGTCGCATTACATGGTTGGTTATTAACAATTATATTATATAACAGCAAGGACAAACAACAGTCACATCCAGCCTTCTATTAAGATGCAGAATGCCCTGGTGTAATGCTTTAATATGACCTCTAAACTATACAGACTGATAGTTATTCCACTGTTTTTGTCTTGTTCTTTTGTCCAGTAACAAAGCTGAACTGTGCACAGCAGTGCTCTAAGAGGTGCAGGGGACCTTCACCCAGCGACTGCTGTAATGAGCATTGTGCTGCTGGATGTACCGGACCAAGGCCTACAGACTGCCTGGTGAGACAGACGGCTTCGTATGGGAGACAGTAATACTTGTGTGTAATAAGGAATACTGGTGTGATCAAGGTGCTCAGGCAGGGAGTCAGCAATACACAATGAATATTTCATACTTTTCTAATAAATCTGGAGAAGACGCCTCTGACAAAACAAAGCTCCCACTAAACAGCGTATTTTTTGTTTTTCTTTACAGAAATACTATTATTTTAGTACCAGTGAGACATATAACTGCTGATTAAATCTTCCATTTGGCAGTACCTCTGCTTTTCCTCTCCGTATGGCTCTGAGGATTCAGCCAAAGCTGTGATAGAGGAATGCAGTGTTATCATTAGTGTGGGGCTCTGTTATGGTCCCAGTGTACTGGATGACTGTTGTTTGTGCGGCAGGCTTGTCGGGACTTCCAGGATGACGGGGTTTGTAAGGACTCCTGCCCAGGCCTCATGCGCTATGACCCCAACCTGCACCAGCTCGTCCCCAACCCACACGGAAAGTACAACTTTGGGGCCACATGTGTTAAAACCTGCCCACGTAAGTACAACTGCATGAGGAGACACAGTCGTTTATCTTTTTGATGAGAATTATTGAACATTGTGGTTCAACTGCCTGAGGCTATGTTAACACTACAAAAGTGTCCCAAATCTCATGTCCCAATTCTCAGTTCAAACATATGCAGTATATGTTTGAGTGCAGCAGTGAAGTGAATTAACAGGGACCTTTTACTACACAATAAATATTGATAAGGCTTACGTTTCAACTTAAAAGTAAGGTTTTGAATGCACAGCTTTTACTTGTACTTTCACAGTATGAGTATATTATTATATATAATAATAATAATAATAATAATAATAATGTATATTATTATTATTACTTTTGTGCACATGTGTCTCAGTTCAAGACTGTTCACAGTGGAATTTGATATTGCCTTAAAAGTGAACAGCAAAACAAAACAAAAACACCAAAAAACTCAGCAGTAAATTAGACTTGGTCACTAAGACTTGCAGTATGAGTGCAGTCTAACTATGCATCTGCACTGACCCTGGATACCAATATTTTATATATTTTTTATTAGGATACTTTAAAACATGCACCGTTGAAGTTGTATTCTTGAGAGTCTATATAATCTAAATAAAACACCAGCGTTTACTTGCCAAAACAAAATACAACATATCTGAAAATTAAATACAACACACCTGAAAATTAAATAAAACATGCCTGAACATGAGCTTTTTCACACTGAGGTACACTGAACAAGTGCCCCACTTGTCCTTCAGAGTTGTTAGAC
>JAPQRQ010000010.1:18438453-18448748 GCA_037367365.1 Apogon talboti | reverse complement strand
TAGATCAGTAGATGCTTTTGGTTACTGGAGGTTGTGTGGGTCTTCTTTTTGAGAAGTCTGAACTGCAGTCTGTCTGTTGTGATTAAATGCCATGATGGACTATCAACATTCGGCCATTGTGTTGTCTGCTTAGTGCACTGATATACAAAACAGTGTTAAATGATCTCTTCTATTGTCCTCTGCTCCTTTTTAATGAGGAAAAATAGGATACGATTTCCACAAGTCAGGTTTTTCCAACTGTTTGGTATTTCATAATGCTATCGTTGGACTGCGTGACATAAACAGACTCCAATCGACCTCAGTGATTGATATTGTTTCTGGAAGGAATCAGTGGCGTGTCTGTTTGCACGCACATAAAGGAAACGGTGTCCATGAAATCAGATATGTTTGGAAACGTAGAAGTGTAGCAATGCAGAGTGACAGTGTTTTTTGATGGCCTGCTGAGTGCAAAGCATTTCCCTATTTGTTTTAGCTGCGCCAAGTATCCGTGATTTGGTGACTTTGTTGCAGTAGCATAGAGTTTCATCAGATTCTTTACACTGGTTTACAGGTGCACTGGACATGGTCTTCAAGGCTGTCAGGGTAAAAGGTGAGTAAATACCAATCACAAGCTTACTGTAATCTCACCTCTTTGTGTTCATTTTTTTTCCCCTATCTGCAGTCTTCAATCATTCCCACTTGTCTTTCAGCCTCTCTGGTCTATCCATGATTGCAGCGGGTGTTGTTGGCGGTCTGCTGGCTGTCCTTATTGCAGGTCTGTCTGTCTTTGTGTTGCTACGCCGACGCCACATCAAGAGGAAGAGGACCATGCGAAGACTCTTACAAGAGAGAGAGGTATGATTGGAAAACAGAGGTGTGATGCGTGTAGGAGTGGAAAAAGTTCATTAGTGGGACAACATGCAGTGTTTGTTATGTTTTTTTTGTCAAATTTGTAGTGAATGATTTAAGTGTTTTGGAAAATGAACGCTAATACTCTGCAGTGCATTGTAATAACTGATGAATGGGAGACAGTAATTAAAGCATTGTATCTTTTTTTCAGTTGGTTGAACCTCTGACTCCAAGTGGAGAGGCACCAAACCAGGCTCTGCTCCGAATCCTAAAGGAACCTGAATTTAAGAAAATCAAAGTCCTTGGATCAGGGGCATTTGGTACAGTTTACAAGGTAATACACTGGCTCAGATTTCTGTCTTAAACGTAGTGTTCTTTATATGAAACCCCATTTCTCAGCCTTATTCAAGCTGAAGTTCTGGAGTACGTGCCAAACCTACATAACCAACACCCGTCAGTGTTTTCGCTCATGTACATCTGTTGTCAATTTTGCAATTAAAAGACATTTTTAACTTGCAAGATCATGCATCAGTGACTCCACTCTCCCCTTTTTTTGAGAGTTTCATCAAATAAAAAAACTGTAACTTTTGTCTGTATGCAAAGGCAGGCGTGGCTTTTTTAGATCCTTTTGTGCTATTGACCTTTATTTTTGCTAGAAACACAACGTGAGCACTGTAGTTTATATTTAGTTAGTCCCCGTACACCTTCCTGCTGCCATAAATACTCACCAGTGCTCTAAATCTTCTGCTGAAAATAGTCCCAAACAAAAAATGATTTTCTACCGCTTTTAGTTTTCTTCTTTCCATGGCAGTTGTTGACAAAAAAGAAAAATCTAGAACATCCCAGCCTTACCTTTAAAGTACGAATAAGTTTTGGGTAAAAGTTGGCATTTTCTTTTGCTCAGGCATGTGTTTTATATGTGTAGACATACTCATCTTTGCATTACTCAGACGCATCTGTTGAGTCATTTGCAGGTGAAATAATAAACGAGTGTCCTTACAGGGCCTGTGGGTTCCAGAGGGAGAGGATGTGAAGATCCCAGTAGCCATCAAGGTTTTGAGGGAGGCCACATCACCAAAGGCAAACAAAGAGATCTTAGACGTAAGTTTTCTGATTAATGCGGTACTTTTTGTGCTCTAAGCTTACAGTAACACTCAGTCAGACGTACAGTAATAGGGCTTTTTATTTGTAATTTCCTGTCCTACTTCAGTAAGGATAAGTACTGCTGGTGAGAAAAGACAGTGAGTTTACATAAAAATATGAAAGTCAGTTCATTGTAGGATTGTGGGAAGTGATTGTGAATTGATGGTTTGATGTGAAATAGACCCTTGTCCTGACCATTATAAGTGCTTGCCAGATGTCAGTTTGACTTTAATGCATCGTGTAATTTACAGCACATGCAACTTTATTTGAAAGAAATTGCTACTTATTTTTCCTTGTAATGGGAAACGTGTCATGTTTCTACGCAGTGACCCACTCACGGGGCTTTAGGAAATAGGATTAATTCATTGGAGGGTTATGTGTGGGCGTTGGTGTGTAATCCAAGGCTGAGGTGTTCTGGAGAGGAATGCAGTTCTGTGGCCACGCTGTGAAAGCAGTCTGCTCCAAATGCATTATGCAAACGGCTGAATGTGCATCTTAGATCCTGTGTTTTTGTGGTAGTGTTGCTCAGTCACTCCACATCTGGGAGCTGAGGTGGACATGCACATCCTCTGACCGACATGACTTCAGGGCAAAGGCTTGCTATTTAAAGGGAACAGATTTATAAATGGGCTTTGAAGCCTTTTTTTTTCTTCGTCGGACTGTGAGAATTACAGAGCTCGTAGCAAATAAGTGGTTTCCTACAGAACAATGTTGATATGGTAATAGGCATGTAGAAAATATCTGGGATGCATTTAATGCTCTCATGACAGGAAACAGGGAACTAAAAATGCACTGTTTGAACTTCTCTGCACGGTTCTCTTTGTAACAATCCTCCTGTTGGTGGCCAGTGTGGATTATCCCCTCACTTTTTCACTTTTCTGTTATGACAACAAGGGAGAATTTCCACTCTCACAAGCCAAAAACAGAATGACTGGCCGGTTACGGTCACTGTTTAACAAGTCATCTTTCTTTCTCATGTCTGACTATGAACACCAGGAGGCGTATGTGATGGCTAGCGTGGAGCACCCCCATGTTTGCCGTCTGCTGGGCATCTGTCTGACCTCCACGGTTCAGCTTGTCACCCAGCTGATGCCCTACGGCTGCTTACTGGACTATGTTAAAGAGAACAAGGACAATATTGGCTCCCAGTATCTGCTCAACTGGTGTGTGCAGATAGCCAAGGTAGGACAAAACAGCATGTTGTGATACCATCTGATCCAAGCATTCAGGCGCCTTTCTGTTTGGTGCCGTTGTTTTACAGTTATAGACGTTAGTAACCGTAGCTAATTGTGGTTTTTTGCCTTTGCTTAATAATGCTTTCAATCAACAAGGGAATGAAGAGCGAATCAAGCGAATCTTTGATTGTATAACCTGTGGAAGGAACAGTGTGTAACTGCCAAATATTGTGACTAATTAGGTGATTTTGACAAGTCTGTCATGAGAATATTCTGTACCTTTTATCATGTCTAATCATGCAACGTTTTGACACAGTCCAATCCCACCATATCAGACTGCTATTAAAATAAACCACTGCTCCTACGCAATTACCTGCACTTTATCATTTGTTTGACAAAAGGGGATGAACTACCTGGAGGAGCGCCACTTGGTGCACCGTGACTTGGCAGCCAGGAACGTCCTTGTGAAGACTCCTCAGCATGTCAAGATCACTGACTTCGGTCTGGCCAAACTCCTCAATGCAGACGAGAAGGAGTACCACGCAGACGGTGGAAAGGTTCGTTGGAGATTAGAGTAATAATACTATATACAAAGTGTGATGGAAGCAACAGTTCGCCCCTTTTTAATGCTTGAAGTACTCCATGGAAAAGCTAAAAAGGTTGTTTTCACATCAACATTTAATCACTTTTTGTGCTCACATGTTGGCTAAAATATGAGCCTTTACTGCTCTTTTTAAATCTAGTGCATGTTTGACAGATGACTTCCTGTTGTAAAATGAGGCCTCATGTCATGGAATATATTATTTTTGGCTTTAGAGTTTGTTCTAGATTTTATCTTATGCAATGACGTAGTATAGTCCATCAACTGAGTCTGAAGAGAAACTACAAGTTTGATCATTAAGATGTGGTGTCTGTGTCATTTTCTAAACATGTAATCAGGGTTTCAGCCACATTAAAAATGTGATTTGTGAATCTGTAACTATTCCCATCCTTAGCCACTAGATGACAGTGCTAATTCTTTAAAGCAGTAATGGCTTCAATCTGTGAAAGTGCTCTGCTAAGGCACAAGCCAAATGTGACTAAATGTTATTAAAGGATAATTGAATTAAGTTATCACTCTTTGGCCACCTCTCACACTCTGTTCTGTTAAGAAAGTCTAGTGGCGTGCAATAAAGGCTGTAAACGTTCCCATTTAGAAAAGCCACAGGACATTTTCTGAAATTCTGCACAATGACAAGAAAAAGTGTGTTCCCTGCTCTTGTTATTGTCCATATTATTATGATTATTATTATGATTATCATGATTATGATTATTATTATTATTATTATTATTATTATTATTATTAAAAGGAATGTTACGGTGACCGGTTTAATCATCTTTAATATACATGTATAATAAATTTTTGACAACAGGTACAACATTTGGAAGTTAATACATTTTTAACGCTTGTTTCACAGGTGCCAATAAAATGGATGGCTCTTGAATCGATCCTGAACAGGACGTACACACACCAGAGTGACGTTTGGAGCTATGGTAAGTCTCCTGCCTCATGTTCTGCGAGTGTCTTTTCTATCTCAAACCCAGAACGACGTGAGCCCTGCTGTCAGTGTCCCAGATTGTGTTTGTATCCTTATGTAACTTCAGATACATACAGCAGCTGGACTCCTGGGTATTGGTGACAGTCTCTGTGGAGAAATATTTATTCATTGCTAAATAAAGTGTGTTAACAGTGAGGGGACAGTCATTTTGAATCCTCAGATGGGATGTTGTTTTTGGATCTAAAAAGGCTGCGCTTGTCAGATTACGAGCACACTGAATGAAAAAGGAGAACATCTTGCTAGCATCTGCAATTTTTAGGACGCAGGTAGCACACACCTACACACCAGCAGTCTCAAATGGACAATATCACGCCAGAACAGACTGTTGCTTCAACCCACGTAAACAGCCCTTTCAGTAAAGATGCCTGCACATAGCGCACAAAATACTGCATGTGTGGGGCAGTTTCCAGATCGTCTTTTCCCCAGGGTTTGATCATACCTTCCGCTCAGTATGGCAAAACCATCAGCAAACCCTGGCAGATGTGACATCCTCCCTTTCCTCCTTTTCCCTCTTTCAGCTCCTCCACCACATGGATGCATCCTGCTCACTCCCACTCCTGCAGGCACAGCCAATTTGTCAACATAGCTATTTTGATGCAATGTGTTTGAGAAGCCTGCATCCTGCCACTCTTTCCTTTCTCTGTCTTCAAATGACACATCCCCAGGTTTAGATATAACATGTCTATCCTTCTGTAGGTGTAACAGTTTGGGAGTTGATGACATTTGGGACCAAACCATACGATGGTATTCCAGCCAGTGAAATAGCCGGAGTCCTGGAGAAAGGGGAGCGTTTGCCTCAACCACCAATCTGTACCATAGATGTTTACATGATCATGGTGAAATGTAAGCCTAAAAGCCTATTACTATCAACTCTGTTTTCATGATGGTTTCCTGTTAATGCTGTTGTCTTCTTGCCTTATGACCGTATCTGTCACTTTATCTGTCCAGGTTGGATGATTGATGCGGATAGCCGACCCCGTTTCCGGGAACTAATAGCAGAGTTCACAAAGATGGCACGGGATCCGTCACGTTATCTTGTTATCCAGGTATATTTTTACCCAAACGGAGCCTGGATGTATTAAATGTGCTGTTTGCTCGATGAGTTAAATTGCATTTATGTTTCAGGGTGATGAACGCATGCATCTGCCGAGTCCCACAGACACTAAATTTTACCGCAGCCTGATCAGTGGGGAAGACATGGAGGATGCTGTGGATGCAGATGAATACCTGGTGCCACAACATGGCTTTTTCAGCAGTCCGAGCACCTCCCACACCCCCCTGCTTCACTCCGCAGTAAGTTACTCCATACGGAAAAAGCATTATTTATTAAATCCTGAGTATTTCTGGATGATGTGTTGTTCCGTGTTTTTTATTTTTAACTTCTCAGATGTGGTGTCTCCAGCACCATGGAGCATATTTTGAAAAATTAAAATAACAAAGACACTGCTGTCACTAGGGCTCTCTCATTGAAAACAAGAAAAAAAAGAAGTAGTTTGATAATGATGTGAAGTAGTGTGGGATCAGTGGCTGCAGATGACAATCTATCTGACTCATTTAGAAAGCATGTTTACAGTTGCTGATGTATTAAAAAAGTTTAATTCCTACTGTTCTCTTGAATAAAATAGCCACAAGTAGCAACAAAAGGCACACTGTTGATAGGTGACTAAATGAAACAGGATGCTATTAATTATTGATGTTACTGCCTGTAATGTGAGTATAGATGTTAACAAAATATGCACTGTAACATAAGTCATTTTTAGATATTTTATTGCCGAAAGAAAATTCACTTTATAGTTTTAACAACCCTAATGGACTGATTAAATGTGCATGGAAACTGTCTAATGTTTAATGTGAGATACATAATGTCCATATTAAGCAGAATATGTGGATAAACTGTAAATTTGATGTTAGATCAATTATATATTGCCTAGTGAATGTAGGCCCATGGAGAACTGCAGGGACAAAAGGGTTAATACAAATTAAACCAAGGCTTGATGATCTTTTGGGCATCTGGTTTTTGCAAACTGTCACCATTATTGCACATTAATCATCTGAAAATAATGCTACTATTCACAGTCTGTGATGTTGTATATTGTGAGCCTTTTCCTAATGGTCATTGCACATCGAAGTCACAGCTGTAATGAAGGAGCTGAAGTGCATTATAACGAACAGACATAAACCAGACACACACAGTCATCACTGTGACATTCTCAATCAAAGCATGTGAGAGACGAATAGCAGCTGCTTTGGATTCCGGATGAAATTTTCCAAGAAAAGCGGCATTAATTGATGAAGAAATGACACGGCGCATGTACACTTCAGCGGTGTGCAGTCAGCTGTTTGATAATTTAATTGTGCCACTTTAACCAGGTTTTGGGAAATGGGACTTCTGCATAAACCATTAGCATGTGAGTCTCAATGGAAAGAAACAGAGTCATTGTTTTAAAGCTGTTGAAAGCGATTAGTTTTCGGATGAAGCGGCGAAAACAGAACGCTGACCGGTGATCACATGAGGACATTTGACCTGAGTGACCGCTCATACCTGGCCTGAGCCTTCGCTGACCCCAATTGTCCTCGTTTTAACGGCCTCCAGCGGGACTGTTTCTCCTCATCCCGATCCTGAACCACCCCCCCACCCCTCCCCGTCATCATCCCACGTCTCCCACGTTTTCCTCCCAGGTGCCTTTTTGATAGATGAGAGTCAAACGAGCTGCTCCGGTTCAGCGAAGGCCGTGCGTAGGTCTGGCTCTTCTACCTGGGATCACTGCCGGCCACTGACAGCCTAGTTACTCCACACAAGCTTTTCAAGTTTGATTACCTTTGCAGGCAACCAGGAGAACCTTTTCACATCTTTGGCCAAAAAAAAAGCTCAGATTGAGCATGTTTTTGTAATATTACTGGGGCACAATCCACCACGGGTTTAGAAATCTTTTACAGATGGTTGCTTTTTCAGTGTGTTTAATTTCCTTTTCTTGTTGGAAGTAATTGCATTGCCACAGCTGTCACTCATTGCTCTGTGTTCGCTCAGTTTCCATGGTTTAGCACCATTCACCGTCCTTTGACTCCAGTAGCTGATAGACACAACAAAGCCTGTCAGATTGTTTGAATGAAAATGAGGCTGTTTCACGGACGCTTATTTTGCTCCTCATCACTTTGCACAGGGTTGATTGTTCTTCTTCTCCGGGCACTGTACACACACACACACACACACACACACACTACTATCTATTCGGTTAGAGTCGTGAAGTTAGTGAACTAAAATAAAAGAAAGATGCACACCTTTCAAAATATCTATAAATCAAGGATATTATAAGGTAATCAGGCGTAAAGGATTTGTCTGTGTATGAAATAAGGCAATTTTAGGCACATTTCTGTTATGCATCATGCTAACTTTTTGCAGTGTTCCCTTCATGAAATGTCAATGTTGCTTTGTCTGTTTTGCAGAGCCTCAACAGTAGCATCGGAACCTGCCACAGTAGAAATGGCTTATCGGTAAGAGGAGATGAATTGCTCCAAATGAACTGAAATAAAGTGTCTTCCCTTTCTTCACAGCCCACTGACTTTGCCTTTTGTTATCACAGAATGGGTTCCCCAGCAGAGATGGAAGTGTGGTCCTCCGATATATTCCTGACCCCACAGATAAATTTTTAGATCACGCCTTCCAACCGGCTCCAGGCGAGTATCCTTCAACTTCAAAACCTCTCAGCGTCACTACTTTAATATCATTCATGTCATTCTCAGCCTCGCCTCCTCCCTCTGTTTGATTCAGTGAGTCAGAGGGACATCTAGTGGTTTAGAGGATCAGGAATCTTTAACAACGCTATTGTACTTGTGCTGCTGTTGTAGCGGAACAACACATACCTGTTCTTCTTACAGCATGAGTTATTATTCAGTATCTTTTAGATTCATATATTATTCACATGGCTCTAATGGGTAATATTAAAATGCAAATGGAGCATTAGAGCTGTGCTTTTGATCCTAACATCAGCAGATACTGTGTATGTGTGTCAAGGCCTTCACACTGATCAGGCTTTAAGACCAACACAGTTTTGTCTGACCTCTCCCTCATGTGAAACTAAAGGAAATACAAATATTTTGCCCATATCTTTCACAATGAAAACGTCCAATTATAATGTCCTCTCCCTTTGAAGACATCAAATCTGGCTTAATAAGAAGTCTATAAGAATGAGCCATAAGAATATAATTGAAATTAGATTATTCCTTGTGTACTAACTCATAATGATAATGTAACTTGGTTGAACAAAAATAACAATAATTACATAAAATATGAAGCAAATAATTTTACCTCAGTTTCTGTAAGAACTCTACAGAATGTTGCAAATCACTTCATTATGTAATAACACCCACATTTTGGAATAATCTGCCATTTTTTAATACAGAGCTTTATATGTATATAACCAATCACCCTGCATTTTGTATTAAATAATTACCTATAACTGTTGTTTTTATGCTAAATTGTAAAAATATAGTGCAATATCCCCGCGACCCTAGTGAGGATGATGCGGGTTCAGAAGATGAATGGATGGATAGTGCAATATGTAAAAACCAACCAAACGGATATGTTCATCTGTACACACTGTATTTTTAACAGTTAAGCTGAATTACACTTCCCAAATACTAAATTAAACAGCATCAGCATCATATTCGACTCTAACCTAAGTTGAATTAGCCATATTTTTATCGTTTTTATTACACAAACTTAGGGACTTCATATTATAAACCAACCTAGAAAAATTCAGCAACATTTTTATTTTTGCAAGCGACAGCTAAAGTAAAAAGGCCTTAAAAAACCTTAGATGGTAATCACCACAATTATGCAAGAGTAATTTATTGCAAAATGTAGGAGAACATATTAAAATTGAAGCTCAGGCTGTTTATTATTTCAATATGTAAATGTTATTACATAATAGTGTCAAAGTTAATTAGATTCTGTTAAAATCTAACATCATTCAGAGGTTTTATATCATGTGTTGTTGCAAAACCTGAAATATTTTAAATGAATCTCTAAATTTACTGGAAAAAAAATGGAAAATTACTGTTATTGAGTTTGAGCTCATCCTGCCATCATTAACGTCGACTGTAATAATGCTGCGTTCACAGACTACATGAACCAGAATGGAGTCTCAGATGTGATGAATCCCATCTATCAGCACCCGGGTCCCCCTCGCAGCGTCCTCCCCACCATCGCCTCCGATGAAACGGAGACAGAGTACCTGAACTGCTTTAAGAACGAGTCCTCGGGACCGGAGTACCTCAACGAGGTCCAACCCGCCACCGTTCTCCCCCTCACCTCCAACGGCGTCCACAGCGTCCAGAAATACCAGCCTCAGAACAGCATAGACAACCCGGATTACCAACAAGATTTCACTCCCACCTTCAAGACACACACCAACGGACACATCCCGGCAGCGGAGAACGCAGAGTACCTGGGTCCGGACTGACAACTTGGTGGAAATATGGACTAAAGAGACTTTTTTTTCAGTCTCTGTTCTTTTTTCCATTAAGAAAGGGCATTGATGTCTTGACTGGG
>JAPQRQ010000010.1:18424656-18438353 GCA_037367365.1 Apogon talboti | reverse complement strand
GCTTCAGTGGTACCATCACTTATCATATGTTAAGGAGTCAGGTGACACTTATCCAGCTTACAGTGGTGTTTGCATGTTGTCAAACTTGTCACACAGCCCCCCCACCCCACTACCCTTGGCATTCCAAAGAGTTTTTGTCTCAAATCCAAAATACAAATGACTTTTTCTTGATGAAAAGCTGGACAAAAGCTGACTAGTAGTAAAAGTCTGCCTGAGAGGTGTTGGACCAGAACGTGCGTAACATCTAAATGTTGTCTTTTCTGCAGTCTCAAAAGTGAAAAATATCTCTTTTGTGCACACACAACAGTGATTCAAATGTGTCGGTGGAGTAGTTCTATAAAAAAGTGCATAAACGCCTTCATTTAATTGGACGGACAAAGCAGCAGAGACTCGCAGCTCCAGCCAAAACACAACTTAAGGTACTTGTGTTGCAAATCTCACAAGTGAGATACGATCAGTAAACAGTACTGGTCAGTGGGAATGGAAAGAGTTGACAACGTCAACGCTCACACAGTGGCGCGCTGATGCGAGGCCTCGGTTCACTCCGAGGCGCAGTCGAGAAGATGGAAGAAAGCTCTTAAGATTAAAATGCTGGCCTGACGACACTCTTCTACACAGATGAGTCACTGAAGTTGCAATATATAGAATGTATAGTCTGATATAAAGGGGAATACTGGTGAATTTCAGCTTTAAGATGATGTAAACTTTGTGCTGTAGGGCAGTCTGTATGTGTTACAAACTCTCTGCTTATGATGAAACCAGAGAGTAGAGTGTCCCACGTCCCCTTCTGTGTGATATGACAGAAACTATGTAGAGAATGTAATGGTAAATATAGCAAATGTGACTGCGGTCGTTTCCACACTGCTGTGTTTTGTAGTTCAAAATGTGCAGCACTCATGTAGCATGAAGCTTTTTTTGTGTCAGTGTAACACAAGAATGGCTTATCTCTGAGCTTTATTATAAGTTTTAGCACATTAGTCTGCAAAACCACAAAGCTCTGACCTTTTCACTGATGAATTCCCGCAGTTGGTTCCTTTTGTAAGAGCTTACCGAGTTTCTACCGAGCAGCTCATTAACTCAACAGGCAAAAAAAAAAAAATCTTCACCAAAAGCAAAGAAAGATCGGAAACTGCTTGTAACCGGCACTTCCTGTTGCATTCCAGTAGTTTTTTTTTCACCCAAGTGAATATTTGCTGGTTGAATATTTAAACCCATGTGATTGATTGAAATAGTTCCCCGTTCTGATGTTTTGGTTTGGAAACCTTCTGAATGACTGTCACATCAGACACTAAAGATGTTTTTTGATGCTTGTCGTCAAATATAATTATATTGGGAGACTTTTTTTTTTTTACATAAGTGTAAATTGTTTCTCACAAGATGTTGATGCCACATCGATTAATCTGTTCGCAGCTTTAAAGTCTTGTAGTCCTGCAAGAGTTTTCACTTTTCAAATACAGTATTATTCCTAGTTTTAAAGGAATATGGTATTGTAGCAAGCTATAAGCCAACTTTTGCAGATTTTACACAGGTACATGTACAGAAAGCAGTGATTATGCTGTAATATAACCCAAAATAGTCACCTATAATTTATACTATCAATACAGATTTCGCCACATCATCATATGTGAATGTACTTATTCCTAAATTGTAATGATTCCCTTCAAATGTTAAACATGAATAAATCTTTTCTATGGAAGTCCAGCTTGTTTTTTGTGTGTTTTTGTCTTAAATAAAGAATCATTTACAGGAGGAGCACATACTGTCGCCCCTTGCTCTTTCAAAGCCATAATGATTCACTCACCTATTCAGGCCTGTTATCTTAACACACCGAGCACTTCAAATAACACTTTGATTAAATATCTTCATCAGATAAAAAGCTAAATGAGAGTCTCATCCACCCTGATGAAGCAGCTTTATTTATAGAGAGCATTTAGAACCAGGAAGTGTTGATCAAAAGCTTCCTTATTACAATTATAGGAAACTAAATGAACTAAAGGTGATATAATTAAGTATGATAATCACATATATCGGTCATTCAAGGGCTCTCAAAGGAAGGTTTTATAATTATTTATGTTAATAGAACTAGAAGGTTAAGTAGTGAGAGACCAACAATAGAGGATACCTGTCGAAGTTGGACTTTTAACTAAGAATGAGTAACGTACGTAATAAATGGTGTACACATGTAAGGGGTCTGGAGGTGAAATATGTGGTAAAAGTAAAGTAATCTGAATTCAATATGTAATAGGACTCTGGTTGTATCAGTGTAAATATCAGACTTTGAGCTCAATGACCTAAAACCATTAACAGCAAGGAGAATGATTTACCATGATTTACCATTAAGGGATAAAATCCACATCATTTTACATGTTGTGTTCAGGTTGGAAATATAACACGAGTAAGAAAAAAAGCGAAAAATAGTAATAAATAAATAAAAGCTGTGTTGTGTAGTAAAAATGTGTGGTGTCATTTATTTAGACTATTTAGTTTATGCTACAGGAATGAATTGTATGATTAAATTTTGGCAGCACACTTCTAAATTTGGATGTTTTAATGTATTTGGAGATTCTATTTTTTTGCCCCTTTTGTGTCCTCAATGGTCTTCATGAAAAAACTGAACAAAAACAAATCATTAAAAAATCTTGGCTTTCCCCCAAAATGTATGGCAATGCATGGGCTGTGCATCTTCAAAATAGGACAATGATGGAATTAAACCTATAGCTCACTTTTATTTTGTATTTTGCAAAGTCAAATATGTTTGGGGTTTTTTTCAAAGACATATATATCATAAAAGGGAAGTGGACTCTGTGTGTGTGTCTCGCGCATCACACAAAATCCATAAAGAGCTGACTGCTGCAGTTTGGCATACTTATATATTTTTGGTCAAGGAAGAGACTAGAGAAAACAGCAAATTGATAGGACCAATATTTTGGGAGATATTAGTAATTTTGGAATACAATAGCATCCCATGTTGCCATGCCCAGAATCATAGCAAGAGATAAACAATAGGGCTATGTTGCCATGGTGTCAAATTTCATGTGCAGAAACAGACATGCCAGCTGAGAGGTTATTCACCTGAAAGTGTCAGTGGAATTTTCCAAGAAAGTCAAGGGATGAACTATATCAGAGGATCTAGAGGTTCCCCACAGGTCCATGTGCTAGTTACCTCAGCCAAGGAGGTTATGTATTCACCAGGGTTTGTTTGTCTGTCTGTTTGTTTGCAACATAAGACAAAAAGTTGTGGACGGATTTTAATGAAATATTCAGGAAATGTCCTAAATGGGACAAGGAACAAGTGATTATATTTTGGGGTTGATCCAGATCATCATCTGGATCCAGGAATGTTTTATGGCTTTTTCATTTGACTAACCTCTCAGCTGGTGTGTCTGTTTCTGCACATGACATTTGATACCATGTGGCCCTATCGTTTATCTGTTGCTAGGTAATCAACTTGTTATAGCAGCATGGTGGGGAACTGAGCTGCCTTGGTGGAGGTCTGTGCCCTCCGAGTTCTTTTCTAGTTGGTTATGTTGTTTCATAGTCAGACATTAACCCTTAGAGTCCCAGCACTGTGTTTCTGATAACCATGAAATGATTTCTTCTTTGCATTTAGCCTTTCCTAATTGATTTCCTGTAATGTTATTCCCTGCATTTTGCACATTTTAATGAAAATCAGGTACTTTCCTCTGTGTAATTTATTGATTATGTAGATGTCTATAAGAGCTCAGAGTAAGTTCAAAGGTTATGACATTAAAGCAGAGAGAAAAAGTGGCCTTCTCTGCAAAATAAATAATCACCTGATGGTAAAAAAAAAACTAACAAAAAACAAGCATCTACAACCACTGACATTTGTGAAACTAAATTGGTTTTACTGGTGAATCAATGTTCCAGAAGATGACGATGTCTCCACGTTCACTAAGGAGCTCTGAACATCATCAGAAAAATACACATTTGGTTGTTCTAAAGGGCTGAGAAAGAGCATTTTATTGGAATTATGTAATTGTATTGATAAGCCAGGTGACTATAAATGTATTAAACATGATGCTTTTGGTTGCCAGTAGCTTTTTAGGTCTTTTTGAGGATTAAACTGATTAAACTCTGCTCATAACCTACAAGTTTACACTAACCAGTCCAGTTGAGGTGTAATGCGACAGTAGCGTCGCTTGGCGGCAGCAGCGAGGGGAAGGTTTGTCACCGCCCACAGCAAATAAATAGAGGAAGAAGAAAACAACAGCAAGATATGCGAAACTTTACCTGCCCAGTCACTTTGAATTGATCTTTACAGTAAGAGAGATGGGACTCTTACCAAAACGAAGCAGTTTGTGCGTGTTTTTATTAATTATTCTTCTGCAAGAGGGACATTATCGATGGGTAAGTGCAACTTAACGTCACCGTTCTCGTGACAAAGTCATGACTCAGCTCGGTTTGTTGCTGCTAGTGTGATGTTTATTTGAGGTGTTGTCTAACGAAACTAACATGTAGTTCGTGTCAGCTCTTGTCTAAACCCTTCTAATGCTATGTGTAGTTAATTCAGCGTAAAAAAAATGTCTTTGACTAGTATTTGGCTCAGTCGTGGCTTCAACATAGAAGCTAATGTTAGTTAGAAGGGCTTCGGCTGCGTATCGTTAGCGAAAATAGCTTTGATATTTGACAGAAACTGTGCAGTTTACTATCGTCAGGGATCTGGTGTCTCTGTGTCATGTCCTGAAAGATCAGAACAACGATTTTATTTCAGTCGCCGACAATATGAGGTAACTAAAACTGTCCATTGGTCGTAAACATCTGTAGAATCCAACAGAACGAGTGCATCAATAGAAAACAGCTAATACAGGCATGAACACCGAAGAATACAACAAATAGTTGTAGATACACAAAATACGATGAGATTCACAAAATAGAAGATCTGTAGCATATAGAGGTACACAAAGTACAGCCTTAAATAATGCCATGCTGTAATTCGATTTACTACTAAAAAGTTTAATATTAACTAAAATATAATGCTAAATGTGTAATATGTAAAACACATCTTTGTCCACCAACTGCACAAAAGTGAACTATAGTCTCTGTCCTATCTATTTGTAACCACCTAATTATATAAAACTAATGCTAACTTGCCATCAGGGGGTCTTTCAGCTCCTTCGACCACTTTATTTACACACACTCTAAAGAAAATTAGGTCAGTCCCCTGCGAAGGTTAGGACTTCATTCTCAGAAATGATGAAAAAAACAAAACAAAACAAATCACCAGAATCTGAATGTGATCAATGATTACCATTCAATGATAAGATATCAGCATCCAATGGATACAGTGAGAGTTAAAATAAAATAATGATGCAGCTAGTAGTGGAAGTAATGGCTAAGCACATTGGATTTGACCAGTAAGTATATGTGCAAAGTTGAGGGTACTATAACATGTTCTGTCGCAAGTTTCCACTAAGTTCACAATGGACGAAAAGCTGATACAGGCCATTGTAGGTATTTGCCAATTACTACCCCCTCATCTGTACTAGCATACAACTCCAACATTGGAATTATTGACATTTTCTGCTGGCCTTGAAGTTGAATCCCTCTAGAAAGAAGTAGGCCAGAGTTTAACACTGGGAGTACTCATAAAAGAGTTTGTGGAGTAAGTGAATTAACTTCCCTTAACGCTCCAGCAGAGAACATGTGAGCTCTCTTATGCTGAATAGACATTTAATTAAAAACTTGATGTTGGAAACTATAAAACGTATTAAAGTCTGTTTTAATATTCTACACTCCATGAAGTATTGCAGATATAAAAAGAAAAAAGTTTGAGTTCCTCAAATGTAACTCTAAACAGTAACTGTCACTATGTTGGCTGTTGCTATAGAAATCTGACACATGATTCCTTTTCTGGCCTTTTTGTAACATTGAATGTTGGTTTAGTCATGATAACAATGTTTGATGTGACAAAACTGAGGGTTCTGTCTGCATTTTATCACTTTGAATGCTACATTAAAAGGAGGCATTTTTGCAGAAGGGAAATTATAATTTCTTTAGGCATGCAAAGCCCAAGAAAATAAAAAAATTAATTAAATGGAAAAATAACCAAATATTTAACCTGTGGAAATATAAACACTCAAAACAAACTAGGTACTCCTTTGACCTTTGAAGACAGTCAGATTTTGTCACAGTCCTCGGTAGTGTTTATAGGAACTGCATTTGGGCTACTCATTTTGATTTGCATGCAAGAATTTCAACTTTTCCTCTATAGATAAATACTGTAGACAGTTGATATAGAGTATATTTAATAGACATCCATGTTATTGCAGTCTATCAGAGCCATTTCAGGTCACTTACAGATAAAGGCAAGAAGCTACAACCTTGCTCTTTGGAAAAAACAGTATATTGTCTAGTTTTGCTAAAACATTGTGAGAACACAGCTGAAATGATCGTCGTCCCTTTGCTTTGTTATTACCAGGTTGAGGCCGACCACTGTGTGTGGTATGGTGAGTGCGGGGAGTCCAAGGTGCCTGGGAAAAAGTACAACTGCAACTACACTGGTCCTCCCATCTCACTACCCTCTGAGGGTTATGACCTTCTCTCGGTAGGGAACGCTCACCTTTTTTTTTTTTTTCTTTTTTCCCTCTGTACAGACAGTCAACCCTGAAGTATGAAGATAAATAATGACCTGATCCGTTTTGTGTTCACATGCAGGAGCTTTGCCCTGGATTTGACTATGGAAGTCGAGACATCTGCTGTAATGTTGAGCAGTTGCGCACTCTCAAAGGAAGTCTCCAGCTACCCCTTCAGTTTCTGTCTCGGTATGCACTTGGATTGTAAAACAAAAACAGACATTGCGTCTCTTTCTCTTCAACATAAATGACATGCTATGTGCCAGTTGAAAATGCACAGTACATATATTAGTGTTATAGTATGCTGCAGTGCAACTCTGTGATAAGTATAGGCTTTGCATGTTGCTAATAATTGGATAGAAAATGACTGACTTTACAAGGCTGGCATTTAAAAAAAATTTTTTTTTTATCTACACATACCTTTGACTCCACTGTTTTAGTTATTGCTGGGTCATTTTGCACAAAACTGCTTTGCACATCTACATTTTAACTAGTTTTATTATTCTGCCAACTACATAATGATCCTTGTCTTTATTACGTCTGTCTGCAGGTGTCCCGCTTGTTTCTTCAATCTGATGAACCTGTTCTGTGAGCTTACATGCAGTCCCCACCAGAGTCAGTTCATGAATGCCACGAAGTTCAATGGGACCAGTGTGGTGGAGGTTCAGTACTATATCGGACAGTCATTTGCAAACGGTGAGCAACTGTAACCTGGTGTTACCTTTGGATAGCAGAACAACAGATCAACCCTAGTCTAGGCTGTTGGATAATGAGTGGGACAGGAATAAAGTCATGAACAGTGGGAGTTACCAAAGTTACAGTCCATGTACCACGTACCACAACCCTTAACAGAAAACAGACCACAGATTTCTTAGTGCAAAAAAATTTGCGTGGAAACATCTGTCAGCGTGTGACCACTTGGACAAAGGTGACGAATTTAGCTGCGTGTGTGTGTGTATGCAAATTATAAATATACATCCGACCTGACAAATTAGAGGAAATGTGACATTCACTTCTTCATTTAGGCCAACATTCATCTCTGCAGGTCAGTGGGTTGATGATGTCAACCTCTTCTCGATGCTGCAGAGGCGCCGGTTTGCTTTTACATAATACTGAGCAAAAGTTTTACGTTGTCCTGCGAATGTTCAAAGTTCTTTTTGTTTGTCCGACATAATCCAGACTATAGGGACACTTAACGTATAGACTACACATGTACGACTTAAGTAATTAAAGTATTTGTTTGGAGGACATATTTAAAGTACTTAATCCCTGACAAGTTTGAAGAGTGTGTCTATTTGTACAGTTGAATTTGCTGAATAAACTGCATCACTTCCCTACTTGAGCATAAAGTCATGCACTGAGTTGGGTAATTCTGTGGGTAACTTGTGGTCAACAAACAGGGAATGGGCAGTTTAACCACATTGTATTAAACAATAACTGTAAATAAATGATTATTTTTTTCAGCCATGTACAATGCCTGTAAGGATGTCCAGGCACCATCGAGCAACGTGAAGGCCTTATCACTGCTATGTGGGAAGGATGCAAAAGAGTGCAATGCAACCAACTGGATTCAGTACATGTTTAACACCGACAATCAACAGACTCCCTTCCCTATCATCCCAATATTCTCCGGTAAGTTATTTTAATATCCACCGGATTAATCTGCATGTGTTTTTGGGTGATGAACGTAACATGGTTTGTTTCCGTCTTTTTGCTCTAGATGTCCCAGTGTCTAATTTCACATCCATGAACAACAGGACTTACAACTGCACTGAGGGTTTGGAGGATGGCTCAGGCCCCTGCTCCTGTCAGGACTGCTCAAAAGCCTGTGGCCCCAAACCAGTCCCCCCGCCGCTTCCACCTCCCTGGACCATCCTCGGTATGGACGCCATGAGCGTCATCATGTGGATCTCGTACATGGTCTTCCTCCTGATCTTTACCGGAGCCGTGGTGGCGGCTTGGTGTTACAGGTAAAAGGCTCCTGTGACTAATTCTACTGGAATCCAAATCTTATACGTGCAGAAACTCACACATGGGAAGAATCTTGGCTTTTGTTAGGTTTGAAAATTAATAATTAACTGGTTTGTGTGATTCTTTTTGGTTGTAGGAAAAGGACAATCATGTCAGAGTACGGACCCATACTGGACAGCAATAACCCACTGTCTCTGAACAGTGACAATCCTGACCAAGGTACCATAATGCTGCTTTAAAAGTCTGGTTTTACAGTTACTGTACTCTCTGACAGGGTTTCTTTAGATCCTTTTAATAAATCTAAAATGCGGTTATATAAAATTTTTTGACTTATCTTAACCTCCTGAAACGCAGGAAATGTCAGGGAAGTATTAGTTTTGGCTTTTGTTTAATTAAATAATTGCCTATATTGGAAATGTCGTGATGCTACAGGTTTTTCAGATGCATTTTTTTTTAATTTTTATGTAATGTCGTGTTTTTTTTTGTTTTGATTTTTTTGTATAAAGCTGTGAAGCTCTTGTCTACAAACGTGGACAGAAAAGCCATAGCTGGGTCTTAGGAGGTTAAAGTTCATTAGCTTATGAAGTTTATAAAGTTGCATTTAATTCAATCTTGAAGAAATGATCCTATAATTGAAGCCATTATCCAGTCAGAATTTATTGGTGCACACACGGGTACTTTTTTGAAATGCGGTCTGTTGACTAACATGGCATCTCTTCTCTTAAAAAAAACCCAAAAAACAAAACAAAATAAGCAGCTACTTCTTTAAGTGATGTTGTTAATGTTACTTTTATCTAATATAGGTATGTGAAAGTACAATAAGATGTGGCTGAAAACAGTACATTTGTTGTTTCGTTATGTGGTAGAAGCCTGCTGAAATGGAAAAAATAAAGAAATTTTAACAAACCCACAGCACCCTATTCAAATAGACTCATAAATTGGGAACCTGTGTCTAAAGGCATTAGACTCGCATGAGAATCTGGAACAAAAAAAAACCAGCAGCAAACACCTGTCATCACCTAATACAGTTGTGTACTTACAGAAGCATCACCAAAGTCAGACTCTGAATGTTTCATATCCTTATTCTTTATTTGGAAGCACCGATGTGAATTAGATGTTAAATTCCATTCATTGCATATTAAAAGTCTTAGATTTAACTTGTTTAAATCTGTAGAAACCCTGTCATATTACAGATACATTGCTTGTTAAATGTAATTCTATTGGATGCAGTAGGCGTGTGATCGGTGTCTGCATCACCCCAACTCTCTCCTTCTCTCTCTCTTCTTAGTTAATGCGTCCTGTGGTGAGACACTGGGGGAACGCTTTGAGAATGTCTTGCGGATCCTGTTTAGTTCCTGGGGTTCCTTTTGTGTGCTGCATCCCTTTCTGGTCATACTGGGCAGCCTCATACTGGTGACGGCCTCCTCCAGTGGCCTGATATACATGCGCATCACCACCGACCCCGTCGAGCTGTGGTCGTCTCCCAACAGCCAGGCTCGCCAAGAGAAAAATTACTTCGACAGCCACTTCGGACCCTTCTTTAGGACCACGCAGCTGATTATAACCACTCCAATCATTGACACATTCATCTACTCTCCTTACTTTGGAGGATCGGATGTTCCATTTGGAGCCATTCTGAGGAAAGACATCTTACACCAGGTGGGTTGGACAAATCCATAATCAGTATTAGTCGGTCTTTGTACGCGTTTTGTAAAGAATTCTTGTTCTTTTCATGGGAGACACAACACCTGCATGTGGAAAACAGCTGCTCATCGAAAGCTGTGGCTTCTTGCTTCTCCTTTCATGTTTTTTTTTTTTTTTTTTGTTTTTTGTTTTTTTTTCCAACCTCTAGGTTTTGGATCTGCAGCTTGCCATTGAGAACATTACAGCCAAATATGAGGGCCACGATGTCAGTCTGAAGGACGTTTGTTTGACTCCGTTGGCCCCGTACAATAACAACTGTACCATCTTGAGTGTCCTCAACTATTTCCAGAACAGCCATGAGGTGTTGGACCACAGCATAGGAGACGAGTTCTATGTCTATGCTGACTATCACAGCCATTTCCTCTACTGTGTCAGGTGAGTTTTCTGAAAACGAACCCCCCCCCCAAGTCACATTTCCCCTGTCTCTTCACACTTGATGCACTCCACAGAATAATCTCTTATTGTTACAGGAAAAAAATAGGCCAGAATTAGAGGTGGGTGACCAGATTATCTTATATCATGGATAATTTTTGTCACATCTTCAGAAGAAACCTACAGATCACACAACTGAATAAGTGAATGACAACATTGCCCAAACTTTCCTGCTCCTGTATTGTATTTTTTAATAAGCATTTGCATGGTGCTCCAAGAATGGTAATGGTCATTTTAAATGCTTCATTTAATTTCTAGCTATTTTATAAATATTGCAGTAATATTGATCTAATATCAGAAAGCAGTTTTTAGTCAAATAGCAAAAAAGGCATCACACCACCTAAGACACCTCAAAATATCATCAGACCTTTTGCCCAGCTTGCCCACCCCCTGGAAGTAGTACGGGAATGAAATGGCTGCAGATAACAGTCTTTATTGGTACAGACATGCATCATCTAAGTTCATTTTAAATTTTGCAGCGCACCAGCGTCCCTCAACGACACCACTCTCCTCCATGACCCCTGCTTAGGGACGTTTGGAGGCCCCGTCTTCCCCTGGCTGGCCCTTGGGGGGTATGATGGTGAGACAAATGGACAGTTTTGAAGGGCAGAGAAATAGAAAATGGTGTTACTTTTCTTATATGAAGGTTATAAAGATATATTTATAACCACCCATAGATTGTTTTACTGTACTCATTGAACCTCTACATTAATGTCCTATTTGGGGTACGTTAACCTAAAGTCTAGTAATTATCAGTACTTTTATCAGTCTGCAGTGTATGTCTACTTATTGTGTAATATTTGTTATTGTATATAGTCTTCCTATTTCAGCTGATGCATCTTGTGTTTCCTCACATTACAGAGGAAAACTACAACAACGCCACAGCTCTTGTGATCACCTTCCCTCTCAACAACTACCTGGATGACCCAGACCGGCGAGGCAAAGCACTCGCATGGGAGCAAGAGTGAGAAAACCATCATCTGGTAGCTGTCATCTGTGAATAAGATTATGTTTTCTGACTGTTTTTATGCGTGTCGTCTTGCAGATTTATCAGCTTCATGAAAAACTTCAGTAATGCAAACCTGACCATAGCCTTTAGCGCAGAGAGGAGCATCGAGGATGAAATAGACAGAGAGAGCAACAGTGACATCAGCACCATCGTGATCAGCTACGCCATCATGTTCATCTACATCTCCTTGGCCCTGGGTCACATCCACAGCCTCAGACGTTTGATGGTAAGTGACAAAGTTTCACCCGATATTTCACCCAGGTCAGAAAACTTCTTTTTTATTTGTAAATGTTGATTATTTCCTTCCATCTAGGTCTGTTCAGAAGCAGACAATTTGAACTTTTTAGAAAATGGAAATGAAAGAAAGTGTGCCATAAACTTTAGGACTAGTTAAAAGTTCAAGTCACTAATAAAGAAAAATTAAGTCAAAATGCTGGTTGGCTGTAGTTTCCAAGATGCGGTCTTGAGTCAAAATTTTAAATTATAATTATAATGGGTTTTACTCAAAAGAAGTGTTTGTCTCAGAGGTACCAGATCTACTTCAAAACACAATACATTCACTTTTCAAGTTCATTCTAGTGGAAGATTTATAAGTCTATTTTATAAATGTATATAAACCACTATATATCATATACAGTGAAAACATTTGGTAATTTGTTTTCCAGTTCATCCTATTTAAAGTATGAAAGATTTAGCACCTTTAATCTCTGAGGCAGATCATTTGTAAAAATCATTGTCACCCGCTATCATCAGCTGTTTCAAATCACATGATTATTACATATATTATACAATAAAATAGCTATGGAATGTATTCATACTACACCAAGAAAACCAAGTCATCCATCCATTCATTCATTTTCTGGTGTTTTATGTTCTTACCAATCCAGCATTTTCTCAGGTTCAAGGTTGTGAGTCATTCGTTTGTAATTCCCACTACGTTTCGGAAGTGGAGTAACTTTGTATGACTAAACCACGTTACAATCTGTATCTCTCTCTATCGCTCAGTGACGTCAAAGCTGAACACACTGCACTGATTCTGGAAAAACTAGTTGAACATACTTGACAACTTTCTGCTGTTCAGAAGTTAAGGATGAGAGAAGCTCAGAACTGATCATCAGTCTTTGCCATCAACAGGTGGACTCTAAGATTTCTCTGGGCATCGCAGGGATCCTGATTGTACTGAGCTCAGTGGCGTCCTCACTGGGGATTTTCAGCTACGCTGGTATTCCCCTCACACTCATTGTGATTGAGGTGATCCCCTTCCTGGTCCTGGCTGTCGGAGTTGATAACATCTTTATTATAGTGCAGACGTATCAGGTAACCTTCACCACACTGATTCTTTATAGCAAACCTCTAATTGTTTTTAAATATCTCTAAAATTAATGCCTATAATGAGAGATAAACCATCCATCAGCTAGTAAGACTTAGATTTAGACAAACTTTATTGATCCACAAGGGAAATTACTTGGTCACAATCACTCAGTTGCATACAAAAAGTAACCACTCAGATTAACATGCATGAACCGCACAGTGGTTCAATTCATGGACAAAGCAACACAGATAAAGGCATCTTACCCACATGATCACATGTTTCTGGCATGGAGGTGCTTTCTCTCACTGACAGTGAAGAAGACACAAAGAACATAAATGGTTAGAGTCGACTTGCCAAGTGAAATGAGCATCACATGTCTTGTGTGGAAGTGATGACAGCCTGAGTCATGAGTCGTCTGTATCTGCTGACATAACAGCAATAAGTTGCATGGAGAAAGATTGTAACGCATTTCACTCTTAATTGGATTTTATTTTTACAAAAAACATTACATTAAATAAGTCATCATGTACTGAATACAAAATAAGTATTGACAATTAATGCTGAAATATATAACACAATAAATACATTGATATAATAACATTGACACTCCTAGTTTTATTGTCAATCATCTTGTTTAAGCTTTGGTAACATTTTAAGAACATTTCTATTTAATATT
>JAPQRQ010000010.1:18413487-18424405 GCA_037367365.1 Apogon talboti | reverse complement strand
TAAATATCAGGGGGTACTCCACTGTAAAAAGTTTGAGAACCACTGCTGTAAACCCTTTTTGAGATTTATTTGAGAGCGAAATGAAGTATGAAGAACTCTATTTACTCTATTTAGTCCATGACATTTTTATGCTGTTGTGTTATCTGTTGAGATTTTCTTGTTTGCATTGTCTACTTTAAAACAAGGTCTTGATTTCTATTAAACCCTGTGACACTCAACTTTAAAATGTTTCACAACGAATAGAAATCAGATTACAAGTGGTCAATGGAACGCCTTGGAAACACATTTCAGACAGAGTTGTTACTAAAATGCATTATTAAGTCACACGTAAACAGGGTCTGAACTAGTCTGATCCAGATCTTGCCATTAACGTGTCCTTAAATTGTAATCGGTTTCTGAACAGAGGGATGAGCGTCTGCCCCAGGAGGAGCTTCACCAGCAGATTGGTCGTATCCTTGGAGATGTGGCCCCCAGTATCTTCCTCTCCTCCTTCTCTGAGACAGTGGCCTTTTTCCTGGGTAAAATCCATCATCCATTAAAACTACTATAAAAAAGTGAACATATTTCCAATATATGTATTTTTAAAGGTTATATACTTCCTCATTTGACAGTTTTGTTGTTTGTTTTTTTTTAAATCAAGCTGCCTCATAGATGCTTTTCTGTCGTTTCCCTTTTAAGTCACATGCTGATAATGTTGTCGACTTATCCGTCCGTAGGAGCCCTGTCCACCATGCCGGCAGTGAGGACTTTCTCTCTTTTTGCTGGCTTGGCTGTTTTTATTGATTTCCTGTTGCAGATCAGCTGCTTCGTCAGCTTGCTCGGCCTGGACGCCAAACGACAGGAGGTAAGAGTCGGGAACTGAGATCATAGCGTTCAAAAGGATTTCCTGCACATTTCAAAGTGAGGCTGTGCTTAATTAAGTCAATCCCTAACAGATACATAACCTACAGAGGATACATTATTCTTTTCGAAACTCAATCTGTACTTTTATGCAAGTTTAACGGTGTGCCTGCTTGTCCATTATTAAAAGGGAAATCGTCTGGACATCATTTGCTGTGTGAAGCTGCCTGAGGGTCAGGAAGTGAAGACAGATGGCTTCCTTTTCTGGTTTTTCAAGAAAATCTATGCTCCATTTATCCTCAAAGAGTGGGTGCGCCCTGTCGTAGTAAGTTAAACCGCCATCTTGATGTGTGTGTGTGTGCGTGTGTATATGTATATGTGTATATAATTTTTTTTACATTTATAATGTCCCAGTAAACTTGCTTGGTCTTTCATACTCGATTAATTTATAACAAGTAGATGATGTTTTCTTGATGATTTTTTTTTTTAATTTTTCCTTCTTCAGATTGCAGTGTTTGTTGGGATCCTCTCCTTCAGTATTGCAGTGGTAAATAAAGTAGAAATTGGACTGGATCAGAAGCTCTCGATGCCTGATGTAAGTCTGCCTACTGTATTACAGTTAATTACTTCTGTTGGGCTGCCATATTAATAAATGCTAATGATGGTTTCCACAGTAAGGTAATATTGAACTTGCATCATTCTTCATGCAAGAACCTTCTGGACTTTAATCCTCAACTTTCAGCCACAACAGGCTATACACAAGTGTTTACAACGTCACAACACTCGATTTTCGATTTTGATTCGGGCTGGTGGTTGCATTTTAGCCAGCAAGTTGTTTTCATGTGCAGCCCACAATGCAACGCACACACTCTGGCATGTGATGATGTTTGAGGTGCTGAAATAAGTTGGTTGTGCAGAGTTTGCAGCGAGGAGTGGTTTGGTCTTCATTGGAAACTTCAAAGCCGTACCAATTCCACACAACGGACTTACTCTTGCTATTTTTAACCACAAACTTGTCACTCTCCTTAGTAAAACGCCATTATTGTACTGGTGTGTGTAGACCAAAGACTGTTGAGTGCGCTCTCACAGTTAGGAGGAGGAGCCTACGGTAGGCCAGAGGCGCATGGCCTGGAGACACAAGAGAGATGAAATCGATTCGACAATTACCCTTTTTTAAAAAATCGTCCTAATTTTAAAAAAAAAAATTAAAAAAATCCGATTTTGATTTAAAATTGATTTATTATGCAGCCCTAACTTGAAATAACAGAAAAACAAGTCTGAATCTTGTAAATTCTACTTTTTTTTCCTCATTCTAATTGAAAAGAAAAATAAAATATATTGAACCTAGCTAGATTGTATTTGTCATTGAAGAATACATATGTTTGGGTCCCAGTGAATACTGTATCCATGTGACTGTTTCCGTCTTGAATCCAGGACTCCTACGTGTTGAACTACTTTGAGAACCTCAACATGTATCTCCACACCGGCGCTCCTGTCTTCTTTGTGGTAGAGGATGGACTCAACTACACAAGCCTGGAAGGCCAGAATGCTGTATGTGGAGGTGTGGGCTGCAACAACGACTCCCTGGTCCAGCAGGTCTACAGCGCTTCACTCATCAGCAATTAGTAAGTCTGAGTTACCGACATGTGAGATGACAAGAAAAAGATAGAAGGAAGGAAATTGTTATAGTTAATAAACCTTTAAAATAGGGTTTTTTATCTGTGTTGAAAATCAATGTGAAAAATAAGCTTTTAATTAAAAATACAGTCAATACATGTAAATTTATGGTTTTGTATCAAGGTGCAAGTTCCTATTAGAGACCAATCTAACTATTAAAACTAATTGTTTCTTTTTTGCTTTTGACCTCAGCACAAGGATTGCAGTCACACCGTCATCGTGGCTCGACGACTACTTTGACTGGGTGAAGCCTCAGTCCAGCTGCTGTCGCTACTACAACAGTACTGGGGCTTTCTGCAACGCTTCGGGTAACCAGTCTTCTCTCTAACTCTTGTCTCATGATCTTAGAACTGAAAGTTGGTTCCACAATTGTGTTCTGTTTTTTTTATTTATGTACAGAGGTAGCGAGTGTTATTGTAGTGCACAAAAATATCAAGGAAGCTTTGACCTCTTAAACCTGGCGCTGACGGTTCTGTCTGTGTTGCCATGGTAATGCTTATACCAATATACACATTTTATACATGTACATAACTAGAAGAACATCAGCTAAAAGCTCAACAAAACCAATTTTTGGGAAGCGGAACACAGTTCAAGCAACAAACACTTAAATGTGCGAATATCGAAAACAAGCTGATAGTCTTAGACCAGTATATGCCGTTAATAATTTCATCCAACAACAGACCAGTATGACAAACTTTGCCGCGTGAAGCTAGCACGTAGCAGATCCAACAGTACAAGTATTATTTCTGTACCACTAAAATCATTGAATAAGCTAAACGAGCAAAACTAAAGGTCACAATATGAAGTGATGATTATGAATTTTTCTTACCTTTGCTGTTTTCTGATCATAACTTGGTTTTATATGATCGAAGCTTCTGCTATTAATTAATCCATTGTTTTATGTTACATTGAAATGATTCCAAGTGGAAACAAATAGCCCAGGGCTTAAAAGGTTAACATAATAGTAGTTCATGTATTTTACATTGTACTGAAGGAAATAGAATTAAAATTTAGCAGTAAAAGGCATACAAACTAAACAAAGTTTTTGTCTAAGCAGAATAACATGAGGCTGTTATTTTACAACAGGTTGAACGGAATGTAGATGTAAATTATAAGCTGGAAAGTTGTTTTATTGTTTAATAGTCAATAAAATATATGTTGGACAATTAAGTGGAGTGCCATTAAGAGCCATGTTCATTCAAGGAAGAGGGAAGTAAATGAACGAGCAAGCAGGAACAATCAAACTATAAAATTTGTATTGCACCAGAATGTGATGACGTTCTTTAGGAAAAAGTCCATTATCTTCAAACATTTATAACTTAAAGAAACGTCACTGCACTGTAACCCTGTGCTGCACTGATTATAATATTTATGCTCGTATTTTAAAAAAAAAAAAAAGTGCAGCTCTGAGCTTTTTATTTCTTCCAGTGTAGATGAGAATGGTTTCCTCTCCTGGTCCTGTTTAACTGTCTGCCTGATCATATGTTCCAGTGGTGGATCCGTCCTGCGTCCACTGTCGGCCCATGACTCAGAGTGGAAAACAGAGGCCTGTCGGAGAAGACTTCATGCGGTTTCTGCCCATGTTTCTGTCAGACAATCCCAACGTCAAATGTGGCAAAGGGTAATTTTAGATTCTGTTGCCTCATCTTTTTACTTCTCATTCTGAATGTTACAAATGATCCCAGGGCAAGCATGGTGGTGTCAGTGTAGTGTGTCATTTTTCTTCTCGTTATTCCCCCTCAGCGGCCACGCGGCATACGCCACAGCCGTCGATCTTTATCCCAACAACACCGGCGTCGGAGCCACGTACTTCATGACGTACCACACCATCCTGAAAGACTCCTCAGACTTCATAGACGCTTTAAAAATGGCCCGCGTCCTGGCTGAGAATGTCAGTCAGAGCATGGACCACCATGTTTTCGCCTACAGGTAAACCCTGTTTTATCCTCTGGCGTCACCTTTACTGAGTTCGAACGGGTGCTTGAAATCCTTGAAAATGCTTGAATTTCAATGTTGTGTTTTCAAAGTCTGAAAAGTGCTTGAATTTCAGTTTAAGTGCTTGCAATTCTAACTCTGATGTGATTTATTTATTTATTTTTAATACTAACTCTGCCAGGTTAGATGTCAAACCAAAGCAACTTACAAGAGAGGTGATACATTTAGAAAAATAAAACTTTATGTCAGAAAAGAAAATTACCAGTTGCTCTCAGGTCGACTCCGGGTACATTTTTATCTTTTAATCTCTGTCTCGGTGTGAGTGTGTATAAACACCAAGTGACTTCCCCTTTTTTGGATAAAACTTTGTATTCTCCTTTAATTTCTAAACTTTTTGCTATTATGAAATATAATTTTAGATGTTTATTGCATAATACAATGTACATTATTGTGATTAAAAAGTGAAAAAAATAGTCATGAGTATATGTATTTCTGTAGATATGTGGTTTTACCCCAGCAATAAGGCACTGTGCTGGAAAAATGTGAAAATGACCCTTAAAAGTGCTTGAATTTGACCTTGAAAAATGTGTAGGAACCCTGCCTTCACTCTGCTGACCGTGTTGTTCTTGAACAGTCAACATCTGTCTGTTTATACTTTGGAGTTTTAGTCTTATCTGCTGCTTTACAATTTTCTATCAATGCAGTACCTGTAATTGACCTTCTTTTTTTTTTTTTTTTTTTATTTTTTTTTTAACCCAAAGTTCAAGGACATTAAAGCAGTGGAATTGAAGTCATAAACAAACAGCAAAGAAAACATTCAGTCTCTGAAGTTGATCTTTGTCCCTAAAGCATAAAGTAGAGTTTTGCGTCAATAGAAATCACGCCACTGCTGATGTCGATCACAAGCACATGCATATGAAACTTAACACTGCAATTTAGAGGATAAGAAATGACACTTTTCAATACAAATGGATTGTTTGTCTTGACTAAAGGTGATTTGACACGAGACTCCAAACCAAAGTTCATGTTTATTATGTGCATTTGTTCGGTTTAGTTTTGCTTTCACACCGTTGTTATGACAGTGGACTAAACAACTTCACATTATAAACCTACATTCTGTTGTGGTCATCTGCATGTCAGTGATTGCTTTATAGACGGGCGTGCGTCTGATGTCAGCATGTCTTTAATTCAGTTTATTTTTAACTCCCTCCTCACAAAAAGAAAGTAAAAGAACTAGCAATGCCTTTTTCTGCTTTTTGAGCAGTGATGGGATGTCAACATGGTTCACTTGCGAAACATCTGGCTAATGTACTGTGTTTTTTCCTTCCTGTTGTCAGTATTTTCTACGTCTTCTATGAGCAGTACCTCACCATCGCGCACGACACGGCTCTGAACTTAGGCGCGTCAGTGGGCGCCATATTCGTGGTGACGACGGTGTTGCTGGGTTTCGAGCTGTGGTCGGCGGTGATTGTCTGCATCACCATCGCCATGATCCTGGTCAACATGTTCGGCGTCATGTGGCTGTGGGGCATCAGCCTCAACGCGGTCTCCCTGGTCAACCTGGTCATGGTGAGGAGCAATATTTGAGATCATATCATTAAATCAAGTCCATCTAGCGACCACTCATGTTTCCCTGAAGAGACTTGGTCCCATTAATGCATTAGTGCAGGAACAAACACTGGACACATGATGAAAACTTGTGCCTAATCCAATATTCTCAGCATTCAGAATGAATCTCCATCGTCCCGGTTCTAAGCGTCTCCCTGTCCTCTGTTACAGAGCTGTGGTATCTCAGTGGAGTTCTGCAGTCACATAGTGCGAGCGTTTTCCATCAGTGTGAAGAAGAGCAGAGTGGAGCGGGCTGAGGAGGCGCTGGCTCACATGGGCAGTTCGGTAGGTTTTACTTTCCCTTCTTTAATACACGAGTCAGTGTTTTTACAATATTAGCTTGAAGTTGTTTTGTATTGAACCAAATATTTCAGAGTGTAAACTACACTATATGGACAAAAGTATTGGGACAGGTTGTATTCAGGTGTTTGTTTTCCAACAGGGGTCTGGGATACAAAACAATAATAATGATGAATGTCATCATATAGTTTTATATTGGGATTAATACCATTGCATTGGTTAGTTTGGTTTAAATTGTTATTTTTGCTTCCAAAATCTCTGAGATGGTTTTTACTTAATTTCTCTCAACATTGTTTTTGACTATGCTTTTAAATGTTTTATGTCTAAATTTGTAAAATATTTTTCGTGCTCTAACTGTAAATAATAATTTTCTACCATAACTAACCATCTACTTTTTTCACATCTCAGTGAGGAAGAAAAATCTCCCATTAAACATTAAGGAAATATTGACATTTATAGCTCAAATCAGCATGAACAGGACATTGTATGAGCTGTAGCCATGATGTGTCCCAATATTTTTGTCCATATAGTTTATATATATTAATGATATTATGACATATTTGTGTTTAGTTAGTTTTGTTTTGTATCCCAGACTCCTGTTAGAAAATAAACACCTGAATTCAACGTGTCCCAATACTTTTGTCTATGTAGTGTCTCTTGGAGCACAGAATCTTTAGTTACCCATGTGCTTTAGCTGAAAGTATTAAAAAATAGATGTGTTTAAGGTTGTATGCAGTAAATGTAGATTTTTATTTATTTTTTTTTTTTCTCAGGGTCTTCTGAATGTGTCCTCTGACTTTTAATAACTCTTGACTTTTGTGCAGGTGTTCAGTGGGATTACATTAACAAAGTTCGGCGGTATCCTGATCCTGGCGCTCTCCAAGTCCCAGATCTTCCAGGTTTTCTACTTCAGGATGTACTTATCCATAGTGTTGCTGGGGGCGACGCACGGCCTCATCTTCCTCCCCGTTCTGCTCAGCTATATAGGTCAGTAAAAGTACAAATGAGCACATACGAAACATTGCACCAGGTTTTCTGCAGGTCCTTGTGGTCCTATATCCACCGGCGGCTTTTTCAGTGTGAAGAGCAGACACAACCAGAATGCACTTATTGTTGCTATGGTAACAGACAAAGTCACTTCTACATTACCTCCTCCATTCATGACTTTTTCCTATAAGTTCTAATGTGTAATACTGCTGTTATTTACTTTGCATCATCAGTTATCCACATGAGGAGGCATTCTTATCTTGGGAAGTATTTTTTTTTATATCTGACAGACGTGGTTTGTAGAAATGAAGAGCGGGTGGTGTGATTGAATTAAAGATGTGTTTTAGTCCTAGGTTGCATCACCTTCTTCTTCTTGTGTATATGTCCTTAGACCTTCAGGTGCATTGAGACGTCCCAGTCCAGAGTTTCATCATTAGGTTCTGCTAGACCACGCAGTAGCTACTGGTTATAATGTGATCCAACTGTTTGTTGTAAATCCTCACATTCACAGTGTCAATGAAACACACCTTGTCCTGAAGCGTCCTAATCCAGTTCTCAGACAGTCAGGGATTGTCCATTATTTTCAGGGCAGACACTTCCTGGGGTCTTCAATGTAATGATGGATCCTAGATGGGTCTGCTGACTTTCCACTGTTCCCTCCATGTTGCCTTGGGGGTGTCAAATGTTGTTGCATATTGGAGCAACATGTATATATGCCATGTCCACACAGTAGAAGTCTCCAAACAGAAGGGACGTTGAAGACATTCAGTTCTTTAAGATCCTAGAAACCCTTCTGTATGAGGTTGGAAATAACAGAATAGTTTCTCCTCCATCTATGTTGACAGTATCCAAATAATAAGTCCCACCCTTTCTTGAGTTTGACCATCAATGTGAGACAAATGACACTGAGCACAGCTTTGCTCCAGAAGTTGAAGTGTCTTCAAGTCAAAGTATTGCGAGTGCAGCAGAAAAATAAAGCTTTGTGTTTTTGCACTGAGGACACTACAACAATGAACTTCATTAGATTTGAAGGCAAATAGAATGTGCGAGGGGGAAAACAGCCTGAGTTCTGCAGTTTAGGCCTTTAATGTCATAACAAATTTTACATTGCGTTGATAAATTTAGACTAGCTTGGCTTTTACGTGTGTGGTGGTAATTGATACGATCAAAGTTCTAAAACTAACATGGAATCACTAAGACAAACAGAAAAACGAAAAACTCCTGTACAGTCACCAAAACAATCCACCACTTATGTAACATTGTTCTGTATTTAGACTGGTAGCATCAAAAACCACCCACTCATCATTTACTACTGCATCTTCAATTACTTTCATAACAGCTTAGGCTTAAAAAGTGTTAAATGTGACATATGGAAAACTGCGGAAACCTTTCCGTTGGTCTGTTCTTGTAATTAAACACAATGAAATCCTATGTCAGAGCTCACACTGTGTGTCTGTTAAACACATAAAGTCTCCTCCATAAACACTAAATGGACTGTGTGTTCTGATTGTTTTTTTTACAGGTCCTTCAGCAAACAAAGCCAAGATATACGCCGCAAACAAACGCTACGCCGGCACAGAAAGGGAGCCCCTCCTCAACTACTAGTTTGAGGAAATGAACAATGAACTAACTCTTGGTCTGAGTGGGACAGTGTAGGTGTGAGCGCTCGCTGTCTCTGTGATTACTGACACTCATCATCGCCACTACTATGCACGGATTAACTCAGGAATACGCCCAGGACCGCTCAGAGGCCTTGTCCGGCTACTTGGTGATTTCCCCTCAGAGGACCGCGGACGCCCTCATCATCTTCACACTACAGCAGAGGCTTGACTTTGGGATTTGGAGCACCAAGGACAAACCACAGACCAGGAAAATGACACATTGACAGTGTGGAAGTAGGAGAGACACCGCCGCTAACATTTGTTTACGTACAAACTCTCGATCAGTTCCATATGCTACGAGTTATTTTGATTGGGGAAATCTAAAGAAGGGTAATACTGAAGAGTTTTTTTTTCATGTTTATTTTTAAATATATACAAGAAAAATGTGGACATTTTTAGAGCTATTTAATATCAGTTGTATATTCACTTGAACATAGCGCACACTGACTCTTAACAGGTGACCAAAATAAAACGACAGGCCCTCAACAAAACTGGCATCGACGTGAATCTTGGAAGCAATCTGTGGTCGATTCAAGCATTTACAGACTCCAGTAGCATGAAATTATTATTGCTTTTAGCAGGTTTAGGGTCCAAACCCTTTTTTATCTTTATCTAAACCCCCACCTCCACCCCTCCCCCACCCAAACAATAAACCTTTAGTTTCTCACCATTTTACTTCAAATCAAATCTCATATTTTACAGTGTTCACTGTAGATGTTGTATAGTGCTTCCCACTCACTCTGTTTGTTCACATCACTAGCTGTTTTTGTGATTCAGTGACACGTTTTAATTTTAGTATCAGATAATCCATCTCCGGCGTTCTGTTAATGTGTTGACTGTGACTGCGTTGTTCGCCCATGAGGAAAACCTCCCCGTGTGATACCAAGATACATGTCAATGCCAGGTTTACATTATTATTATTATTATTATTATTATTATTATTATTATTATTATTATTATTATTATTATTATTATTATGATTTTAAGTGTAAATGAAACACTTTGCAGTTACTGAGTAGAATAATGGTTGTATTGAAGCTGTACATTTGTATGTAAATAACCTCCACAGGACTAATACTCATCAGATTACAGTAGAATAACTGTCCAACGGCACAGTTCTGTGTATTTCATTCCTAAAATTTCTAAGTTATGTTTTTTTTGTTTGTTTTTTTTTTAAAATAGCTATAAACTTGTGTTTCTCTGCATTGCCGTCTTAAACCCTTTCAAAGTCCTTGCTAAACCTTCACGTGTTTTAAGGACAAATGGAAACAGTACAACAGTAACTTTGTTCACGTGTATCATCCAGCATGTGACTTTGTGTGTTTGTATCCAAATAATCATATTCTTCTGTAAAGGACTCAACCTGTTCGGATGTTAAAGGAGAATTAACCCACATTTTTCTTTTTTTTTTTAATGCTTTCACTTTCCCTATGATGCAGTAATGTTTTTGGAACCTAGGGAAGACAATGAAATGTTTATGAGTAACCAACTGAATGAAGTAATCTGAGTAATTCTAAAATGTTTTTTTAAGAGTGCTGTGCATCAACACAGATGAAATCACCTCTGACTGCAATGAATGGTTGTTTTGTTTTTTTTAACATTAATAAATGCATCTTAAATAGTTCTAAGAAAAGCTTTGAGTGGAACTTCTTGTGTGGTGTTTTACTTGTTTGGATACACTTCTGTACACTCAGTTTCTGTTCAATCATGGGAATTCTTATAACAGTTTTTATTGAACCTAAAAAGACCTCAACAACCTCTGATGACCAAAAGCATCTGCTGATCTGATCTAAAATGTTTAAGAACCTATCAATACATTTCAATAATTCAGGTAAAAAGCAGTGTCTGAGATTTCTTTTTTAATTTTTTTTTTTTTTTTTGGGGGGGGGGGGGTTGATATAGTGAAAAGT
>JAPQRQ010000010.1:18371103-18393756 GCA_037367365.1 Apogon talboti | reverse complement strand
CGCGCAAAGCCGGGTGGGAGTATCTGAGAGACGGCCAGACTGACCAATAAACAGCCTTGTGGTGCTACAAAAACAGACACAAGTGTCCTCTACTAATAAGCCAGAGATGCTTTCTGTCCTGGAAATGTAAACTGTAAACCCAAGCAAAGAATAAACAAAACTGATTAACGACAACATGATTGCGAGCATCATGGGGAAAAAAAAAAAAAGTAAAAGTAAATCAGAGCAAAAACGTGACACTTTCGCAGATGTTTTGGAGCAAGATTGTAGGGAAAGGTGCATTTTCAATGCTACACAGCGAAGCCAGCGACAGTTACAACAAACAAAAATGGGTTGATGTGAACAAAAAGGATGAGCGCCCAGAAGCCACCAGAGCCATAATGGAAAGAGCGACACAAGCAATGAGAATTAGGCTACAACTCTACCAATCTACTAAATGAAGCCCACTTCAGTTTAATTATTTTATTTAACTTCAAGGTAAAAATGCATCCGCCAAAACCAACCCATAGCAATGTAGGCACCGAAAAAGAGAGTACATCCACAGGGGAAAAAAAATAAAAAAATACAGGGATGAGGAAAACAAAGGGACAGAGGGAGCACAGGCTGGAGGATGTTACGGAGTTCGGCATGCTGTAGGATACATACCCTGCTTGGCTACAATCTCGATAGGGCAGGACAGAAAATACACTATAGAAGGATCTTCTGCCACTGATAAGGACTATCCTATGAAAAACAAAAATGATAAACAAGCTAATCAATATCTATCCGACAAGATCCACAGGTTCAGTTGGACAGAGTGTAGTCAAAAATCAGAATGAAGAGAACGAAGTAGAACATCAGTCTGAGTGTATGTTACTTTGGAACAAAGTAAGTAGTAAGTGGTTTGGGGGCAACAATGATGCATTTTTATTACAAGGCCATGTTTTAATAAGTCAATGTATAAACTCAATTGTCTTGAAGTTGTATAAGCAGTATCAAATTCCCAGTGACCAGATGTCAACAGCACAGAGGGCAGGACGGCTCCGACTGTCAGCAACACTAAAATACCAAATGTTTTCTTCTCAAAAGAAATAAACATCAGGATATGAACAAATCCTGAGCCAATTTCTGGAACTTCAATTAATCAACAGCAGCAAGAAAAAAAAAAAAAAAAAAAGCACTGAGCTGGAAAATGCAGCTCAGTGTTATTCCGCATTAGACAAAAACACATCAGAAGCAAACTTTACCTATCAGATGACTTTGTTTAATAAGTGGAACCTAGAGAAAACAGATGCTGACTATACCAACACGATGCCTGCCCCAGAGTTCACTTAAGGATCCTGGGCTGTTTCTCACACATAGGATCTGTTTATCCCTTTCATTGCTGAAAACCAGAAATTAATGCTCTAATAAACATTCAAGTAGAAAATTAATTTTGTACCCATAATAAGCAAATGCACTCTGAATCACACAACAACCAAAGGAAAGGCTAACTCATTTAACATTTCAGGATCAGATAATGTGACAATAATAATGTGAAAATGGCCTTGACTGTTCTCCTTGCTGCTGTATACAGGATAACCTCCATGGATTCATTAGTTTGTGCTCTATGAGGGTTTTTTTTTTATAAAGTGTGCATGATTGAGTCAACTCAGATGAACTGTGATTTAGTCTTAGTTGCAGCAGACAGGGTGAATTCAGGCTGCAGTGATCATGTAAAGCTCAAATCAAACACACTGTGCATGAAAAAAGGTCAACTTCCTAATCAGTTATGTTTAATCTATAAGTTAAAGTGTCATGCTGTGTATGGACCGGGCCTGCTCTCCTACGCTGTGGCCTGTAACGTGAGAAACATCCAACCTGTAGTTCATTGACTGGGGCACTGTGCCATTATCCACTGAAGACTTGTATTGACTAAGGGATGGCGTTGTTTGCCTTCATACCTTCCATTGCGCATATCGTGTTGCCTCATGTTCTTTATGAAGTGGACCTTCTTGAAGCTCTTTGGTCGGGGTGAACCCGATAGGGTTCGACATCTAAAATGCAAAACAAACACAAAAACATCAGTAGTGCAAGAAGAAAAAAAAAAAGAAAGAAACTGTGCCACAGGTATACATTTCAGTGAGTTCAATGTTTCTTTTCATGCATAGACATGTAGGAGCAGACAATGTGTGTGTGAATGGTTTCCAACCTGCGTAAAGGAGCATTCTCCTCAATGTCCTCTAGTGTTTCAAGTGATGAGCGCTGAGAGATGAGTCTACGTCTGAGAAGACAAACAGAGGAGAAGTTCCACGTTACCAACATTTTACAGGAAAAACTGTCACTGTGCAAAACAGCATTTAGAGGAACTAACCACGACAGAAAATAATAACACTCTACTGTTTTTTCAAAGCAAACGCACACAAGGTACAACACAAGGAAGTGGTTGCAGCGACAACAGATGGTAAAGTCAGCTCAGCGTGCTGCAGGGTTAGGCCTAAATGACTGAAGGCATATTCATTCACAAAAACTGGACAGAATTTCCACTCAAATTTTCATTTAGTGCAAACAAGTGGGTCAATACATGGACTAAGCTCTACACACATGGTTTGTATATCTTTTCCTTTGCCTTTTACTGCTAAGAAACTGCACAAAGACAAAGATACCCATCATTCATTTTCCACAGATAAACAAACACATGCTGACATTTGATACTGTGACATCGGGATTTGCAACCCATGACAAATCACTCTTTAATTTAACAAAATATGACCGAACTTAAGTGTTCAGGTTAAGAATTATCCAATCACAGAATGAGAATAACCGCAAGAATCTGACTGTGATTTGATACCCTACCCTGGTGAAAAGTACACGTGTGTGTGTGTGTGTGTGTGTGTGTGTGTGTGTGGTCCTCGGGACAAAGATCAAACGACTGTGTTAAATTATCACTTGTCTTGGTACGTTCTGTGGTTCATTTACACAAACCGGGCCTGGACGGTCGCGTTATGACCGCCATCAATCAACAACACCACTGCGAGTCTGCGTGGGCAGCGATAACTCCTCAATCTCGCACAGATCACAGAGAATTTTCCAGGATCAGAGCTGCTAAGAGGATAACGAGCTGGCTCTGCAAGCACTTTGCGTAACACATTTTGTCACAGATGGCCTTTATTTCACACTTTAGTTGCACGACTCAACAGGCTAATTCTGTTGGACCACTTCTACATGATCGACTGCCAATTTTAGAAACAAACCCACATGTGATAGCTAAGTATGTCTGAGCGCCTCCAAAGTTAGGTTGTAATTGCATGTTTAGCAGCATAATAATGACATAATCCAGGCCCGTAGTAGTCACCTCTCATATAGTGGAAATGAACACACTGGTCAAATATCCCAAACCCCTGAGGTCTGTGATTAACACGGCAGCACAGACATGAATCTGCAGCAGTGTTACGTCAAATAAAGATGCACAAAAACCAACTGCGCATCACATCAAACTGAACAAACTGTCTCTTAAATATGTTGTAATGCTGTAAGAGGCGATGACACACAAACTGACCCCCCCCCCTCAGTGAGAGGGGAGAGACAGCAAAGCGTAACAGAGTGGCTGGTTAATAAACTACAGAGCATGAGGACAGATTAACAAAAGATGACTCCATCCTCGAGGATCTCCCAGGGTTTAAACCAACATGAGCTCGGTGGAACAGCGTATGATGAGATGGTGCGAGATGAGTGTTTACACGAGGAGCCACGACTGCTGAAGCAGACAAAGGCACCAAGGGCTAACCTTCCGCACCGTATATTACGACCCTAATGATCGTAAAAGAACATCAAGCGACAATAAAGGCCGGGAACAGTTCAGTTCTGGGCTCCAGCTTGAGACGGCAGGCGGATGAAACCGACAGTGAGTGAGTTGAGAGGGTCATGGTAGGGTCTGCCCTCAGCCTGAAGGGCATCATGTGATTTATGGTCAGTCTTACATCATCACCCCCCCACCCCCCTCCAAAGTGAGATGGATTGGCTGGATAAGCATCTGCAAGTAGAGTCCGTCCATAAAGACAGGCATTCTCCAGTTTTCTTGTATAATGCATTACTTCACAGCTTCCTGCACATGCCTTTAAGCCCAATGTTAGATCATGATAAAATATTTCAAAGCTGCAGCACTGCCATATTGCAATTAGAGACAAAATGTACCACTACCATGAACTAAAAAAAAATAACATAATCTTTGCCTTTAATCCCAAAGTGATATCACTTCATGCACTCATCGTGTTCATATGAACAATAGGTCAAAAGGAAACATGTCTGCAGATTTTGTACTTATTTCAACAGGGCTTTTAGGGTCTTCAGTGCGTTATTTTGGTTTTTATGATCCTAACTCAGCAGCAGGTGAAACCGGCGTAGAGGCAGACTGAACTTTGGATTAGTGTCCACTAAACAGGCAGAGATACAACGTATGAATGATAAGGTTTCTCTGCATTGTTTGCAAACATTCTACCACCGACAACAGCATGTTCATAATATGTTAATACGTTAAAATGGGAATGTTCTTATTGTGCAATTAATGCAGCTTTAGTAAAATTCACTGTACTTTTGCAGTTTTTCAAGTCTACTTAAATATATCCTCCTGACAACCAGCAATGTATTATTGTCCTCTGTAGTGGACAAGAGTTTCACAGCTTTATTAAATAAATAAATAAATAAATAAATAAACACTGTCCACTGCAAAGGACATTCCACAAAAATTTTAAAAATGCATCTGAAAAAACGGTTGCATTGTGCTGTTTCCAATAAAGGCAATTAAATAATGTAAAAAAGCCAATAGTGAGGAGGATATAAACATGTACTTTATGCTGTCCCAAACCCAGGAAAGCAAAAGTTTCGGCTTTTTTACATTAAATAATTGTCTCAATTGGAAACACCGTGATGCAACAGTGTTTTCAGATACATTTTTAATGGACTGTCTTTTCCAGTGGACAGTAAAGCTGTGAAACTCTTATCCCTACAGAGAGAAAAAAAAATGCATTGCTGGGTCTCAAGAGGATATGGACCAAAGTGCTTTTAAACTATGGAACATATGTCTAGATTGTGTCCCTGTTCTTGAATTGTAAATATATTTAATATTTAATCTACGGCGACAGTTACACTCTAAGCTGTTATGTCTGTTCCTACCTCAGCTCTGTTTAACAATTTGCCAATTTTCCATCTGAAGTAAACCATCCAAAATTCAACCTGTCAACCCAACAGCACGTTTCAGGTTCACGAAGATGCATGTGAACTGTACTTCTGAGGCCTCTGTAGATAAACAGCGACGGGGACGTGTTTTTAATGCAAAAGATGTTTCCCAGGCTAGTACAACTCCTGGAAACAATAACACAAAGCAGGCCACTCATTCACTTCAGACAAAATGCAACCGACTGGGGTTAGAACAGTGTGTTTCTGTCCAGTCTGACATTAACCAGGCCAGGTCAGAAGCCTCTGTATAAATTAGCGGTGGAGAATCAACAGCGCGCTTCCCTCTGTGTCTCTGAAACAATTCCTGCTATTGTCATTCAGACGTGTTTAATAAATGTGATCCATTCCGCATTAAGTGTTTCTGAGCAAACACAATACCATCCGAAGCAATGACAATATTTCATGAAGCGACTGATAATCCTACCCAGCAGCGCCATGCAATGAAGCTATAAAACTCAAGTGGACTGTTTAGATGTGGAGATTAAACAGTTTCACACGTACGCCCTTGTTGGCAGCCGGCCACCGGGACACAGTCTTTTGTTTTTTTGCTAGAGTCACCGAGTGGAAATAAATGTAATATTCTGAGTCTGTACACACACATGCAGCCCAGGGAAAGGGAAATGTGATTATTCTGATAAAAATAATCCAGCCTGGCAAGTTGGACTTCTTTTGTTCTCCAACGCAGCGAGACTACACATTTGTACAGACTGAAAAAACAATATATTAAAAGGAAGGTTTGTTTTCGGAGTAACTCGTAGTAACAACAGCCCACTCTACTGTGAGCTGTTGAGGGGGAGACACAGAACAAGTCATAATGTGCTCATTTAACTCTGGGGTGCTATGAAGAGAAGCACATGCTGACCCTGTTATTTGCTCCTTTCCATCATATCCATATGTGGTTTTCATTGCGTTTGTTGACAGCTCAGGCATGGACAGACAGACTGTGAAGGAAAATGAAGCATTCTTCTTATATAATCCTGTGATGATGCCAACCGTGACTTCAGCGCACAACAATCAACCTCCTAACCAGAACTATGTGACCCCCATCACACAAAAACCCCAGAAAGGACATTATAATGGACGCCGCTGCTGGTTTTCCAGGGCTTCTGCTGCCTCATGCTACCAAAAAAAAAAAAAAATCCTTATTAAAACACAGTACATGCTTTTCCACCGCCCGTTAGTGATGAGAACTTAAATAAAACAGGATGTGAGGCGGTCTCTCCGTGTTTTTGGGGAAGAGCATGAAATAAAAATAGCAGAACACCTTAAGCATTCAAGTCCAGATGGAGCTGCTATGTTATATTTAAAGCACAGCTCCTGGGTGCTGATTCATGATGAATGAATGAGAAACAGAAAAAAAAAAAAAAAAAAGCCGAATATGAAATCATCCTTCACTCATCGTTTTTATGCATGAGATTCTGACGAGGATACGGTTCCGAAGCGGCCCTGGCTTCAGAAAGTCTATTCTGGCGGCACATCAGAGGCGGTGTGACTTCCTGAATGGGAGCAGGAATGAAGGCCAAAAGTCTGAGGGGAGAGTGTGTTTTTGATGCCCCTGGGAGAGGAAGTGGAGGACAGAAAATACAGAGTGGAGAGCCAGTCAGCTTCTCAGAAAAAGCCTGGGCATCCTGCCTTTCTCAGCCAGGGACCTCTGGACACGTTTCCACCAGCTGCCCTCTGAAAACAAACCAGGCACTGTGCGGAGTGCTGGTCTGTCTGTGCGCCGGCGGAATATGGCCGCGCTCCATCAACAGGTTGCTTACATCTCAGCATTATTATTCATTTTGTGTGGACGCTTTCCAAGCACATTCCAAAAGCAGCGCAGTCACGGTTTAGCAACGACATCCTTTACAGTAAACTTGACCACAGAGCAGCTGCAGGGAGACGCAAAGATGTGCAACTCTGAGAAAACGAGGCTGGGAATTTAACGATTAAGTAGTGAAAGCTGGTGTTAAATACTCGCCAGGTAAAAGTGGTTTGATCTGAATACAAGTTTGGTTACCGAGAAGAATCCTTTAGTGTAGTTTTAGGTAAAGCTGGACATTTAATCCTTAAAATAACAAACAACAGCTACTTTATGATGAGTACTTTTTTTCAATACTCTTATACAGCTGGGTAATATATTGGATTAATTTAATTAATTTAGGTTTTGTTTTCTGAAAATGATGAAAAATGAGCAATTAGCAAAATCCAGATTATTCCTCTGGAGAGTCTTCTTGCTCAACAACAATGAATTATTTGCATCTTGTAATACATTCATTGTAAAGGTGATTGTACGGTTGTATATGCCATACAGTATTAATAAAGAAAGAGTTCCAGCTGTGTTTTCTCTTCAGTTCAAGAACCCCGGAAAACAGTTGATTCAAATAATAAACTGTTTATAACATTGAAAAAAAACTGTTTTTTGATTTGAATACAAATTTGGTTACTGAGAAGAATACTGTAGTGTCAGTTTTAGGCAAAGCTGGATATTTAATCCTTAAAATAACAAACAACAGCTACTTCATGATGAGTATTTTTTGTCAACAGCTGGGTAATATATTAGATTAATTTGATTAATTTAGGTTTTGCATTCTGAAAATGGTGAAAAATGTGCAAATAGCAAAATCCAGGTTATTCTTCTGGAGAGCTTTTCTGATCAACAGCTCTGAAAATGGAACCTATTTACATCTTGTAATACATTAATAGTAGAGGCAATTCTACGGTTTTATATAGCATACAGTATTGATAAAGAAAGAGTGTTTTTCAGTCATGTTTTCCAGTTGATTTAAATAATAAAGTATCCATAACATTGAAAAAAAATGATGTTGCCCACCTCTATACCCTAATTTCAACAAAAACATTCACCGTCATATTATAATGTTGGTTATTTTGTCTATTTCCCGGTGCTATTAGGTCTAAATAGTGACAATAATAACACAAATTACGATGGCAGTTTCAAAAGTGTGAACTCCATGAGGTCAGGAAGGGGAACTAGATGCTTACTGAGTCTTTCACCATGAAGTGGTTTCCTGAGAAGTCTGGCAGAGACACCAGAGGGAGAAGAGGATTAAAGTAAAAGAAAGGCTGTGAATGAAAAGCAGAGCAGAGGGGATTTGACAGCAGCTTCTGACAGTGAGAGCGCCATGAAACAACTGTTACTGACAGCTGTCCCGCTGTGAGGTGAGACCCTCAAAGCGCTGCTCACGCTTCAAGGGTGAAAATAAAATGGACAAGTTGGGCAGAAAAAAAGGTATCCACCTCCGGAAGCAGCGAGGTCTGGTTGGATGGCGTGTAGAGTTACACATTGTTTACATGACACACGGAGACAACAGGTGTGTGTGTCACGTTATAGAATGACATTCACTAAAAATAATTTAAAGTCTAATAAATATGACGAAAGAGCACGAGAGAGAGACTGGACTGAGACAGAGAAAAATGGAACCAAATAAAGAAACTGATGAGGTGTGCTTAGTTCTCTCTCCAGGGAAACTAGGTTAGAGCTCCACAGCTGTTGGACCTGGCATCATGTGCACGAGTCCCTGCACAGACCAGCAGCGACAAGGTTACATCTGCACAGACAGAGTAAATAAACAGAACAGCTCAACTTTACCCCCGGCTGTGCACTGCTGTATCCGGGCAGGCCGTGCTGCTTAGAACCACAGGCACACAGCTGAGTGTAAAAGAATAACAAAACAAAAAAAAAACAAAAAACAGTTAATTCATCCAAGGCTCCTGTTGATGTGATGGTGAGAGAACAAAACAAAACAAAACAACATTAACTAGAAGTTAGAACAAGTTATTAATTCAAGCATTTCTACTTAGGATGATGGTTGTTTCATACCTGGAGCATAATACAGCACATGAAAAAGCAGCCTGACTCTGCTAAGTGAATTCAATTGACCTCTCTTTGCAGGATTTGGAAGTTTAGGGGTTGACTTTTTGGTAGATTGGGGCATTGTTTTTGTTTTTGTTTTGCAGGATGAGATGAGTGCACAGTTTAGTGTACCTGATCCTGCTGCAGACACACTTCAACCTCTAACAGACTGTGGGCTACATGCATTGCTCCCCCCCACAACACCAGACAACTTGGACACCAGACCATTACCTTGACCTCTGCAGCTCTATCGCAGAGTTGGCTATCTGTCCGCCCTCCAGGCAGTAGTTCTGGGAGGACTGCCTGGAGTAAGGCGCAGGTAGGATTCCCTGAGTGTACGTCTGCAGCCTCCCCCGAGCCGAGGTCGGAACCGCGGAGAAGGGCGAGCTGAAAGTGGAGGGTATAAAAGCGTCGCCCTCCGCTTCTGTACCCGTCGGGACAGCTGCGGGACCCGTCCCAAAACTGGCCCGATTGCTGGCGAGAAGAGCCTGGTTTGCAAAAGCGAGCGCCTGGGCGGCCGTGGCGGCGGCGGCGGCAGGGTTGGCGGTGGTGGTCGCCGCCGGGGCTGCCGCGAACGCAGCGCGCTCCGGGGAAACCAGGCTCTGTCTAGTCCGAGCTTCATCCTCGTCGTTCTGATTGTCTGCATCGTCTTGCACGGGTCGTCCATCTAAAGAAATGTTGCTGAGAAAAGACAGCGCCGCTTGCCTCCTCCTCGGGTCTATGCGTTTCCGCGTATGCTCGATACTGGAGTGCTTTATCTGTAGCGTGGCTGTAGATGTGTTGCTGCTCGTGGCAGCCGCCATGGTCCCACGTCCACACAGATCCGAGTCCCCTCAGCTGCGATCTTACCTTGCTGACATGAATATTGTGTTAATCGTGCTTGTGTTGGTGAATGGTAGTGGCCTGTCTTTTAAGTACATGCGTATAACTGTGTGAAAACAGGGAGGTCACGTGTGTGCAGTATTGTGGCAGCACAGGGAAAATTTGGACCAATGGGCGGTCAGGAATACATGAGGTTTTTTTTTTTTTGTTTTTTGTTTTTTTTACCTTTTCCTGACTGCCGAGGGCTCCACTCACTCTGACATGGTATGCCGAAATTACATAAACTGTGGTATTTCAGTGTAGTCTGCACAGTCCTAGTGTGCGATCACAACTTTAATTGTTTTTGCGCAGCGTAAAAACGCATTCCTAACACACACACATGCACACGCAACTTTAATGGCAGCCTTCTGCATGTACAGATGCATGGTGACAGAGCTGCTTTCCGTTTCCTCAGTCTGCACAAAGCCGCAGTCGTCTGCACAATGATCAATGTGCGCTGACAGAATGGGGCCTGGCTCCGTTTGTTTGGAGAAAATAGATCATTTTATGAACTGTACAAGTCAGCATTTCTGCAGCAATTGCGCCATCTGTCTGCTTGGCATACATTGCGTGAGCTGTTTTTGGCCATAACTCTATTAAATATGCCATCTAGTGGGGTTTTTTTGGGTGACATCCATTTCATATTGAAAGGTTCACTGAATATAGGCATGTGCAGAAGGTTTTCCTTATGTCTACCGCACAAGAGAGACAAACCCATGGGTATGATCAGACTCTGGTCATTCAATGAGCTTATTAAGTATCTATATGCATATATGCGATTTAACGTTACTGATAATACTGATGGTCATGGTTCTGCTTTAGTACATTCTGTTGTCTCTAGTCATAAACTGAATTCATATCAAACACACTCATTGTACACATGGAACATTGTTGTGTGTACTCTCCTGGATCACTGCTCTGTATCTAACATGCTGCCGTCAATGTCCAGCTAAGTGCATATATGAGACTACACATCATCAACAACTAGAATGTCCACAAACAGCATTACATGGACTGACAACATGATCAAGGACCGTCATAATTAAGTTGATGAAGTTAATAGAGCCAACAGTATTGGATACTGAAGTGCATGTTTCTGACTTAAACAGATTGTCTTGTGAAAAAAATAACATGGTCAATTGTTATAAATATTTATTTATTTATTTATTTATTTATTTATTTATTTATGTGTGTGTGTGTGTGTGTGTGTAAAGGCCCTGAAGTTGTGTTTTCCCCAGCAATTTACAACTGCGACTATTTTGCACACGGTGAAACTGTCATTGCATTAAAATGAGACGGAAAATAAAACGTGACACCTGATGTTTTAGTTTAGATGTTGAATATTTGATGATTTCACCAACATTTAGGCAGATAATTTTAATCTTCACTTTTGCCATGTTTGATTGTGTACAGTATATTTATAAAGACAGACAAGATTTTGTTTTATATACAGTATGAACACTAAAATTATCCATAGTAAGTAAGTAAACATTATTTCTATAGTATTTCTACCTTTCTATCATCAAACTAATTGAATAGTAAATGTTTAAATACTTGTAATAAGACATCAACCAAAATCAGAATTTTATAGATGGCATATACATGTTATGACATAAGTAGACTCTGATGAGGTTATTCCTGTCCCTGTTTGTAGAAACAATCTACAGAATATCTAAATTATTTTAATACATTTTGTACTTTTGCCATATGCATGTAAGCTGTATGCATCAAAGCTATAGCCTGTATTCACCACTAGAGGTCTCTGTTGGACCTTAAATCCACATTTGCTGCATGTTGCAGCATCCTGCATCACACAGAAGGTATCTATTGAAATATCCCATAAGACACTGGGGAGGATTAAACCCATAATATCTGCAATGAAATGTATAAACACTGAAATAGCATTACCTGAGCATGTTTGAGATGCTAATATCAATGATTTTGTCAGAAGTTTCAACCTTTATCTCAACTCCTAGTTTGGATTTATTTAAGAAATATTTAGGAAAATATATGCAATATCTAATTTTCAAGGCAATGCCTAAAACCCTGATGAATAGCATTCTTCAAGCAGTACATTTCATGAAATAATTATTATTTAATATGCACAATTTGTATGTGCAACTCTTTTTTTATCGTAATTCTATGTATATGTATTATTTTTATATTTATCACTTCTCTGCAAAAGGGTTAACAAAACAAATATTGCCATCCTTCAGGTCTGTAAATCTATATAAACTATAATTTGCTTTTACTTAGGGTTACTATGCTCTGCTGCCTTTCTGTAGACAGCCTGGGTAACAATAAAGTGTAGGAACTGTAGGTTCTGTTGGCTGCACTTAATCTGAGCAGTCCATCAGTGCCTGCAGTGCCGCAGCAGAGACTCCTGGCCTCAGTAAGAAACACTCAGCTTCCTGTGTTTGTGTGAAGTTTCCTACTCATGAAGTACTTCAGCACCTCATTGTGAGGCTGCTACACATGACTCTGCTATTACTTTCCCAATGATTAAAGACAAACAAGCTAGCGTCATAAATTTTTTCCCATACTGCAGTGTTGAGGCAAAGCACAATACTATAGTCTCTTAATGGATATTAGTATTGTGCAGTAGTTGGCGAATAATGGCCCTGATAATGAAAGGAAAGGTTTGAAAGACATATGAGATTAAGGTGAGAGGACAGAATATGGAAGTAACAGGGCAAAGATCAGAGACAGCGGCAGGGAAATAAAAGTTAGTCATCCAGGTATTTATTGTTCAGTTCTAATCATGGAATTGAGCTCTCACTCAGAGAAACTCCCTGTCAGTGACATATGATAAGTGTTTTGGTAATCCTACGCCTGGGAAAGGTTTCACCCTTTATAGCATTTTGAACCATTGCAGGATAAAGCAATTAAAATGCCTGCCATGCTATTTCAGTGGCGCTAATGTCTCTGCTTGCCTTAGTTGGTCGTGCTTGGACACTCTCTTTACATGCATATGGTACGTCACAGACTCACACTTCCAGACCCAGGAAAGCTGTGGCAGCAGGACAGCATCACCTCTGATCCAAAGCCAGAAACATGACTCTATAATTACAGTAGGAAATGCATCTAATTCTGCAAAACTGGAGCATTTAATCATATCTAAACTGGGATAATAACAGTTTAGTATTTGACTTCTGACTCTGAGTTTTTCTCTATTCCCCCAAGAAGAATTAAATCTATCAACATCAGCAGATTAGGTCAGATTAGGTGTGTGTTGATGAAGTATTTAGATAAGAATGGGCGCGTGAGGCCAGTGCTGAGCTCTCGCACAGGGACGCCTCGACTCTTAATGGGACCGGGGGTTATCTTAAAGGAATCTAAAGAGCTCCCTGAAGTTCACCTCAGTTTAAACGCAGGCTTTTGGATGACACGTATATAGCCCAGTGATGTACGCTTGGGCGAAAAACGTTCACTTTCACATGACTGAAAATCACTGACATGAAGAAGTAATAATATTTTTGTGTATTCATGCAGCAATGTGTGAAGCAGTATGAACACATATCTGCACTGATGATTAAAAGTGCAGATACTATTACTGGAGCAATTGTAATTAATCAGTAAATAAAAGCAAACTAATGGACAATTAAATTTCAGTTTAAATGTGATAATTGGATGTTTTTCTCACTGTACTTGATAATTAACTGAATCATTTTCTGATTAGGACTCATGAGAAAATAAAACTAATTATGAAAACACATTAAAGTTGTAGTATATGATTGTATATCTTGTGATGAGAGAAAAAATGTAAATTGTTTTCATGGTTTTCTTGGTTCAGTAGTTTATACCATCACTCAAATCATAGTATTTATAACCATTTTTTGTCATAAAGACTTAGTCTTAGACTAAAATAATAGGACACATCACACATACAGCTTGTAGGATCTCCCATTCTCACTGATTTGAAATTTGATTATGATAATAAAAATGTACATTTCTAATGCTATCAAAAAGTTATAACAATAATGCCAAATCAATGTTTCTTTTTAGTTTCAAGGTTTATATTTCCTCTTGGGTGAACTGAAGAAACCAGACAGTGTCTAGTGGTTTAAAACAATTTATTGTCAGAACATGGCAAATATTTCAGAAATGTAGACACAGAACATTTAAAACAATTATAATGATTAGGAAAAAAATAACATTGATTAAAATAAATAAAAAAAAACAAACTGAAGCATTTTGTCTGCATCAAGTGTTTCAGATGAAAGTGTCATTGCAATGATGTTAATCACAATATGAAATCATATTATGATATTTGTCATTAAGGTTTTGTATCCCCCTGTTAGCAATGAAACACCTGAATTCACTGTGTGGTAATACTTTTGTCCGTATAGGCAGGAACATTATAGTGGAAAGAATGAAAACAAATTAGGATGAGGGTGAATGTGACACTTAATGTAATGATTTCAGAAAGAAAAAAAAAGTAAAATAAAATAAATGTGTATGTGTATATGTATATGTATACGTGTGTATGTGTATGTATATATGGATATGGATGTGTACTGTATGTGTATGTGCATTTGTGCATGCCTGTGTTGCGTGTGTGTGTGTGTATATGTGTGTAATATATGTATATGTATGTATATGTATACTGTATGTATATGCATGTGTATGTGTATGTGTATGTGTATGTATACGTATATGTATATGTATATGTATATGTATATGTACTGTATATGTATATGTATATGTATATGTACATGTGATAAATTTTGGCCATATCGCCCATTCTATGGATTAGACCATAAATCCATCAATCTGTACTTTATTCATACTAACAAAAGACATGAAGACAAAATAATTAATTGGTTCATCTAATACAGCTGATTTATTGGTTCACCAAAAATAAAAATAATGGATAGTTTTAGAGTTGTTGATTATATGTGTGTGTGTTTTTATGTGGAATGCTTGCCGTCTCTATGTCTGGTATTTGTGCCTGACAGACAGATGTGCTGATCCTGGTTCAGTGTTGGTCCTCTATGGTCAAGAGGGCAGGGCCGGCTGTGGTCAGCTACACAGACAGGAGGTGAGGAAGAGGAGGAGGAAGAGGAGGAGGCGTGGAGAAGGTCTGCGGCTGTGGATTGGGATTGATGACTCTGTTACAGGCCGAGAGAGAGAGAGAGAGAGAGAGAGAGAGAGCCCACCCGCGTGCCACAGCCCCCCCAACATCAAACATGCCGTATTATGTTGATCTATGGAGATGGTCGGGCAGCACTTTCAACTGAGTCAGACCAGGTCCATCAAAGGATTTATCTCTTCACAAGATTAAAGGGGGCCAAGGCGTCTGCCAAACAAAGGCTAACTCTGAGGGTCAGCATGGGTCCTGGACCTGAGAGATTTACACAGAGGCAACCTTCAGAGAGTAAGAAGACCCCGGAGGAGACAGTTCAGGCTCTGTGACATCTGTAAGCAGAGTGCAAATAAATCCAGAACCATCTACCATCGCACAAATTATCCATAAAAATGATTTCATAGTAGATTATTTATGTGTCAAATGTTCCTTGGTACCATCAAAAGCCATAACGGACTGTGATGCAAGAAGGGTAAAAGCTCCTCAGAACCTCCTTTATACATCTGACATGTTCCTGGCATCTTTTAGGATTCCACAGTTATGACACCATTACTTTTTGAGAACGTTAGCTCTGTTATGTTTCATATTTCCTTTTAAATAGTAAGTTGGGATCTATAGTTAATCATGTAAGTGAAAGTCTGAACTGCTTTTGCGCCAATTCAAGTCACATCCACAGACGTGTTCCTGTTGCTTTGACCTTTGCACTCATTCCTATTAGTCACTTGGCAATGTTTTAGTCTAGGAATGTAGGCTCGTTTCAGTATTTCATTTGTTTTCAGTTTCTTTTGATACTTACCAGCCAAACGCCAATAAAAATATGCCAATGTGTAGAATTTCATCCTTGCTGCAAAAAATTAATCATTAATTTTGTGTGTTGTTTTATTCAAAGTGTTTTTACCCATGTTTCTTTTGCTCTTGAACGTCCTCAGATTTATTTGCACTGTAGCCAAATGCAGACATGAAAAACAATTTGGCTGCAAGTTTTGTTTTTTTTTTTCAAGAATTTCCTACTTTTGTTTTTCTTTTTGACGAGTTTGCTCCTTTTAAGAGGATTAGCCAGTGTTTATGGTACCATACTTTACTGTTTTTGTTCTGTCTCGCAAAGAAAACACTCATTTATATTCATTTGGAATTGAGTGGGTGAGAGACATAAAGTGGATTGGTGGCAAGATACGATCGGGTGCTGTAACGAGCTAAATGGGAAGACGTGGACTCTCACACATGAACGTGGAGGTTTTAAACGACACAGCCTCGGACAAGAGAGCTTTAAATCACTGTAAAACGTTTGTAGGAATGTACCGTCACGTACTTTGTAATACATTTCACATGGGGATATTTGTCTCACTTATAAAATCAGTGGTTGAGTGTTGGCTGATGTTAATGGAGGAGTGAAGATGAAGGGGAAGAAAAGACTACTTTTGTATTTGTCTACGCTGTTAAAGCAGACAATCCATAATTACTGGAAAGAAGAGGAGAAATGTGACCTCTGCTGACCTTTATACCTATTAATATGGCCACTTTTAGCCAGTTTATAGACAGCCTTATGTATGAGGACTGACTCTACTGTGAACTTTCCCTGACTTAGAGTCAGGATCCAAAATGGATTCTTATTTAGTCACCATTTGTCACAGTAAAATACATTGTAATCCAATGATACGGAAATGTATTTTCTATGTTCAGTGTGAGTTCTGTATTTCATTTACTCTCGATTATGTACATTGCTTTTGTTTTCTTGCTTCCTGTAATAGACATCATCCCAGACAAGTGCATTAATTCAACATAGTGTTGACAGTGTAAGAGTCAGTCAATAACATAGTTCATTTTGTCATAAAGAGACTATCAATGACTCCTTTGGTCTGGAGTTGATAATATTTAGGAATACCATGCTTGATTCCCCATTCACATTAACACAGGTTTTTCTGAACCGGTTTTTTTTTCTACCCAAAAGTACTCATTTCGACAATGTAAAAAGCCAACACACATACAAATGCTCAGTGTTTAATATTAGACAAACCATAGTATAAAACTGGACGTATCAGACACAGAGGTTATAATCATCATATTATGACTGTGAGAAGCAACAAGTTACTTTTAAAAACTTATGATGCGTTAAGTGTTAGTTCAGGTTGTCAAAGTGTCTTCTTTACATGATGTGGGTTTGTCCGTAACACCGGTCTGGCTCCGTCTCCCAATGGTATCTGCGCTGACCTCGGTCTACTGCAGGTCATACACTGATTTCTACACCTGGATTTGATGTTTCAGGTGTATGTTTAACCTCCTAGGACCCACTGTCCACGCATGAGGACAAGAAATTCACAGCTTTATACAAAAAAAACAACAAAAGAAACAACTGTCCACCACAAATGACATTCCATAAAAATTTTTAAGAATGCATCTGAAAAAACTGTTGCATCATGATGTTTCCAATATAAGCAATTATTTAATTAAAAAAGCCAAAACTCAAAATCCTGTGGGGCTCCTGGGTCTTATGCAAAATGCAGTTGGACACCATCCTATTCTAATCAGTCTGTTTTTCTGTCCTAAACATATATACTGTACACAAACTGCAGTTTTTTTTTGTTTTTTTTTTAAAAAAAAGTCACTTTGGAAGTGAATATAAAAATCTGCATTTCTGTGATGTCAAATGTAGTTTAAGTGTGGATTAGAGGCACAAACATACAGAAGATCCATATTAGGATGGACAGGGCATCAGAGACTTATTTGGATTTGCTCATCTTAGAAAACATAAATTTTTTTTAACCATTTATGAATGAGACAATCTTTAAATTGCGTCTGAATGGTTGGATTCTCAGCTGTTCAAGGTCACTTTACTGTGAACGGAGCAGAAACTTGCTGATGAATCACTTGCGTGGAAATTTATTTAGTAGTGTCAAAGCACAGGTTTTCCAAGAAATAAAATATGACATAGTGGAATAAAACAGATGAATTACAGCTTCTAATGAAAGATTTCATTATGATACACTTTATTATTGCTGAATTGACATTTATTTACTGTTTAGTGAGTGTATTTCTAGGCCTGTAGAGCAAAAATGTGTCTCCTAATGTCATACTGAAGAAGTCAAATGATGTCTAACCCACCGCGTAAAATTTCACATAGAAATCAAAAGCACCTAAAAACAAATTTTCAGACTAAATCAATTTTAAAAAATCCAGTTTGACTGAATTTTTTTCTTTTTATATCAAATATGTTAAGGTCATATGAAGGTAATGCATGATGATTCCTTTAAACTGCATAATCCGCTAGTTATATTTTGTACAACACGTGACGATGAGGGAAGAATTAATAAATAAAAATATACACAGGAGTTTTATTTGTCTACTTAGTGAGGATCATAAAAGAAAAATGTCTCCAAATTCCCAAAACTGAAATACGTAATGAGTAAATATGACAGGGATTATTCCGTGAGTGTGTGTTGGTGTGTGTTTCTGTCTGTATGTTGGCTTGTGGGTGTCCACGCCTATCTGTGTATGCACATAACAGTATTAGCACAGCGGTGCTACGTGCTGCACACCCAAGCCTCGCCCATAGTAGGAGGAGAGTACAGGGCAGGGTCAACAGTGAGTGAGCCAGAAGAGACACTGTGCCTGGCACCGACACACACATACACACACACACACACACACACACACACACACACACACACACACACATACACAGGCAACCTTGGGAATCACAGCCAAAGCAGAACAGAATGTACATTAAGGAGGTCGTCTCTCCTCCCCTCTTCTCTTCAGTTCGTCTTTGCTCACAAAATGGCAAAGTTGAAAAAAAAAAAGTCTCCATAGATACACAATTGAAGGTTAAATTCAGCACTTCCTCATTTATGTTATTTCCTGTTTGTTTAAGTGTGTGATGCTGAAGTCCCATAGCTTCAGCTCTACTCTCATGTTTCTTTCCTAACATCAAAAGCGTTTAAAGGTTGAAGAGCGCTCCGCCATAACCAAGCCCTCGCCCAGCTGCTCCCTCTTCCTCCTTCAATCACTTTCAACCAGCTTTAGCTCACAGCTTTAGGTCACATGGATAAACTTCGCCTTGTAAACACCCATTGCAGGGTTTTACCTTTGTGTTAAAGGTCCTGTTTTAACAGTGGCTTCAATGCGTAGCAGATGAGGGGAGTTGGGCTCGTAAGGTTTATAGGTGCGCATGTGTCAGTGTCAGGTGTGCTGTCATGTAGGACTTAGAGGATCTACTGCAGGTCCTGGGACTTCTGGATTAGTATAGGAGGTATAATGCTCTGTGTTTTATAGCCAAAATGTGTAACATTACCCTTAAAGGTAACCGACCCACAGGCCAAAGAAAAATGCATAGTTAAGAAATCCTCAAAAGGTCACTTTGGAGAGCATTCACTGTGCAGGATTGTACTGATTCATCCTCTGTAGGACTCTGCTAACAGGGATTAGTTTTAAACAATTCTGCAGATTAGCCAGAGGGGAAAAAAGGCCACCTGCAAGATGATCCCTTGAGATGGTTGAGCCATAATGTGGTGTGATGCACTTTTATTTATTTATTTTTACCTAGTCTAGGCTATATAAAGTGGCTCAGGCTGGCTTTTGGGGCCGGGGATCCATTGCAGGGGCAAAAATGTCTCAGGGAATCCTTCATAATTGTAGATTGATTAAGCAAGATTCAAGATTCATTTCATTGTCTGTCAATGTAGGGGATTTTTCCCTGAGCTTCTATTGGGCCTGCATCCACACAAACACTATTAGACATGTACAGTCTAATAGGGTTTTATAGTTATAGTATATAATGGAGGACATACAGAGGCAAACAACAAAACACCTGGATGACATAGTTCAGAAACATCATATAAATGTGTATTAAGTTGATAAAAAATTCTCTGTATCTTTATGTTCTCTATAAACAATATTTATTAAAATTTTTATTCTCAGATATGACGTAAACTGTTTGCATTCTAAGACATATCAGTGTTTATGGCTGATCCTTGAAGCAAGTGAACAGTAATAATATTGGCATAGTGGTAAAATCCTCTCAGTGATTCAGCATCAAATGGCAGAAAGGTCTGAAGAAATCAAAACAAAAGTTATCGTAACAGCGTTAACAGACTGATGTTGTGTCTCACAATCATATCAGAGGTTCTTTTGGGCCAAAGCTAATGTGGGTGGGAGTAATGGACGCAATATATTTGTTCCTTTGACACAAAGAGTTCCAAACTGTGTGTATTCTTGTAGCACGTTGCAGTTGCATTATGAAAAGTGATTTTGCAGACGTCTTCACGCCCTCTGGGAGCTATGGTGTAGGTCATGTGACTAGATGATGATCGACATTTCAAACAAACTGGAATAATCCTTTACGATACAGATATTCTACAGGCGACTGCTGCTGAGTATTTGATTTATTCAGTCCTCCTTTTGAGAAATCTAACTGCATGTTCACCACCTTGTCACAACAGCTCTGGATTGTCAACCACTTCTTTCCTGTTATGGATCCCTGCTGCTGTTGATGAGAACGGGTTGAGGGAGAGAAGAGAAAACACGAGCAGCAGATTTCAGGCATTCTACAACGCATTAGGTCATGAGAATTGGAGCCCATGCTGTTTAAATGATGAAATGGCTCACCAAAGGGACCTCGATTGAGGTCCACACAATTGGTCACCAAGAGGTCACCTCCATCCACAGAAGAGGAGAGAAAGAATGATAAATACACCCGACTCTACTCCACACAATTATTGCATTTTTTTTTCCTTCTTTTTGTTTCACAGTAAATGAAGCACTCTGGGCTGTTTAGGTTCGAACATGAGCTGAGTCTTCGTGTGGGAATTCCATGTGACAGACACGCAAAGAGCGACGAGGGCCAGAGAACAGAGAGGTCGTAGCCAGACATCAGAGCTATTTTTGTTTGTAGAAATTCAGAAGTGGTCCTGTTACCCTGGAGGCGGCTCGTGTTTTCCATATAGCTCAGCGACTTGGCAGACCTCTACAGGGCCAGTTTCACATTGAGGTCCCCCTGCTCCCCCCCCCCCTTCTTTCCCCGCCTGCATCTCCCCACCCTCTCCCTTCCTCCCTCTATCCTCCCACCATCGTCCTCTCACCCCCCAGCAGGAAAACGCTCGTGGCCCGCAATGGAGACAGCCTGACTGCGCAGGCGGCCCGGCAGATGCACTGGAGATAAGTTTGTGTGCGTAAGCTGGGCCGCGACCCTCGGCGGCAGGACATTGACCAGATCCTGTCAGAGAGAGGGCAAGAGCCGGCCCTGCACCGCCTTTCTCCCCCCCCTCCCCTTCCCATCCTACTGTCTCCATGCCTGGCTTCCCCACCAGCACCGCAGGGGCCAGAGGGGAGCACAGGCCCCCTGGAGCCAGGACTTTCCTCTGGGATCTGAGACTGGAGCTCAGGACACCCTGACACCTCCTGTGTGCACAGAAAGAAATGTCTGGAACATACACACTCACGCACACAATAGGTCCCCAAGTTAACTTCCTATGTCCCACAGAAAGATAATGGATAGTGGTGTGTGGCAGAGACGCCAAACTACTTATGAAAACACCATCCTTCATGCTACATCAGCACTTTTCGGTTTCTTTTGTGCATTAAATGGCTTCAGAGGAAACACCTAGGCTGGAAACGTGAATGATTTGTCATGTGAAAGTGAAGCTGGCGGCACCAGGTAGCGACTATAAAAGAAAACTGTTTATATTTTCACACAGTTATAGGTTTCACTGCAGTAATAACAATTCATGCACTGAGTCATTAATGAAGTGAAGACTACTAGGGATTAAAAGACACAGTTAAAGCTGTAATATATAGGATTTGCGTGTGCTCTTGGGCTTACATTAAGTTTTTTGTGTTTGTTTTCTCCATTTATAAGTTACTGTTAGACAACCATGATGACATCCCACACGCTGATTTCTATACAAAGAAATCTCTTTATTTTCTTTCTGGAGTTCTTCAGTGCTTCTCTGCAACAGTGTGCAGCACCAGCTAATACTAACTTGAAAATGGTTCAGTAGAAAACAAACATCAGCAGAATAAGAGAGGCTCTAATACATACATCATGGAAGCATCCAAGCATGTACAAATCTTCCATACATATCGAACCTTTAACCTTTGTACTGTCTGCTCCATGACCACCAGCCTTCTGGGTCAAAACTGATCCATCACAGAGCACCTGGACCACCAACACCACTTCACCGGTCAAGAGAGTCCAGCTGCAGTTCTGCTTATTAGAATTTTACGTATAATTTCATGTAAATGAGGTCTACTGGGTGTAACTTCCAAAAAAAAAAAAAAAACAGCTTAAAACATATGGTAGTGAAATGGAGTAACGTGGCCTGAAAACAGGAAACACAGACCTGGGTGATCATTTTTTAAATGCCATTATCTGCAGTAGTTAAAACTGATTAAGTGGCAAAACAGTATCCTGACTGACTGGAATATGTACACACTGTGATATTAAACACTGTTGCCTATACAACTGGATTTTTTTTTCAGACACATTCACCTCTTTATTATTATTTATACACATCAGTGATCTCTTCTAACCAAATGCAATGATTAGATACTGAGTCCCTGTTACACCTAGACCTCCTTCATACATGATTAGACAGATAGATAGATAGATAGATAGATAGATAGATAGATAGATAGATAGATAGATAGATAGATAGATAGATAG
>JAPQRQ010000010.1:18340529-18351530 GCA_037367365.1 Apogon talboti | reverse complement strand
GGTGTTTCCATGGTAACTACAGAGCCTCTGAACGTCCAAATGGGTCATATCTGATGACCATGAAAAGACGACAAACTATTTTACATTAATTATTTACATGTATAGGATAGATAAGATTAGTGAATCAACAGGTCTTAATCAGTTTAGATCAGTAAATGGTTTTGGTCACCAGTGGATGTTTGGGTCTTTATTTGTTAATACATGTGTTTATATGGAGGCAGGAGGTCGATGTACAATTAAAATGAAAATAACTTTCTCAGGTTGTACATTTAATACTCTTTGCTTTTGGTGTCCCCTCCTAGATTTTCTTTTTCAACGCCCCCAAAAAGTGAAATGAAGTATTTGCTCTTGGTCAAACTTTTATGTCAAACATATTTTGTGTTTGTTTTATGTCTCAACATTCACTTCCTCAAACATTAGTGTGTGATTTTTGTAAAAACTTCACTCATGGTTCTTAATATTTTATAGCACTAAGTGTTGGCCAGTCACTTTCCTCTATTGACATTAGTTTGTATTTTCAGCTCAAAAGAAACAAAAACAGTATCCTCTTGTAAATTAGATAACACAAACCCAAACAAATGTTAAAAAAGAAACCTGAAAAATGTGTTTTCAATGGCTAGTGAGACTTCAGCGCACAGCTCTGTCTTCTGTTTGGGGTTCTGCCATATGTCAGCCAGTTATTTATTTCAGATGCTCATTTGGTTATCAGGAGTGTTCATAAGAGGTCTCAGTGGAGTCTCCTCCAATCAGCAGAGAAAAGAAGCCTCGCTGGGCTCGTCTGTCAGCCCGTTGCATCCTGCAATTTATCCCCCGTCCGTACTCTGCGGCTCTGCTGCTATCTTAAGCTCTAGATTAAAATTTATTACAATTCAAGACTTCAGTGGACCAAATGATGTTTACACAAGCATACCTCGATCTGAGAGAGTGTGGGTCTGAGACGAAGCGTTGCATTGTGGGTCGAGGAGCGAGGAGGGGCTAGAAAAATCCCACCAAACACTTTAGCCCTCAGCTGACCCAAATGACTAAAGCTGAGACTCCACGCAGTTTCTGCAGAAGACTGGAGACTTTGAGCTAAACGGCTGATACCAGTCAGGAAGGCTGTGTTTCCCTCCTGCCTCTTTATCCAACGCAAACACAGACACATAAACATACAACACACATCATGGCACATGGAAACTACCGCTCTCTGACTCACTTGAATGTGCCTGATATCTCCTACCTTGTCCAAACAAAGATGACAAACTGAATGAGGAAAGTTTTATGCCACTTATTTTAACTGATTTGAACCCATAAAGACCTAAATAACCACTGGCAACCAAAATTATCTGCCAATATAAAATGTTTAATAACTTCTAATCCATTAATTTTATCAATCCATGTAAATAATTGATGTTAAATACAGTTTGTCATCTTTTCATGGTCATCAGACATGACCTATTTGGACGTTCAGAGGCTCCGTAGTTACCGTGGAAACACTGTCATCTTCCACAACATTAATTCACCAGTAAAACCCATGGAGTTGGATCAATGACAGTGGATGGAAATGTTTGGTTTATGTTCAGTTAATGATAGATTTTGTTGAAAAAGTCACATTTCCTTCATTTTTCTCTGTTTCTGATATTATGAAAATTAACTTTATTATGAGCTTTTATAAACATCTACATGATCAGTGAATTAAATATGGAAAATACCTGATTTTAACTGAAGAAACGCAAAATACAATATATAATATTAGAATAAATAGTGATATATGGCTGAAGAAAGGTTAAATAGAAGAAAAAATTCATGCCAGAAAAGTAACACTGGGTCTTTATGGGTTAAATGAAAGTTTCTTATGTGTTTAAATGCCGGTTCCGTCTGTAAATCCTTCCACAACTGTGATTGACTTCTGATCATACATCACCAGGAGAGAATTTGCTCTCCCCATCGAGACAAAGATTAGCATATTGCTTGTTGACATATGTTTAATTGATTAAAACAGGCCCGCTGTGATTTCACTGTGTTTTGTTTTTAAAGGCCTGGGTTCTGACAGAAATACTCCGGGAAGTATTGCATTTGGCGGTGATCTCAGGTTCCCATACACGACAGCGCTGAACTTAATTCAAAACGCCTTGGACACAAGGCCGACCGTTGGGTTAGTAGGAGAGGAGAGATAGGCGTAACCTCGCTCTGAACTCCCAAGAATCTCAGCGTACTCCCTGGATTGCAGCAGCAGAAAATACTTACAAGAGTTACATGATTTAGTGGCTGAGTTTCAAAGAGCAGACTCCTTTAGGCGGAGAGCACGGTGATGAAAAAACTTTTCCATTAAAGAGGAACAGAGCTGTAACCTGACAAAACTGGCATTGCATTGTGTAGATATAGGGACTGATTTGCTATTCAAATTGCACCAGGCCTCTCTCATACATTACATATGTCCGTTTGCTCCTGCAAATACACACAGCGAGAACAGAAACGCCTAAAGGGGATTTACTGAAACGTGGACGGTAACAAGAGGAGAAGTAACTTCACAGCAATGGCATGATCTCTTTTTAGTGTATTTGTACATATTATCTGTGTGTCTTTTCCAAATACTTTGTAAACATTTGTTAACCCATAAAGACCCAGTGCTACTTTTGTGGCAGCACCCAAAATTATTTTTCCTCTATTTTTAACTTTTCTAAAGTGATTTATCACCACTTATTCTAATATTAGATCCAGTATTTTGCATTCTTCAATAAAAGAAAATCAGGTATTTTTTTATATTTTATTAACAGATCATGATTGATGTCCAAAAAAGTTCAAATTAAAGTTGAATGTTATATCAAAAATAGAGAAAATGGAGAAAAAGTGACTTTTTCGGTACAATATATCATTAACTGAACATAAAAACAAGTGTCTCCATCCACTGTCATTGATCCAACTCCATGGGTTTTACTGGTGAATCAATGCTGTAGAAGATGACGGTGTTTCCACGTTCACTACAGAGCCTTGAAACGTCCAAATGGGTCATATCTGATGACCATGAAAAGTTGACAAACTTGTATTTTACACCAATTATTTAAATGTATTGATAGGATTAGTGGATCAACAGTTATTTAACTTTTTATAACAGTAAATGATTTCGGTCGCCTGTCCTGTGGATGTTTGGGTCTTTAAGGGTTAATGCAACCTTTTTGCATGCCAGTACAGTTGACAGTGATTTGTATTTATAATAATTACAATCATCATCATAAAAAAACCCCATCATTTGTTATGTGTCATATTTGTCTTTTTCATATGACTCACTTGTTTTTATCATGGCTAATAACAACAGTGATTCAACCAGTGACATTTCAAAGAAAAGGAATATGAGAAGCTATGTGAACGCCAAAAAAACAACCTGAACCACACAGAAAACATCTGAGGAACTTTCCATTTTATGCAGCTTTATTCCTCTACAGGACAATTGCTGTACTTTTCACTCCACTACAGTTATCTGACAGCATTAGCAACTTACTTAAGATAAGACATGACACCGCGCATAATAAAAGAGCTAAACCAGTCCAACTGAACAGAGAAGAACTACCAAGAAGGACGATGACCTGGGCAAATGAGAACCTACACAGACACCACGGATAATAAAACAAGCTCTCAAGATACGACACATTACTTAAGACCAAAGTGGCTCCCAACTTTTTTGGCTTCTGCCGTCTTACTCAAAGGAGTGTGAAGAACTACAAACTATTAATGACATTTTCCTCTGAACTACAAATTATCCAATATCGCACCAAACATTTGTGCAACAGAAATGTGTTTTTCTTCCTATAATTGCATTCATTTTAGCATGATCCCTCCTGTATTTGCTGTCTCTGTTTACAAAACTGGATCTAAAGTAGTTTTAACCTTTTATCAGGCAAGTGACTATTTTTGGTAATTTCCACAAACATTAAAACCTCAGTGAGGTCAAGAAGCATGTTGGTTTTTATAACACTATACAGTGATTCAGAGAGATTTCATAGAAATTTTAAAGTTGTAAATAGTGAATATAAGTGATTTTTGTCAGTTTATGACCTTATAACAGTTGTTTTATTGCATGTGTTTACTTTTTAGCAAATGCTGCTCGGATGTTTTATGTTAAGAGGGCGGAGACTGTTGTCATGGAAGTAGATGAAAAAATTTTGAACTTCTGAGTATTTCAATGAGTGCCCTATAAAGGGTTAAGTAGCTCCACCTTCAACAGAAATAACAGTAACATGTTGTAACGACACTGATGATTCACTCTGAATAGTGTAATGATGTCATTTATTGTACATCAGCCAGACCGACCAAACCAGTAATTCTATTTTTATCATTTAACTATATATCGTGGCTGTACATGAATGGTTGATTGGTTGAAGAGTATTTTTACCCAGGGACAAAGACCTCTGTTCTGTAGTAAAGCCAATGCAGGAATATCTTGACATGCAATACCGGAAACAGCCACTAGATGCCGCTTCAAAAAGCCCTTTGTCGACATGACTCACATCGAACTACTCTTACTAATGCTGCCTTCACTTGCTATGGGAATTAAGGTAAATATTAGTTACAAACTCAAAAATTGTACATGAACGCCCCTTCATGTCATGAAAAATTTGATCCATGAGGTGCTGAAATGAAAATAACCTTTGAACTTTTCAACATGGCGGATCATTGCAAATGATAAACACTGCTTTTATTAATGTTCTGCCGTTGTTAGCTGATAATTTTGGACATTTATGGTGTACACAAGTTGCAAAAAAAAAAAAAAACACCCAAAAAAAAAAGCTAGCAGCAAGTAGCAGCCACCATAAATTGTGTGTCCGCCATTTTGCATTTCACTATGACAATAAAAGGACTTGAACACAACACACTTGTAATTCTGAATTCACAAGAGGAAAGTTTCATCTTCCTGATAGCACATGAAGGCACCATAAAGTCGTCACGTTTTTTTCCAGGAGTCATTCTGGTTTCATTTGTTTTATTTGAACCATCTAATGAATGATATAGTTGTCCATTTTTAACATTTAACCCCTTTAGTACAAATACAAGGTGTCAAGGTGTGTGTTGGGTTTTGACAGACCAGTTTGTGTGACTATCAGAGTTTCTTTTTTATTTAATCTTCTTTTTCCTGACAACTCGACTGTAGTCGGAGTAAATAGGTTTCATGAACAGGACAATGACTTTGTTAGGCAGAGCTTAGTAAATTTTATTGAGTCAATAAGCTAGTGATTAGCATTAGTTCACCTCTGACCCCTTGCAGTTCTGTAGTTTCATTCGCTTTGTCCAAATATGGTCACTTCTGGATCCACAAAGCCAACACATGATGACCAAATAAAAAAACCACTTGCTTCCAAACAGCTCAGAAACCAATGGATAACATCCCAATTCCTTTGTGTGATTTTTCCATAGTTGTATTTCTTGATTAACTAAAGAATATAAATATCCAAATACTGAGAGTATCTGGCACTGACACTGTTTTCAGTATAAAGGCTGTGACCTACTGCACTTCTGACCTATTGTTTTTGTTACCTTAGAATGAGACTTTTACATATACATAGGGAATGAGTCATCTCCATAGAGTCCACCATGTTCCTACAGTGACTACACTGACTTCCCCTGTTCTTTTTTGTGTTCTGTAGTGGATGATGTCCAGTATTAAGGCCGATGACCGTCACCTATGTTTAAGAATGGGTCAAAGTTAATATCTACTTTACTAAAACTTCCAAAAAGAATGAAACAAACACTTAACTCTTGTATTTTGTAGCCACCATATGGGAGGTGGAGGGGAGTTATTCAGTTGTCATTTGCAACGTCACCACTAGATGTCACTAAATATTACACACTAAAGCTTTACTAGTTTGTGAAGATCTAATCTAGCTTTATTTTTGGTGGCTTAAATATTTATCACAAAAGACAAATTGACTTAAGAGAGATTTTTGAGGTTCAGTTGTGAACTCAGAAGAAAAGTCATATCAAAATCGTAAACTTTTATCTGATGGTATTTCAATCAGATATTAAAGATTCAATTTCACCATTTCATCAGGCAGTAATACATGAGGTGACTGTTGGCTGTTTATCTCCAGGTAAATGGGGTGGTTGTAAAGGATATCCTCCCTTTTTCCACATAATAATCCTACGTCATTTTTTTATCACCTCCTCTCCAATTGAGGCTCATTTCTTATGACTTCCTGGAATTTCTTACACTGCGACACACAGAATTAGTGTGAGGCTAAAGTCTTTTGTCCCTCCCTGTGCTTTTCAGTCATCGCTGTCAGAAGTGTCATTCTGTCCAACACCCAGCCTTCCCTGAACACACTCCCTCTGTTTCTGTAATTAGTAACACTGACTATACATAGTTAGGAGATGTCATCATTATTCGATGTGGAACCAATATTTCACTGTCATTTAAACTGTAGTGACAGTGTTTTTACTTCTGTTTTATTATTAGAGAGAAAGGAGTCAGATTTTGCACATGACCTTCAGTGTCAGTCTGATGAATTTACTATGAGTAAGACTGTGTGCATTTGTAACAGGGGTGGAGGAGGTGCTATTATTCTTTCTGTTTAGTTGTAGATATATTTGCTGGGAGGCGTTAATGCTGAGTGGCTGTGGCAGAACAGACCAGCTTTCTATGAATCTGACAAGGCCAATAAATCACTTAATAATAAACCAAGACAGTAAACACTTTAACACAAGCTGTTATTTCCCATTAAAGCTTTACATGGTTCCCTGACATTACAAAAGACTCTATGACCAAAATCTTTTTTTTTTTGTTTTTTTCTTCTCACAGAATGTGCCCCCGTGTCTGTCGAGGAAACCCAAAAGGGCTGAGTCAGAGATCTCATCTCTTCCGGAGGCAGGGCCAGCGGTGCAGTCCTTTGAAAGGCTAAATGGAAAGATCAACGGGCATCTCCTGAGGGAGCCACTGGGCTCTACTGTGCTGCAGCCCCACGGCCAAACAGCCCTGGGGCCTGGAGTCTGCCGCTGGACTGGTCTGTGCTGTTTACTTTTAGAGGACTTTCAACCCTGTGCAGCCGCAACACATCTATGTGTCTGTGCCATTCTGCCTCTTTACAGATAATTCCCTCTCTTTCCTAAAGCTGCATTTATGATTCACCATCCCTCTCCAACACTCTCACACATTTTTACATACGACCTCAGCAACATCATTAAACATGGTCATAAAAAAGTAATAATAACTCAGCAAAGCAACAGAAATGCTATATATAGAAAAATATAATGCAACACCATAAAAACCATCTACCGATCTAAAATGTTTAATACCTGTTGATCCATTAATCCTATAAACACATGTAAATAATTGGTGTATAATGCAGTCGTAGAATAATTCATTTGTGACCAAGCTAATAATTCAATGAAACAGTTTGTTGTCTGAACATGAAACTACAGCGATGGTGAAATCATCCTGCCTATAAAGTTGGAATAAAATATTTTTACCACTGCTCGTGAAATGATTGTGACAATGTGCTTTATTCTACATAGATAAAGTGTAACTGGGACTCAGTATGTAATCACTAGACTGGGTCAAAGGTGATTACTGATGTGTATAAAGAGGGATGTGTCTGAAAATGATATTATTCCAACTTTATGGGCAACAGTGTAGTAGTAGAATTTTTTATTTCCTTGAAGGATACACTAGATATGATTTAAGATTTGTAAATTGGTCAGGATGACTCACTTGTTTAACTGTGAGACTCCTGTAAATTTTGTTTCACAATTTATATTTAGTGAGGGGGGAAAAAAGGGAGAAGAAGGAAAAAAAAAGAGGGTAAGCTTGCTGTTTGCATCACTTTGTGTGAATGTGACTCCTGATGTGACCCCTGAACATCTATCCAGATGAGCGCAGAGGGAGGAATTCTGTGATGTTGTGTTTATATTTCCTCCCCTGCAGCACCATGGATACCAGTCAGACAGTGCCAAGGTAGGACCACCTCATAAATTCACAAACCTATAAATATTTGCCCGTGTTTTGAGTTCAACACTAGTTTTCATTTACATATCTAGGGGTGGTTTTATAATTTATCTGCCTGGAAGCTGGAGAGGCAGTGCCCGGTGGTCTTGGCGTAGAAATTAACCCATAAAGACCCAAACATCCACCGTCGACCAAAAGCATCTACTGATCTAAACTGTTTAATGCCTGTTGATCCATTAATCGTACCAATACATGTGAATAACTGGTGTAAAATACAGTTTGTCATCGTTTCATAGTCATCAGATATGATCCATTTGGACGTTCAGAGGCTCCATAGTTACCATGGAAACACCTTCATCTTCTACAATGTTGATTTACCAGTAAAACCCATGGAGTTGGATCAATGACAGTAGTCACAGACACTTGTTTTATGTTCAGTTAATGATATATTTTCCTGAAAAAGTCACTTTTCTTCAGTTTTCCTGTTTTTTGGTACAATAACCCTTAAGTTTAATCTGAGTTTTTAAGAACATCTACATGATCGGTACATTAAATATTGGAAAATGTCTGATTTTTACTAAAAAAAATGCAAAATACAAAAGATAATATAATAAATGGTGACAAATCACTTAAGAAATGTTAAATATAGAGGGAAACAAATGATTTGGGAACTACCACAAAAGTAGGTCTGGTCTGGGTCTTTATGGGTTAAACACTGAGCAGCAAATGAACACATACCAAACGTTTCTATTGCAGTCAAACTGACACTTGACAATGAAAAAAGTAAATGTGTATCATGGATAATGGGGTTATTTGACTCCAATCAAATGTGAGAAAGCTTCAGCAAAATCAAAGATGGAAGTCCAGCGTTCATCCCCAAACTTTGGTGCCGTGTAGCACATTCCTCAACACTCAATAAACTCAGTTAAATCAATATGTCAAAGAGCAGACAGATAACGCTAAGCCCAGACATAAATCTTAAGCATCTCTAAAATCTTTTCATGTGGAATTACTCAAAGGCCATATTCGCTTAAGTACAGTAAACATTGTGACAGGTACTTTGAGCTGCTGGTTCAAGAGGACACAGGAAAGTGGATTGTGCTTTGAGCCTTCGGGGGATGGTAGTAAAGAAAAACTCTTGAGTAAAGAACATGTCAGGAAGAATAAAGGCTTGCTTTAATGAAACATAAGCACAGTGTGGAAGCCAACCACCCAGAGAAAATTCTAAAAAGAAAAAATCTAAAAAAAAAAATCAGACTGTGCAAGAAAATGATTTCCTTGCTGTGATTCGACTAATTTTTTTTAACCGTGTGCTTCTATCATAATCATGGGACTTGTAAGAAAATAAATCTATCCAGTCTTTTCTTTGCCACAGAAATAGGGAGTTAAGGCAGTGATTGCCACACACTCAAATATGCCTGAGTAATATTAATATTATGCAAGAATATGCTTTTTCCAGAACCAGAAACTGAAACTCCTCCTTCTTTCAAACACAGTGTAACTACTGTTCATCACCAGAACAATTTATTGGATGGAATTTAAATAAAAAATAATTTCTTAAAATGCTCCACAAATAAAATGACAACAATCCAAACAAAATTATGCTGAAATAAACATAACATTGTTTAAAAAAAAAAAGAAAAATAAATATATTCAGAAAAAGAAATGACATTGATTGATGAAAAAGAGTGTGAAAAAAAGAAAGGAAAAAAAAACAGGTGTCAAACTTTAACATGTAATTCACTGGATTATCTTCAGGTTTGGTTTTGTTATTTAATGTAAAATGTCTTTTTTTTTTTAAACTTCCTCCAACTCCTCATTTGTGAATTGAAACTATTACCACACCGAGGGAGCATTTGGACAAAAAATGACATCAGATTGAATAGTTTACTTCCTGAATTTACTGGGGTCATTACACTCTCCTTCAGCCTTCACATGGATCACTCATCGTAACATTAATTTGTTCAGAGCTGACCGCGTTCTCCACTGTGGTCTAATTTAAGTGGAAAAAAAAAAAAGATGCAGCAGAACATGTTTGCATTGTGAAAGTCTGGTAGTGCAACCAACAGTCTTCTTTTACAGTTTATCCTTGTAACATAAAGGTCAGTTATTATGGGTGTGCTTTGTTCAAACAAGCCATCCAACTGCTTTACATGTGAAAGAGGGTGTTTTTTTTTTCTTTCTGTAGTTCTGCTCTGGGTCTGCCATAGCTTTGACAATAGTACCATGATGCTACCCGGCAGCAGATGACATTCTAGAGAAATTAATCTGAAGGAGTTGATTATTTGAGAGTAAAACATAAAAAAAAGAAAGAAAGAAAGAACAAAAGAAAGAAAGAAAGAAAGAAAGAAAGAAAGAAAGAAAGAAAGAAAAAGAAGCAACACTAACTGAAGTCATTTATACCCTGTTTAAACCAAACTAGTTTCAGTCACATACAGTAAGAGCTTTCAGTGGAAAACATGTGCAGATTCAACACTACTGTACTACTAACAACCACTTTAAAAAGAAACACAAAATTAGAAAAGAAGACATCAGAATGGTTTAACTTCTACTCTATATTGATATCTTTATTAACAATCATAGCCATGTTTTCAACAATGGAAGATTCATAAATATTTTTTTTTTCTCTTTTGATTTATAAAACTTGTCTCGGCACTTGTGGCATGATTCCAGTTGTGGAAAGAAACATAACATGTCCTTAAAGTAGCGCTTAAAAAAGCACTAGTATCCAATCAAAAGCTTTTTCTTCTTGGAAATCCATTATGTACAATTCATGACGGCTTTTGTTTAAGAACCCAGATCTGGTTCTGTGCCATGAAAGGTCGAGATATCGAGTGCACGGCAGGTCCAGAAACCATCCACAGCAGGCTACCTGATTGATCATTTGGCCTTTTTTTTTTATTATCTCAGGCATTCCCCTTTGTGTGTTTTTAAGGCAACAAAATCCCCACACCGATCTGGAATCCCGGGTATTCCACGCTGGGTTCAAGCTTGAAGTGTGGTTGAAGGTCGTCTCACCCTCTCCTCACATCAGATGAGTGGAAGGAAATAAAAATCATCTCCTCAAATACTTCCATGGCATCCACAGA
>JAPQRQ010000010.1:18261165-18294975 GCA_037367365.1 Apogon talboti | reverse complement strand
GAAAATGTTAATGCCTGTCTGAGAAAAGTGTATAAAGTGTGTGGTGAGGGGTTTTACAGCCTTAAAACATATACAATTGTAAAAAATAAAGCTGACTACTTCGTGGATTTCGCCTATTGCAGGTTATTTTTAGAACGTAAGCCCTGTGATAAACGAGGGACCACTGTATTACAACTTACAGATCACAGTGGATCTACAAATACACAAAATATTTAATAACAGACAGAATATTGGTAAAGTTGCACTTACTTCTCTTAAGACATCTCAGGTTATTTAAATTTTTTTGTTAAAGGATAGTTTGTAAATGTAAATATTTTTGTGCAACTTTAGTTTTTTTCACTAAAACAAGGAGAAAAATTGGGGTTGTCATTATTCATAGGTTATTATGATTCAGGGTTCCTACAGGTTTCTACAAGTTAATTTTAAGACCTTTTTAAGACTACTTAGAACTGAATTTAATGCGCATTTCACAGCCTATTTCACAGCCATACTGGCAAAAATTTGTGACGCCTAGAATTTAGGAAAATGTATTTATTTACTCCAACACCTCCAACCTACCATATCAAATTTAATGCCTTTGAAATACTTTTTTAAGGTATTGAATGCAGATTTGTAAATTCAAGACTTTTAAGACCATGCGGGAACCTTGTGATGGTATTTCACTGGTACGATCCATCTAAGATCCTATTGGCCTGTATGTGGAACCTGAACTACAATGATTTTGACATCCTTGACTGTTAATATCTTAGCGTAATTTTTATTTATTACTTTCGTCACAGATTCATCCCATTGGCCGCACCGGACCCATTGGCGGGCCAGTTTTGGGCCGCGGGCCGTATGTTTGACACCTGTGATTTAAAGTGCAGAGTCATGAACTAAATGACGATCTTCACAGTGAAAACAGTCAGGGGTAAACCATAACCTGCTGTGCCTTTAAAAGACAGACGCTTCAGTCCAAAATGACAAAGCTCCACAGACGTGACCGCAGACTGACGAGGACTCGTGCCAAGTCACAGAGATCTTAGAGGGTATAAAAAGGTGTCAGAGTCTCCTCTATGGAGCGCGCTGACAAAGTGAGAGGCTGACAACATGATGAATGAGATGATGCATACCGCTGCTGCATGTGAGCCAAGCCCAAAGATGTCCAGGTTATGAATGGACTAGTCAATGAGCTAGAACACAAATGGCCTTTGGTCATAATTTCTTAGTGCTAGGGAGACGCCATGTGAGATGTCCCGCTGTCACACTGCTCAGTGGAGAGAATACATCACTCTATCGGGCTAGAGTCTCTCCCAACCCAGATGATTTTCTATATTCTTGCTCTTTTTTTCCCCCCCTCTCTCCAGTGTTTCTCTCCCTGATTAGCATAGCTGACCTATCACACATTGGTGCTGAGTCATTATTAGGTGTTAGCATTTTCAATTACATCGCACCTCCCCTCTATGCCACTCTGTCTCCTCACCGAGGCAGACGCTGCACAGCAGGACAAAAGCAACAAAATGCTAATTTTCTGCTTATAAGCAGCTAACTACATCTGAGCTCAACTTGAAAAACAAAACAAACAACAAGCTAATTAACAATTTGGTGGAAGCAGAGGAAAAATAAACAGCCCTTCTAATGTCCCATGGTTCATTTGGAGCTTTATTTCTGCTATATGGTTGTTTTAAAAGCACTTATTAGCAATACAGACTGAACAGTTTTCAAGATACATGTCGTACTGCATATGTCAAACATTCATGCCAAAGAAAATATACTACCGATACACTTTGAACAGGACAGTTACATGTATTGAAAATAAATGTACAAAATAGGCTTTTTTTCAGAACAACCATAACAAGACAACACTACCATAAAGCGTATTAGTGCTTCTAGCTTAAAGTGTTATCAAGATCAATGAAAAGAATTAAAACTGTACTCAAAAGAAGGTTCTTTCAGTCCATAGGAGAAGAAAAAAAAAATGCTTGTATGCGGTTGCAAATTCCCACGTAGGGGAGCCAGGCTGGCCACTTTGCAAAGTCTCCACTGCCTTGTAAAAGAGGTAAGGCAAGTTCTGTCTTAAAAAAATCATTAGCTTTCCTCCCAAATTTAACCAGATAAACCCATTGAGATCAGGATCTCTCACAAATAAACGCAGGTGAAAAGACACTTGACACCTTAAGAAACAATATGTCTTTTTCCCCCCCATTTCACAAATGAACAAATTAGACCTACACTGTTTTAGAGAAAGAAGCTCCTACTGATGATTGCTAGAAAGCTATTGCAAAACAACAAAGAAGCAAACAGAAGTACAGTATTACAAACATCTTAAAAATAATATGAAAGCAGAATGTGAGACTTTGAGGCTACATATTAGGAAGGCAGTGATACCTATAAATCCTTTTTTTTTTTTGGGGCAGCGATACAAAATAATTTATTCTATATTTTCATCTTTGTGTTCTAATAGATTGTACTCTCTAGCTTGATTTTGAAAACAGAAATACACTTAAATAAAAAAAGTGATACAAGGTAAAGAGCACCTTATCCCCGTAAGAGTTATTTAACAAAAAGATTTTTGGAAGCAAATGGCACAGAGTCATCAATGGTAAATTAGCAACGCTCATTGAATTGTACAATTTTTGCAAGACAATACCACCAAGTTTGGAAACAGTAACATTAAGCTTTGACAAAAATCAGTCTTGTTACATAGAAGTTTGCATCGTGTGGTCGACTGTGTGTGGGAGACGCATACAACAGAGGCTGTTCACTGGACAGAAGCTGAACGGGTTTGTGTTTGCCTTGAATCCTTGATGGCGGCTCTGAGGGATGTCGCAACGCTGTTGTCGACGTTCCGGCTCGGTAAACAGAATATGGGTGTGGTGCGCTGCCTCGCGGTCGGTGTGTTTTATCACCGAGCTGAAGTGAACCTCCCAGGTCAGCAAAGAAACGGCTTTTTGCCTGACTTGGCTTTTTTTTTTTTTTTTGGATTCCATCTCAGGACGTGTGCTAGTGCAAAATGGAACTGCAAGGACAGTCAGCTCACAGCGTGTGGCCGCCGAGCCAAATACAGGCATGAAGCAACAAACAAAACAGTCTTTAAGTGGTGCAACGAACATGTCACAAAACTTGCCATACTGTCAGGAAAAAGTTTAACTTAATGTTTACATCAGGTGCATCTGATATCAATCAATACAATTGCATGAGGATTTACAAATACCGTATGACTTGTGTGCAGCAGGCATCATTGGGCCTGCACCAGAAACATGATAACTTTACACTAAAAAAAGTAACAGACTGACCACATCATCTCTACAATTCTGAATTTGCTCTGCTTCAGAGAGCTGCTCCATGGCTGAGTTTATCTCTCTTATACCTACCCATGTCTAAAGGAGCCATCACAGACTCGGGAAAATGTTCTACATATCAGTTAAAATCCACAGAAGTGGAACAAAATATGAGGATGAGAAGAGGATGGTGCAGAAGAGATGCAGAGTGACTGACACTACGAGAAACGGTCCATGAAGCAAGCATCTTTCATGCTTGTCGCGATGGCGGAAAGCAGCAAAAAACGGATCAAAGTCAATTTCTATGTTTTCTTTGTTTTGTAACAGAATTCCATCGCAGCCATTAAGAGAGCATTTGCAGTGAAGAATAAGACATTTGAAGACGCCCTGACTCGTGTGCTGTGAGGATGGCCGAGCAGCAGCAGCTGGTGTAGTTGTGGCAAATTGGATGTGGTCTGTTTGGGCTTACACAGGAGAAGAGTCTCAGGAGCTCTAGTAGAGGAGGATGCGGCGCTCGATGGCCTTGCGGCAGATGGGGCACTCGCTCATTCGGTCCCCGCACAGCTGGCAGGTGCCGTGGCCGCACATAAAGATCATGTTCTTCAGCCGGTCCAGACACACCGGGCACATGGTCTGGAGACACATAAACAGAGGCAATCCCGGGTCACGTTAGGGTTCGATAAAGTCATTTTAGCTTTTTAATGGACAGACAGAGAACCACTAAGTGAACCCAGGTAAAATGCAGATGTTGGGTGGAGGTTTCACGTGCCAGACCTACATTAAGTTATGCTAATGCAAAACCAAGATTATGTTTACTGTTGATCCAAAGGGAGCATCAGACTTGCTCAAACATATCCTGAAGTAGCACTTTACCTGCTCCTTGATGTCCTGAAGCTGTTGTTGTAGTTTCTGCACATCGGCATTGACGTTAGTGTTATCTTTATCTCTCTGGAGGGCTGGGATGTTTCCACTAGCTGTATGAACAACAGTGACACAAAAAAATGAAACTAAGGTGATAAGTACTATGGACTGAACATTAACACATAACACCAGTGGTCACATCAAACCTCTGGAGAGTACAGCTCTGGAAAAAATTAACACTGCAAGTTTCCAGACCTTTGAAAAACCCCTTTGAAAACATCTGGGATGTGATCAGGAGGAATATGGATCCTCACACACCATCAAAGGCAGCTGAACTGCTTGTGTTTTTGAGTCAGAAGTGACATAAAGCATCCAGGGGTGATGTTACAGACCGGTGGAAAACGTGTCAAGACATATGAACACTGTGACTGAGAATGTTTGTACACTAAAACCTTATTTAGGAACTCTGTAGTTACGGCAAAAGTGAATATGAACATACATTTATGTTTTATATCACATATTATATTTTTATATCATACATATATTTATATCAACGTACATATTTGCATTATTCAGGGTCTGAAAACACTGCATTTTTGTCATTTTGACCGGCTGTCATTTTCATGCTATAAATGATGCATCTCTAAAGAATTTTCTCCGATATGCTACTTTCACCCAAACACATACCTATAAATAGTAATGTTTTCACTCATTTATTTCTGTAACTGCTTAATCCTTTGTAGGAGCAACCATTCACACCTACGGCCTAGTTAGAGTGACCAGGGAACTTGTAAGGTGGGACAAAGATGGAGTACCTGGGGAGAACCCATGCAGACTCGAGGAGAACATGCAAATGCTACACCAGCGATGTGTTCAAAGCCTAGCCCTTCGAACCACCGCACCACTAGCACACCTGAACAGCAATTGAATTTTTTTACAGAGCTGTACACTACACTACAAATAAAATTCAGTCACAAAATACATGTTCTGTAACAAGCTCTACAATATCCTAAGCTGAAGCTAAAAATGTATTACGTTGGCCCTTTAAAATGACTCGCTTCAGAAATACACACAGTGTAGTTATTTGGAATCCGACACAAAACATCATGCAATGCTTCTGGCATCACACAGTCCACTGTAAGCATGTGTATAATGACATGGAAGTAAAACTCAGCAAGAATTAGCTGGACTGGGGCCCTGTTGGGAACTCCACTCCAGAAACAGTGAGCAACAGTGTGGCTCCTGGAATATGCATCATACATCACACAGATCAGTATCTACCGTTTAGCGTTGTTTATGTGCATCGCTGAAAGAGAATGAGGGGTTTTGAGGGGAGGGGAAATGGGCCAGGGCAGCACTGTGGGGAGCTCTTAGATCAAAGCTCTGAGAAGGGAGGGAGGGGATCGTGGAGGAATACTTACACCAACTTAGTGCCAGATTGTTGGGCTGGAGAAGATCCTGGGATCCCCCTGCCATACTGTTAGAGCTCCCTGCTGGGAATAACCAGTCACATTGTTATAGCAGGAGTTGTCCTCACCAGCTCAACAGTTGGCCTGAGGACCAAAACTACTCACTACAGCCTCGAAGGGAGGTTCAGAGAGAGAATATGAAGAGGAAGCTAGCAAGTTGGAAACAGTGATTAGGGACAGAGAGGCAAAAGAGGCTCTTAGAAGGCATAGCGGAAAGTGATTATTTCTCTCTTTGCCATCAGCCAGTGCTTAAGCATGAGATAAAGAGTCTAATACCTGTGTTACAGATACATTGTAAGACCAGGAGGAAACTAGAGAAGTACAGCAGAAATAATCAAAGTGGCAGGTGAATTTTATGCACTAGATTTGCTTTTCTTCTTTTTTTTTTTGGCAGACATTAACAGCTGGTGTTACTGGAAAAGGAGATAAGTAATCAATGCTGCCCCTTGCATGGGTGTATGTCTGGGTCTGTGTTGACTTTTACACGTCTGGTAACGACTGCATGCCAACGATGTGACATGTAAAGACATTTTAAATCATCATTCCAAAAAAGTTGGGTGAACTTACAACAGTTTCCCTTTTAACTTAACAGAAAATGTGGAAAACACGATAGAAATAACCACTGGTGAGATGCACCACTGAAAAGGGACATGGGCGATAATACATTATGTTTTGCTTGCACACAGGAGGATGAACTGTGATGGCAACCAAAAATAAATACATTTTATCATTATCCATTTAACCTTGACATTTACAGATGAGAAACTCAGTTCTACTACTGTGCAATACATCAATGGCTTCAAATTATATTAATATTAAACAGTATTTCTGTGTCTTTACTCAAAAAACAGCAAACTATAAGATATGACGATTCAGCACTTTGTGGGTATTATTATGCAAGTACAGTATCTTTAGGACTGCAGGTTATTTAGCATATGCTTACTAATAAATTTATCCAATTTATGCAATTGAGTTAGGCTAATTTAAAGAGGCAGAGAAACATGAATAAAACATGTCTGTATACTCTTATATTATTCAGCAAAACCCATCTGAAAATGGATTCCAAGATCCTATTAATGCAAAAAATTACATTTAAAACACTTTTTCTGGAAGTTTATGTGGCGTATATCAGAATTGGGTTAGTATGGGTGGCAAGTGACACTTAATTGAAAAAAGAAGAAATGATCGGTATAGATGCAGTGAGAACATGCACAATTTAGTACTGGACAAGAGGTAAAATCTATATCTATTAAACTAGATTTGTAAATATTTACAAGAATGTACAAAAGGCAACCAAATATTATAAGTGATGCAAATGCAAGCAATAATGCATAAGCAAGGCAGCAAAAAAGACAATGATAAAGAAATGAAAAGAATGGAGAAAGAACAGAAAGAAAAAAAACTGAGAGAAGGAAAATTAAAAGGGAACATGTGGAAGATTCACTCACTAAGGTCATCATCATCATCATCATCATCATCATCAGCGGCATCATCCTCCATACCTTTCCCTCCACAGCAAAGAACGAAGGGAGTGCGGCGTTCCACCACAGCCCGGCACTGTACGCACTTCTTCATGAGGCTGGCACAGTCTGGAGAGACGCAAAAAAAAAAAAAAAAACACACACACACCGGTCAGAACTCAATGCGCATATTTGTACCGGAGCGGAGAATTTCAGCAGCAGCGTACGGAATATATGGTGTTAAAACGTGTTGCGACTTACTCTCACAAGCGCACATGTGACCACAGGGCTGGAACAACACGGCTGCTTTTTTGTCAGAACAGACTACACACTCCTCGATCTGTAGAGAGATATATTAAATGGAAAAAAAAAAAAAAATAGTAGAAGTTGCCATTCACTCATGTATTACTTTCTGGGGAGGAAAAGCGGTGGTAGTGTCTGATACCTTGGTTCTGGACTGGACCTGATCCTTACAGATTAGACACTTCTTGACACGAGGTGAACACAGGGAGCAGGTGGCGATGTGTCCGCAGGGACCGAACAGAGTGTCTCTCTTCATGTCTGAACACACCATACACTCCTCCAGCGACTCGATGTTGCTGTTCAGAGACGGGCTGCGTGTGCCCACCTGGCCACTAGATCGTTGCGGGGGAAAAAAATTAAAAATTAAAAAAAAAAAAAAAAAAAATAGCAGAGTGTGTGAGAGCAGAAGAGATTACAAGCAAGACACGCTGACAGAGGACAAAGGAGACAGCGAGAGGCTCAAAGGAACATAAGGAGGTAAAGGCGAGAAACGGAAACAAAGCGCTACATGAAACATTTTTAGCCAAGAAAGGAAATCAATAGGGCTGTCTGGTGATATTCCAAGGATGATGCTCTACTCCTTGTTCTTTCAGATGTTGTTATAGTAGCTGTGGATGCATCAGGACACTTAACGCAACAAACACATTCCTCTAAGTTCATCCTTGTATAAAAACACTGACTATATTAAAAAGAAAAGACACTCATGGGTTTGTACACTCACATTTTGAAGCCTTTGGCATTTGGTTGCACAACACTAACCAGGAAATGTTGTATTAAATGTTGTCGAGTAATTTCAATGAAATGTTAATGTGTACAGTTGTGTTTGATGACTGTACTGTCAACTGTGTAATGTACTGTAAACCTACTAATTAACACAATAAGTAAAAACAGTCCAAGTAATCCTATATAAAACATTAGGTAAATGATTATAAAATTATGTAAGTTCATGAAACATTTCTGTCACAGAATATATTGATGGTCATGTTATCACAACTGCAACATGACTGTCTCTTAGGAACACAAATATTTGTTTGGGGTAAAAAAAAAAAATTAAAAATACAACTATGGTCACAGCCCATACTGCAGATATCAAATATCTCTAAAACATGTTACATGAAGAAAACTATCAGAGTTTCCACAAGCAGTTCAGACCGTAATTATTTCTGGAAGGTGTTCTACTTTAAGATACCACTGTATACTGTAGGCTTCAATTTCAAGCTGTTGTGCACTATAAGTCTCCAGTATGTTTCAAGTCTGGTGAAAGGTTTAAGTTGTACTTGGTCAAATAAACTGGATTTAATGAGCGAAACAGGTTTATAAATTACTGCCAAGTTAGAGAATAATGGTCGCCAAGTTAGAGAATAATGGTCGGATTAGATCTGAGTTCAGGGATGCTTACCTGCTCTTCTCTTTGTGGCATTTGGCCAGAGCTTTGCAGAGGCTGGGGTCCGGGCACAGGTCTAGAGGGGACTGACCCTTCTTGTTACGGATGGTCAAGTCTGCTCCGTTAGCGGCCAGGAAGCAGGCGATGGACGCTGCGCTCTTCTTTTCTGCCCCCTGGGTGCCCAAACCCATGATCAGCTGCAGGAAGACAGACACACCAAAGCGGATCAGGGTTTTGACTTTTGATACAAGAGATTGTTTTCAAGGTGAGCCTGGTGGGGTTAGTGTCCCTACAGTACACTTAGATCACACAGCTGTACTCACAACACTAACGCACAAAAAAAGAGGTAAGAGGACCTGAATATTATATTATCATAGGTTCAACTTTATAAGAACAAATCACTGCTAATTACACAGTCAATGCTTTAAGACAGGGGTGTCAAACGTACGACCTGTGGGCCATTCTGACAGATTCCAGCGCAGCCCGTGGGATGGTCCAATTTGATCTCAAGTGGGTCAAACCAGTAAAATAATAGCAGAAAAAAACTATAAATAATAATACAATTTTACCAATATTCTGCCTGTTACTAAATGTTTTGCGTAGTTGTAGATTCATTGTCATCTGTAATGCACATCTATAAATATATAAATGATAACCCTTACCCTATCTAAATGACAAGTTGAGGCATAATATTGCTAAAATTGCACTTATATTTCTTAAAAAATATCAGGTTGTTGAGGTTATTCATTATTTTTTGCGAAAGGAATGTTTGCAAATGTAGATATGCTAACATTTTCACAATTTAATTTAACTTTTTGCAGTAAAACAAAGAGAAAAATCTGTATTGGCTATTTTTTCACTGGTTTGGCCCTCTTGAGATCATACTGGGCTGAATGTGGCCCCTGAACTAAAGTGACTTTGACACCCCTGCTTGCAAATGCCCCCCCTCATCCCAACCCAATAACTCCATTATCTGCCCTCTTCTCTCTCTCCTCTGCCTACTAGTCCAACTCCCTCTCTCTCTTTTTACCAATTTGGGCCGTGTATGTCTGATTGTCTTCAACCAGTAGCTTTTACATCCCTGCTGATGGAGCCATCGGGCCGGCTAATTCAATTCTCATCTCGAGGGGAGGGGAGGACTATGGGAGAGCGACCCAGCTGCACATATCTCAATTAGGCCTGCTGTCTGTCGGTTACACTTCTGCACCGGGGGAAACCGAAAAGGGGGGAAAGAACAGAGGAGGTGGACAAGAGGAAGACAAGAGGGGAAACGATACAGAGGCTGGCAGGTAAAGCGGGTCTATTGCTGTCGCTCAAACCTCTAGCTGCGTGTTAACATGGATGCTTCAGGCCTGACGTGCCCCTGTTGGACTACAGAGGGCCGAACTTATTTCTCAGAGCTAAGAGGCAGCGGCAGGAACCTGTTTGACTGCTCTGTGCTAGTTTCAGGTGGTTGTTTGAGTGATGGGTTGTCCAGCGATGTAGATGACAGGGGCCCGAGGAGCACTGAACTTGATGTCTTGGTGAGATTTGTCATCGTCGTCTACCCCCCACCCCCGCACAGGGAAAACTGTAAGTCATTTTGCTCGTCTTCATACAGATGGCTCTACATGTCTGCTTCCAATGTCACATTTTAATATTTGACAAAGCAGAACCGGAATATAATTACAAAGTTAAGAGGATGATGGATGCAAAGAACTACTTCCTCACAGTCACTGGGTCCTGGTTTATATTACTACTGTTTAAAAGGAAAAAACTAAAGAAAAGGCTCGGAGAATGAAAAAAAGACTGTTTCATCAATTAAAATTGTGTGTGTGTGTGTGTGCAGTTATAGCCACTTTAAAGCAACTTTTTTAAGGTCTGTTAATGTTGTCTTGTTCTTACCAGCTCTAACAACCTTAAATCTGTGATGCATTACTGTTCCCTCAAAAACCTTGACCTTGGTGAAGCACTATTACGTATTAAACACTGAGGTTAATAATAGATGCATATGTACTGTGTTCTTTGAGGGTTCCCAGGGCTCCACTTTGCTGACATCCTGCATATCTTGGAGTTGTCGCAATTGGGACAGCGTGTGGTGGCGCAGTGCTTCATGAAGCGGCGTGTCCCCGTCTTTATCCTGAACATCGAGTTTGGCCTCCGCTCGCACAAGCAACTGTTAAAGGAAGAATATACAAACAGGCAAACGTGCACATCTGGTTAAGAGAAACTACGCAAAGTATTCATAACATAATAATAATGTTAAAAACAGTAATCAGTGTCTTACGCTACAATGCAAATGCCAAAGGGCTGGTTCAGAACATTGAACACCTCTGGTATGGTATTCCCTAATTGGAGTGCATTTTTTCTCAAGTCCACAAGATGGCAACGTGGCAATCTCATTCCAACGCTACAGCTACTGTCTCTCAAAACGACACTGCTTCTCCTCTACAAAGCACCAGTCTGAATCAGAACCTCATTCAACTGCAGGACATCCACTGGTGTCATACTGTATGTAATATGTGGCTGCGCAGTTGTCGGCCTACTTCCTTTTCTGTGCTTGTATACAGAGATACTTGGATGTACGATTTCCAGTTAGAGGTGAAAGTGAGGTAGGCAGAAAATATCTAAAAAGGATAAAAGGAGAGGGCCCACTTACCCGGACAATCTGAGTGTGTTGACGCTCTACTGCCAGATGTAATGCCGTCTGCTGGTTTACGTTCTGGATGTCTAAGCTGGCGCTACCCTGTGAGATGGGAACAAAGGAGGGGAAAACACACACACACACACACACGGCATACCGTCACTTGTGAATGCATTAACAAACTTTAATGAGCAAAAAATAGGTAATAGAGGCCAGAAAATATAGAATTCAAGGACTAAATAAAATCAGTGTTCAGCACATTTCAGACGTTAACAACCTTTCTGGCGTGTGTGTCTTCCTTCAACCTTGCCATCCAACAAAGTATCACCTAGTGGGCTGAAAATAACGCATCCTACAAATATCGCTGCATGTGATTGTCATTTCCAATTGTGAACACCTCAGCTGAAGAGATGTGGAGGGAAGATAAGCATTGTGATCAGGCAGTGTGTGAAATCCCCAAGTAATAAGACTGACTGACTGACTGACTGGCTGGCTGGCTGGCTGACTGGCTGGCAGGGAATCTGCAGTGCACCTTGTAGTGTGGTGCAATTTCTGAATAGAAAGCTGAGCCATCACTGCAAACCAGCCCATTGCAGGGACTTGGTAGTAACGCCACCCCCTCCAAAAGGTAGCTTGCACAGCGAACGTTCATGTGTTGGAACATTGCACCAATGCTGCTGCCTTGCACCATATCCTAATTAACCCAGTTCCCGCTTGGTCAGGTGACTTTTGTTGTAAACTCTTGTATGTGCCAGTCCTGCGGGAGTTAAAACTGCAATATCAAACAAGGAAAAGAGCACCTATGACTGCAATAGAAGAGAAGATATAATGCCCAGCAGCACTAAAGAATACCCCCAGAGACCTTGTGAACCGTATGGATTCAATAAAAAAAAAAAAATAGCAGTTGTAGTCAGTTCAACTGGTCTATTGCTTGCTGGCTGCCAGGAGTGCAGTAGAAGCTGCTCTTAATGGTCTGTAGTCAGGAAGATCCAGGAGGGCAGGCTGAGCTGATGCAGCAATGCTAGGGGCTGATAATGGAAGGGCTCTCTTATAGACCATGAATAACTGCATTTGTGTTGTCAAGCTAAGTGATTAAACATGTGTTAAAATTAGCTATGTGTATGTTCTTGAGTGCTGATGTGCTGTTACCTGGTGCACCAGCAGCTCGGCCACCTCCACGTGGTTATTAAGAGCAGCCAGGTGCAGTGCGGTGTACCCGTCGTCCTTCTTCTCGTCCACAATCCAGGGCCTCGGCAGTTTGGATAGCAGCACACGCATGGCACTGCACGAACACGAGAAAAAAGGAAAGCGAGAGTTGAGTGTGTGTGCGATGTGAGGGAGCTTTAAGAAGGCTGGGCAATTTGATAAAATGAATATGTTTGTTAAGTTAAAAAAAAAAAAAAAAGCTGCCAAATGTTATCTATCTGTGACTAAACATCTCATGCAGTGTGTGATAGCTGGGGGCCAGACACAAGCTGTTGTAAGCAAACACATCACAGGGTCTGTACTGCTGATACACAGCATATTCGAATACACCTTTTTTTTCCTCCTTCTTTTTACAGCAGAGCATATCCCATTTTCACACATGGGGACAAGAATACTAAATCAACTTAGGGAGGAGTTGCTTTCCCAAGCAGAGTGTTATTTACATCAGGCTTTGAGCGGTACAAGTACTCTGCGTTATTTTAAAGTACCTGTCCCCCTACCACATCTCCAGTTAAAAAGGGAAGCCACTTCTCCCTTGATGATGTGAGAAGTGCCTATCATATGGCGGCAAAATGGTAATTACACAAGATTTAGCTGCATTCGCGCAGGTCTCCTCGTGGGGAAGAAACGGAAGGGACGGGAGAAAAAACTAGTGTTGAAAGAGTGGTGTTGAACGGTAGAGGCCTGGTGTGTCAGTTCGGTTCTACTGAAGGTCATTTAGAGGGTGTGTGCCACAATGAGACATGGCAACGGCAGCTGTACATGAGGAACGCTATCAAAGTTACACAGAGGTAAAGGACGGATGTTGACGTTGTCCGTCCCTGCCGTGTTACTAGAGATGTAAGACTGTCATGATATGTTCCAGAGAGTATTGATACAGTGATTCAGTGACACATTGCAAAATCATCATTTATGATACGTTGTCATGTCTCTGTAGAGGGAAAAAAATAAAATACTCCTAAAAATGGTAAAAAGCAGAAATTACATTTTTGCTCACATTACTGTGGTTTAAATTTCACAGAAAAAAAAAATACAAAAAACTGCACAGAACCTTGCACACATCATCTTTTCTTTATTAAAAATATCAATATTTGGAACCAGTATTTATGGTCAGTATGCTGGCCAAGCAGTAACGGATGGACAGCCTTACTACATTTTTGTTTGCCTTTTCACAACTATTTATGGTACAAAGATGAATGATACCTCATTTTGGAGGGGAAAAATTAGCACTTTTAGATGTGTGATTGAAAAAATGTTTTAACCTAATTTTCTGGCTTAAACATAGTAAAAACCCCTCAGTAATGGATGGACAGAAAATTAACATCTGCTTTTGACCACTTTATAAAACCTGCTTTAAAGTGCAGTTCCAATTTTCATAAAACTGGATTTTTTCAACATATATAAGGGTATAAAATAACAAGAGTTTTGCTAAGTGTTTTGGTAATGAATGGACAAGGGAGAATAATTACAATTATAATTACAAGTTTCAATTGTTTATTCAGCATATTTATTCGTATATACATTGTATATATATCTACAAAGTCAAATATCCTAATAAACTAATTGAATACATCTTAAAATATATTTATCTCAGTTTATTAGATATTTCTAACCACTGTAAAAAGAGTAGCAAAAGGTTTTTAAATTGACCTTACAACTTATCATAAGTATAATACAGGTCCAATAGAAGAGGATCAAATAATGCTTTGAATTGCACTGACAGACAAAGAATGCAAACATCAATTTATGCAGAAAATGCCATCCAAGTATTTTTAAAACATTTTTCTAAAAACTAAACCTTGTGCTGGACACTAGAAGTAATGTACTTTCAAAATATATAAGTCTTCAAAAGATGATTTTAAATGTATTTTTTGATGTAGATGTTAACATTCCTTTGGCCAGCCCCTATAATATATTCCTGTATCTTTTGTACAACCTCATAGAATATTATGCAACTTTTTATACCTAATTTAAGAAAAACTGTCATAGTTTAAAAAACACACCACCATTTGCATAAAATCTATTTTTTAAGATACCTGTATTTTCATTTATCACGGTATTACACCAGAAATCAACACAACATTAACCACCATCTGTGTGTAAACTATATAAAGAAATAAAAAAAATTCAATAAGGTATTTGAGACATTATTTTTCAGATTTTGCAGGACACAAAGACAAAAACTGAGTATTTGATGATTTAGGCAAAAAAGCCCTTTTTTGTCAAAAGGCAATTATTTTAGGAAGGTGATGATATGATATAGTTGCTTAAGTGGATCAATATTTTCTCACATCTATAGTGTTAGTGAAGGGAAGAGCCCTCAGTTTCACCAATGAAAAAAAATATCACACACTTCTGTTTCTTTCAACAGATCTTGAAATTTATAATAGGTTGGTACAATCCGCTTTGTAACATAATTGTTACAGACTTAAGAGAACATCCTTGTACAAAGACAGATAGAGTGTATAAAATTTCATCTTTAGCTTAGTTCCCTTTCCACTATCACACAAAGTGCTCCTGCTTCTGAGAATCTCCTTTCTTTACTCTGTGGCCACATGGTTCGTATAAAGACAAAGTGAACTCACACCTATTTAAACATATGAGCAGCACCTAAATTAAAGGATAGATAACGACAAATAAATGACTCTTCAGTTTGTCCAAATGCTATACAAAATGAAATCAGTAACCTAAAAGTTATAGTCCCAAACACTGCTCGTTTCTTGCCTGTAGCCAAGTACACAATGTACCTTCCACAGCATTAAAGCGGCGACACTGTGGAGAATACCTCTGACCTTGATTAACCCTGGGTACTCATGCACGGCATATCTTTGAACTGCGACAAAAGGAGCCGGCTTTGACTTGGATATGACTACAGTGGCCCCACTCAAAGGCTTGACTGTTTAGGTGCGCAAAAGTGTAGTAAACAGGGTGTAGAACGGTGCAGGGAGGATACAGGCTTCATCGATGGGGCAGAAGGCCACGGCGGGCACAGTCAATGGAAAGTGTTAACTATTAAGACGGAGGCGAGAAAGAAATGCAAACGAACATAGTGGCAGACTTTCAGGCTCGAGGTAATCAGGATGGCTGTTCCCCTGCGGGTTTTTGCTCAACCTACGGCTCGTCTCCCCTCCTTCTAGAGTAATGAAAGTGAGCATCATCAGCACACCCTCTTGAGAAAAGCAGAAAAAGGGCAGAGAGGCAGGGGGCAGCCAGTCAGCACCTCTGTATGGACAGAGATCCGGGGCTGGTGTACTGCTGCAGTGATGAACAGCGCAGCACACTGATCCCAGGCTCCCTCGCTCTCTCTCTACTTCTCAGTGCACAGAGGCTTACGCACACACCTGCATTGCTTGCAGCCATCTTCACCACTTAATGCAGAGGAGCACTGCTTAAATGTGATAGCAACCGCACCCATTCTATCTAATCTAACATTCATAATGTGTTGCTTTTGTTACAAAGAAGTATTTGCTTGCATACAGTGGATTAAGAATCTCATGGGGACTTTGGAGTAATTTCATCTGCGGTTCTCCCACTGGGTAGGGGCTGAGACTTGAGACTAAACAGAATAATTATTCAACAAAAAACACATCACATTCTTGCCTGGGGCCATAACATAAAACTTATTCCTAGTGGTTAAACATTACACCCTTTTAGCTTACTTTCAAGTGAGACTGATGGACATTACTAGAAAAGATGTATATTACAACAGATTCTCCCCCCTGAATCAATCCTTTGTTCTTCTTGTGCCCGTTTTCTTCCTTCTATTGATGCAATATACACAACATATGGGGGATCTGGATTGGCTGAAAACATCTTCTATATGTACAGCAACCACCCAATCAGTGCAGGCTTAGTGCACTATAGGGACAGTCTGGCGCCTTCTAGTGTCAAAACTGAACACTGGCGTGCTGGGAAGGTGTTTGCTGGAATAGGGAGCCCCTCCAATAGAAGTCTGGATTGACAGGCTCCCTGCCACGCTGGGCAAAATGGGCGGACATTAATATTAATGCCCCATACTGGCACTGCTGCATTGCAGTTAAGCTATTTGCTGTAAAGACGGAAAAAAGGGTGAATTAAAAACCAAAAAATAAATTGTATTTTTTTTCCCCTCTTGGGTAACTGATGTTCACAGTGACAGAGGGCAGTAGGAGAGAAACTGTGTGTCAGGCTTTGAGGTAAAGGAGGGAGGCGGTCTCAGGCTGCAGCCGTTGAAACGCGCACAAAGCACTGACCTGACCTAGGAGTTAACATTCAGATCACTTATTATATCTGCTACGAGAAGGAGACACATATTTAAAGAGAAGCAGGATTTCCTTGTTACAAGCGAACCTTAAAACCAAAATGATAATCTCTAAATACAGGAGGACATGCAGCTGAGGAGAGGTAATGGTAGAGGAGAGAGGGAGAAGGGGAAACATGATGGAACTGGGTCACCCTGTGAGAGATCTCAAGAGTCCCTCAGGAGAGCTACACTGCGGCCTGTTGTCTTGGGCTGCAATTTGTCATTGACCAGGATGCTCTCTGACGCCCTCAGCCCTGAGTGTGTTGGCTTTGTCAGTGTATGTAAGACGCCGAACTAAGTGTGTGCGTAGGGGTCGACAGGTCCCTTCTGCTGCCCTCACCTGGCTGACAGCCATCTGTGTGGTGGTCAGTGGCCGTTTTTACAACAGGAAGTGAGAGTCGGGGACAATAACTTGGGTAACACAGGGCAAAGCGGGAACAGTCAACATCCAGCCTGAGATTAATGGCTGCACACAAACATATGGTTACTCTGATGTCGGATACGTGTTTGGCATACCCTCATCCATTAACAAAGGCTTTAAGCTCAAGAAAGGCGATCTGAATTCTGCATCACAAATTAGTCACCAAAAGGCGGCTGGTGCTTTGGGAAAATAAGAACCTTGATAAAACGGACAATGAAAACCCCAGAAAGTATGTGTTTATCTCGTCACACCTTACCTATACATATATATATATATATATTCAAACTTATTTTTTCTTCATTAGGAACATTTCATTTGAGTATGCTCTTCTTCAAGTTGACCAGCTGAAGATTTAAATATATGCATCCCACTTTAATTAGACTAAAATCTTAAACGTCCAGCTCTGTGGTCAAATATTGGTGAATTAACTGAAGACTGATACAGTCCTCAGAAAAAGCAAACATTAGTGGATCTTGAGTTGAGTTTGCTTTGTCAGAAATGTAACCAGTTCAATTTCAGATCCCTGAAACTTCTCCCTCCGCTCCTCGAAGCAATTAGTCGCCAGTTCACTCCGTCTTGGCTGTCCCACAGTGACTGTCCATCCTGCTGTGGACAGAGTAAATAAACACAGGTAGCATCCATGCCAGCGGTGCAGCAGAGAGCCGAGGACAAGAACCTAACTGGCTCCGCTCGATAAAAAAGGCTTTCATTACCATACCGTGAAGAGAATAATTTCCCCTACAATGTGACCTTCCCCTGCCTGCCTGCCTGTACCTGAGGCCCCTGAGTGAGCATGCTTTTATTAAGGACTATTTGCATAAAGCGGGAAGGGGGAAGACGGCAAAGGGGTGCATTTCTATGATGTTTTGGTTATCACTATAGCTATTGCTGGTGCCTTGAAGGTTGTTTAGGAGACATCTGGCGCATTTTCAAACATCTCAGGTACTGTTGTCTGTCCATTTGGAATGTAGGTGGGGGCCTATAAAGGCTTAGCTTTAATTAGCCTTAAATCACCTGGTATTATGGGGTGTCCTGATTCATTGCAATTTATGAAGGAGGAGGCAGGAAGACAGTCAGAGAAGCCCAATGGCACGTTAATGTCCCATTGGTTCGAGATGACCCAATTATTTTCCCATGCTACTCTTTGCACTTTATTCGACTCTGCACCTTGAAAAAGCCTCATTCTCATTCCTACACCAGCCATAAAAGTCATAATATACATCCTTTCACCAAAAAACACAGGATGACATAAAAGAGGAATCAAGGACAGGCAGTTTATATTAAAATAAAAGACACTCCAATGGTGTATATATGTCAAACAACTGCTCAACAGCATTAATAGCTATAAAACAAGTTTGTAATTATTGAACTTTATGTATGACCTGAGACGAGCGTAGATCATAAATGCAGAAGTGTTTCAAATACAGCAAAAGGTGGAAAATATTTTAAGAATCCTTTAGGGCAAGTAGTTGATACATGGACTACTTACAAACATCAATCTTTGAGGTACACCAAAAGAAGATTTGGTGTCAGCATTTTGAAAGATTCAACCAAAAAGTAGATGAACTGAAGTGCAGAAAATGAACATTTTCATTTGGAAGAGCTACAAGACAAAAAAAAAAACACCCAGCCCAGAGCATCCAAAGTCAGTGACTCTCTTATCATTACAGTCACTGCACCTGAAACAAGCTGCTAACAGAGCAAAGAAAATCACCTGTGACCCCTTAACCCCTCTCAGTCACTTTCCTACCAACAGTGCTCTGCTAGATGCTACAGATCGCTGATCACTGATACAGGCCTGCTTCAAATGTAGCCTTTCTAGAACTGTATTACAGAAAAGAAATGAGTAATGACAAATCCTCCTTTTACAAACCTTTGCCAGTTTATATGTGATATGTGATGTTGATTTGCATCTCCAATATGTTCTGGAAGGAGGGGTTTCACTATGAGATTGAAAGCAAATTGGGGCTTTCTCCATATTTTAATGTGCCATTAAAGATTTGGATAAAGTCAAATAAACAAATTCAGGCTTACACACCTATAACCACAAGTGTTTTTTGTTTCAAATGCAAAACTGTATTTTGTGTTAAAAGCACTATGTACTACTGTGGCAAGCTGTAGAAAAAAAACTTTATGTCAATACAATTTATTTATTTATCTATTTTAATTTTTCTTTCTAGCACTTGTGATCATTAGCATTCTCTGTATTTTGAGACACTGTGTCATTGTCCATTGAACCATTTTCAGCTTATCACCCAGTAGGTGTTTGTCATTATAAATTCCCCTTCTGGGCCACTGGCAAGGAAAAAAAAAAAAAAAAAATCAGACTTGGTGCAGCCAGTAGAAATTAACAGCAAGTGTTTCCACACAGAGGTACAAAGCGGTAAATAGAACCAGGGGATTGACTGGAGGTTTTGCAGAGTGGTAAAGAATTCAGCAGCTGCGAAGGTCCTTCGATCGACAGCCACTCTGCTGCCTGCCACACTGTCACCATACGGGCAGACAGTCTGGGAGGCTCCTGTGATCTACAGTCTCGTGGCAAATCCACTACTTTAAATCACCTCTCACTGCTCTTCCCACTTCGCACCTTCCTGCCCCCACATACACATTACATTCGACCCCTCACTCTCACTGAAATGCTCATCTCTGTAAGTTCTAACGTCTCAAGGTCCCTTTAAATGGAAGCAGTGACATGATCACTTAAATTCAATGGAAAAAAAATAAGTAAAACGCACCAGTAAATTCTCTACCACAGTAATTGTTAGAGCAGATCCAAAGTGACTCAAAGAAGCTGACATATCGCAGCTGATAAGTCTGACTTCTTTCGCAGCTACACTTCTTGGCACACACGCGGTAGAAGAAGCCATAGCTGAAAGAGCAGTTTGGTAATTAAAATCCATTGTTTGCAGCGGGAAATAATGGGGATCAAAGGGCCTTGTATCAGCTACTGCCTCCCCTAAGCACTGAGACAACGGGCCATATGCCCCGGAGTAGCACAGAAAATGTCTAACAGCCAATGCGTTAATGACAGGGGAATGGAGTTTGTATGAATGCACTCTATGTTACACAGATAAAACTCCACAGCAACCTGAACCCGTTCCACAGAGATCCATGGATCTACAGATAGTAAAATAAAGGTTTTCTCTACCAACCTTCCGTGTAAGCTATTCAATAATATCAAGCTTTTTGCAAAGAAAGTGTGAGAAAAGTCAAAGTGAAGTTTTGTTCAGTATTCTCTGCATGCCGGTACACAAGCAGCCACACATACACATGCACAAACACACAAAACGACACAAGCAAACAAAAATTCTTATCCTCGCTGACCTGTCATAGCGCATTTACATGGGAGCTATTGACTTCAGTGTCCGTACGGGTTACCAAGGTAACATGGCCTGCATAATTCAACAGCTAAGCTCGGTTTAGATGTGAACATCGGGCTGAATGTGTCCCACAGAGTGCATTAGGGTTACGAATACCCCTTCCACTAGCACAAATTTATATGACTGGTCATTCCACGGTTCACATCACAGGTTTCTTTAATTGAAGTCAAAAACTTGAATTAAAAATGGCTGTTTAAAAGAAAATTATAACAAGAAGCTGGTTGTTGTCATCTTATTAAAATTAATTCAGGAAGTTAAAATATAAAGGCTTGATCTATTTTTTAACATTTTATTTGTCTGCTCTAATGTATAGTTAAGACAAAAAAACATAAGGCTCTGTATTGTTCATTCTAAAAAGGAATGTGTGGGAATTACAAAATTATGATCACTGACTAGAATAACTGGTTACAATTACATTAATAATACCGTTAATATTACACTAATAGGAAACCAAGCTGTATGATGTACAAAGCAGGTTGACATTGAAAAACAATAGTCAATCACTGTTGGTTATTCATTCATTCATTCATCTTCTGAACCGCTTTATCCTTGAGAGGGTCCTGGGGGTGCTGGAGATAAAATGATGCATTTGCTCAGGTGTGGTGCTGGATAAAACTGTTATTTAGTGTACTGCAACAATTTTTACAAATGCTTAACATATATTCACACAGTCACGAGATATACAGCATGTCCTGAGTGTTTTCTAAACGCACAAACCTTTTCCATCACAGATGTTGAAGTACCATAAAGTGCACAAACTCATTACATTACTTAATCCAATACATCAAGCAAATAGATAAACTACATTTGTTTTTAAATGGGGACAGAAAATATTAAAGATCCCTGACAGCTGTGCTGTGGGAGTATATCACCTTGCTCTGTCATATTTATTGCGTGCATCGCTGAGGCACTTAAAGTGCCACAAATAAATCCTGCTCTTTCTAGGTTTGGCAAGTGGGCAAAAAACATACCATCAGAGCTTATAGTGCAATTCACAATGCAAGGTTTTTTCTTAGCATGCTATAGTCACTTTCCCAAAAGCTCTTTATGTCCTTGATTCCCTACAGTAAGGGATGTACCCCTCCCTCTCTCCCCTCCTCCATTCCTCATTTTCTCTCTTTTTCCCCTCTTTATCTATCCATCCTTCCCTCCCTCTGCTACCATACCCCTCCCTTTCCCAACATGTGCTATAGCAACATAGCAGCCAGGACTCAATGTTTCAGCATGCCACAGGACAGACAGAGCATTACAGCATGGCTGAGCTTATCTATTGGCTCAGAGCCACTGTTGGCCCAGCCCTAGGAAGAAGTGTGGGCATTCTGATTGGTCACAGGGGGATTGGGGCTTGTATCTGCTTGTCCTCTGGCTGATCTATTGGACTGGTCCCAGCACATAGAGAGGTGGACACTGGGAGGGCTTCTAACTTTGGGGAGACTTTTCAATTAAGTCTCGGTGCATGCTCCAGCAAACTCCTGCCCCGACTCCCTGAATTTTAAATGTAGTATTCACTGAGACATTTAAGTACACTAATTTAAAACAATGGAAAGTCTAGTTAAAGGAAGATGATAACATATAAAACTGGGGAGACATAGATGATTACAAAATAATGACTCCAATCTCTGAACAGCACATACACTATGTCAAGAACTTACTGCATGCAGCTAGTCTTAACTCCAAAGGTTAGTTTAGTATATCTTTAGGATCACTTATCTTTTAATGAATTACTGCTGCATACCAGTGTATATTTATTCCTCAGTGCAAGTCTATCTCTTCAACCTTTTTACCATCACGCATTGTCGTATATTACATATCTGTAATTCAACAACTTAGACTTTTCAGTTTTGCCATGTACAATCCTGACATTCAATATTTATTATATATTTCAGTGCTATTTGCTACATTTGAGGCTTTAGTAAGAAGATGGACCTCATAGTTGTGACTGATTCATCATCTTTGAACACTATTCCTGTGGTTCTCACTTGTATTAACCTCTGCTTCTATAAAAGGGAAACATCCTATGATAGTGGAACAAATAAGAGGAGGACCAACAGTGTAACCTGTGCATGAATTTGCAAGAATGAGTTACCACATTATCTTAAAGAAGTAAGCAGTAAGCACTAGACTGAATGGGTATGTATGTGTGTGTCACAGAGGAAAAACCGTCTTGTAATAAATATGCACCCCTGCAGTGCATGGGTGTTTGCGAGTCATTTAACGGTAAAATGCGGTGCCAGGAAGGCACAGTGAAAGATCAGAGGCAGGAGAAGCAGAGGAGCTTCCCCTGCAGTGAGGCTGGAGGGAACAATGGGCTGCTGGATCAGAGAGCCTGACTGCCACTGGCTTCCCCCTCCAGCACCCAGGTAGGTTGGCCCATTCATAAATCACTTTTATTCCTCCAAGCGCTCAACAGCCTCGCCTCTTCAAATGATGCACTGTGTAAAGGGATGGGGGGGGGAGGTGGGGGCATGGAGACGTGGGGACAGAAGAGGGGCTGTGGGGGAGGGAGGGGAGAGGAGAGGAACTGACCAGAGACAGATAAAGCAGGCATGAGGAGAAGGCAGGCTGATGGAAGGAGAGCATGGAGATTGGCTCAAAAAGCACAAACTGGACTCATTAGACGTGGCTGTAATCCCTCTATGAAGATGACTGGTGGGCAAGCGCACAGAGGGAAGGAATTAAGACAAGCTAAAGGGCCGACTTTACCAGCAGACTTGAAGGAAGCTCAAAGGGAAAAAAAAAACAGTTCTTCCACATCAGAAGCTAACCGGAATTCCCTGTGCAAAACTTTTCAATCAGTGTGGTTCCCAGCTTTTCATATTAGTGAACTTCTAGAGATGGACTCAGGGCTGTCCGTCATACAAAAACCAAAACAGATATGCGCTCTAAAAGATATTTCCCTAGACTTTTCATTTTCCTCTAGTTTTACATCAGTAAACCACAATGGACAAATGCATTCATCAGAAAGACAATCTGATGTCAAAGTGGATAGAAGTCATTCCAAATGTATTTATAAAAGGCGCAGGATATAATTTCTGTTGCCAGGGATCTCTCAGTCAAAACAATAATAAAAAGACAGTGTGAAGTATCATGGGGTCATGGGAGTTGCTGTTTCCAATGAAAATCTATTTGACTTAGGCAGAAATCGTGTGTACAGACAAAGCAATGTATTGAACTTTTATTCTCATTATATTTAGTATAACAAAACGGGCTCTTGTGCTAAAAAAAGGAAGATAGATTCCTTGAAATTTTAACATTGCTGGAAACATTTGATACAACATAAGTACACAGGCTAACAAAGGTCTAGTGTGTTTTCGATATTTTACCAGATAAGTTAAATATTCTAATCACAAATGTGAAATGAATAATAATAGAAAAATAATATATGAAATTACGCAAATAAAGCACAGAATGGTGAATTGTATGTATTCACTTTGCTAAGATGAATGTCTACGTGATGAAACTTTGGCAGCAACTGCAGCCTCAGATGAATTTTGTGTTGCTATATTTCACTTGTTGCATGTGACCTACCACACAGTGTCACATGGTCCACATCTTGGTTTATAATTAGGATGGTGTGCAGTGTTCAGCCTGTGTAAAGCGCCACATTAAACTGGCTGACCAGCTAAGTGTGGGTGAGACCTACAGGTATACTTACATTGACCATCACTTTACCACTTGTCACTATTATTTAAACACCATTTTTTATTATTTTTATTTTCTGAATGGAGATACATTTTAAGTGGGACCTGTAGGGAGAACAAACCGTCCCACCCCTACATCCAGTGAAACAAAGTACATCCATTAGTAGACCCTTTTCTTATTGATCGATTAACTGCTCAGCTAAACATTCAGCCCCATGCTATTCATCATTGGGCGAAGATGTAAGCCATGCTGCTGAGTTTCAGGGGCAGATGGGATGTCGGGATGTAATTGAGATTAAACTGGTGGGTTGGGTGGCTGGAACAGGCTGGGTGGAGATCCACCGAGGGGATACACAAAACACACAAGGGCATCATCGCTGCAGATAGTTAGTGTGTAGGCCACAAACCTCCAACTATGTGAAAAATAAACACGCGCGTCAAGTTCAAATGCACATGTAGCAAGAGTTTGTGGATTAACGAAAAGTTCAAGTGTGAGGATATTGTGGCAGGACGTAACATTACTGCTGTTAAATTTTTAAGTGGTGCGCGAATGTACAGACTGCAGGGTAATAACAGGTTGACATATTCACAGTTGCCATTTATGCAGCCTCAATTCTGCACTTTGATTGGCCGTGTAAGGTCAAGTTTTGAGCAGCCACATTAGGAAAGAATCCATTTTACACAGCAAATGGTCAATTCTTGTAATAGCCATAAAGATAATGTAATTGAAAAGCAATAAATTGCACTGACAATGCATTAATTAAATTGCACACTTAAATCTATGCAAAATTATCTCTACCATGAAAAAGGCCTGGAATATAACTGTAGGTGAGGGCAGAGTGACAGTGGGCTTGTTAAAAGGCTTATCAAACCAAGGAACAGAGAACCGCTTGACAATTATCTGTCTTGTAAAAATACACCCATGCTGCATTTAGGATGTAAGAAGTTCCCTGTTCGCGTTCATTACAACACATATATGATTACCTTTAAGAGTATAGCACAGTATGCAAAATCATTAGCTTATACATCCTGGGGTTTTCTGCAGTTAAAATGCATGTGGGGTAAGTAAAGAGGACTTATTTGCTGTCATTGAGGTATAAGGAGAGAAGAGAGAGTGAAAAAGAGAGGAGGGCACAGAGGACATTGCTTCTGTACAGTATAGATGTGCCCCGTGATGAGACCAACTAATTAAACAGATTCTTCAGTGGCCGCGCCTCGGGAAAGCTTGAAAAAGACACTTGAAAATTAATGAGAACTCAAAAAGGAGAGAAAGCAGCCCGAAACTTTTCACTGCTTTAGAGGTGAGGCTGCCACTTGTCTTCCTGCATTGCCGAAAGCAGTGTAAATAAACGAATAAAAGGGAAAACACAATAATATTTCCTGCTGTCTAACACGCTCTAAACTTCTGCTGCACTAGTGATTCTCCCTCACCCTCTCTCCGCCATTTCTTGAATTTGCAGTTATTCTAAGTATAGAGGTGAGCACATGGAAGCTCTACCATAAGAAGCATGCTCCAGGTCTATTTAAAAAGAAGAATGATACAGACTGGGGTGGTCAAAAGGACACAGAGAGTGAGCGAGGAGGGGAGGGGGGTGATATCAGAGAACGCAGTGGTGGTGAAGGATGTAAAGCAGGGGAGGGGGGGAAAATTCAAGAATATACAAGTGGAAGCATGAGAGACCACTTTATTTGGAGCTACTAAAAATAGCGCCGCAAATGGTAGCAGGGGCTAGCTGGCCTAACGCTGCTCTCTCTCCTTGCCGGCCGGTGGAATCGATAGGCAGGGAGCCGTAGGGGAGGCTTCCCGGAGCCTGCAGCCAACAGTTGCTGAAGGGGGGAGAAGAGGAGGGGTGGAAGAGGAGGAGGAGGAGGAGGAGGAGGAGGAGGGTGAAGCAAGGAGAGGAGAAGAGTGGAGTGGAGCAGAGTGGGAACTATTTTTTGCACTGCTTGACTAAATATGGTCAGGGAGGTGGTGAGACAAGACACAGGAGCAGCCCCGGCAACAGGGGCCGTGGCATGTTTCAAATGCTTGGCTTGCCACAAAGTGCTAACCGTTTAGCTTAGCTCTCTACACTGTGGGGAAGGAAGCCGCTGGCTGCTTGGCCTCTTGTCCCTAATTTGCTGCCACTGTGTTCTTCCTGTGCTCTCTGCCCTCCGACTGCAATAGCATTCCTCCTTGATCTTTTCCTAGTCAAAAAGTGACCCACGAGATACGCTATTAAGAATGAATAAGCTGCATATTGAAGATATTTTTTTGTGATGAGTAAAAATCATCACAAAAAAAATTGCAATATCCTCCATCTCTACCCTTGACAATGGCAATCAAATTTGCATGGATCATGAGGGACTATTTAAAGTACAGCTGTCTTCTACTGCAGAGGTACAGCCACCCTTTCTTTTTTTTTTCTTTTTTTTTTTTAAATACCTCTATCACAATTCTACTCTCAAAAATTCAGTAAACTCCTTGTTCTAAGCTGCCGTATAAAGTTCCACTGAATAATAAAAGCGCATTTTAGGAGCAGGATAAAGCTCTGGGGCTGCGTGTGTGTCGATGGAATAAGAAAAAGGCAGGGTGGGAGGATGGTTGGTACACTTTCTGCCTCCTCCACCGACCAGGGCATCCTCCCAGCTCTCTCCCTGAGAATGCACATGATGGAAAGAGGAGTGCTGCAGATTTTTTTTTCACCCCCTCTCGCACTCCCTTTTCCTTCTCTGCCCCCCCTCGCCTTTTTTTTTTTTTTTTTTTTAAATGGCAGCTCTTTATGTCAGCTCTACGTCTTCCTCATGTGGAGGTATGACTTGTGTTAGTGTGGGAATGTGTGTGCATGCATGTGTGCGTGTGCCCGGTTTCTCTCTCTTTCTCTTCCCCCCTCCTCCCCTCCCTGACTCTGGCACTCAACCCGCCACCACCCACCCACCCCCCAAGGCTTCCTTATGGATCAGATTCATAAACCTAAACTACATCGATTGTCTTTCTACACTTCCTTAGCTTTATGGAAGTGCACCTTTTACCCTGATGGAGTGATTTCTAACATGATTCCACCCATGAACCCATGATTCCAGGGGTTTGAACTTGAACCTCTTATTCCTGTTCCTTGTCCTGACAGGCCCCACAGCAGCAACTTGATGAAATGACCCACAAAATGACCTCTTTTCACAAAAACATCCTCTCTGAGATGGACAACACCTCATGCTGCTTCTGACAGAGACAACACAAGTACAGCAACACACACACACACACACACACACACACACACACACACACACCAGTCCAGACTGGGACATGAAGACAATGTTTTTGCACTCCTGCTGGTTTTCACCAGTGGGGACAAGCACTTCTGTGTTGTCTGCAACAAAGGTTCCTAGCAACAGTTGTCGAGGAGAGACATCGCCAGGATGCACACCTGTTTGATCTGCCGGGACCCTCTGTGATAAGTGGCCCCGGTAACCATGGCGACCGGGATATGGGATGGATCCGTGTGGTGCTGTTGAATGGCCTTGGATTATAAACACACACGTATACAGAACATCCAGAGACGCACATACACAACTAAACTTAAGACACACATGCATGATGACTGCACGTGTACAGACCCACACCTGTACAAACACACGAGAAACAAGCTTATGCGGTAAGGAAGCTGTCAAAATATGTGTGCATAAGACAGACATGTGTGCATATTAATCTATAGTTGTGCAAAAAAATAAATATTTGTAAATTCTTGAATGAGTTCAATCGTACATAAAATGTATTGTGTGTCTTTTATCCGTCAGAATACGAATTAATAAGTTTTGACATCAAGAATTAGAAACACGAAATGTAATTTTACTATTGCGCTTTCTCCATCACGGGTACGAATTCACCAACGTGACTCTACTGTCAAAAATATTTATTTTTGACTGATACGCACGCATTTCTATATTATGCACATGAATATTTTGACAGCAACCTTACCCCATACAAACCAGCATTCAAACACAGTGATAAACCTGAACGTCGTACAAACTACCTTAAGTCGCAGACATAATGAGACAGAGCAGTCGATCACCTCAAGCATGGCGGGTTTCACACCTGCATGCAGACTCGTAACAGACTTCACACATGAAGGAACGTGCAATAAGAAGGTCTCATGTTCAGAGGAAAAATAAACAGGCAGTGCATACACACAGGCAGACTCCAAACATTCCAGTCAGAGAAACAACACAATGCAGTGTAGAGGAGAAAAGGAGGCGGCAGATGGCCGACACCCTGACAGTTACTCACAGTGTGCAGGTGGACGAGGAAACGTTTCGCCTCACACTAAAGAAGTCTGTGTCAACCTTGGAGTGGAAAAAAAATGCGAATTGTTAGCTGGAGAGAAGTGTAGTCATTCACACTGGCAAAAAAAAAAATACGCACAAATCAGCGTGCAGAAATACATAATTGTCAGTGTTTTGTGTTGACTGAAAAGCCGGATAGAAAATGATTTGAAATTCAGTCAAATATGAACAATGCTGCACGCTTCCCAGCACGCGTCCCCCACCACATTCCTGCCTGATACAAGGGAATGTGAATAGTTAGCAATCAAGACATGGGAAATTGTACGTGCTGCTCTGCTCTGTAGTTTGTGTGTATGTGCAGTGTGTTCAGGTCGGAAGCATTGAAATGTAAATGAAGCAACAATCTGCATGTTTGGATTAAGATAACTGTACATGGAGAGCATGTAATGCATCTGTACAGCCTCCTCTGTTCACATCATCCTGAGCTGCACTAATATAGACGCACAGACCTACTGCACTTCCATTAACAGACACTGAAGACAGAAAAAATTAATATCAACTTAATGCTATTATACTAAACAACCACAGACTATGCATAAGTGGTTTTCATTGATCCGATCATACTTTTACTCTTGGTTAAAGAGGAAAAAAGACAAAAATCCAGAGAATTATTCAACAGTTCATGAGTTTCTGTTTGAAATTGCTGTAAAATTGAGTCTTATTGCTTATTTTTTTTAAATTATGTTCTAAATTTCACTGAATATTGAACTTAAACTGCTGAAATTAGCACAGGAAGATATGGTCAAAAATGTTATGATGTTCATATCAGTCAAGGTCGGCGATCACAATGAATGCTGAATAAACCAGATAATAAACCAGATAAAACAGGATGAAACAAAACAAAAATATCATAAGTGATGGAAACCAGATGAAGATGGTGTAAAAGACAGAAACGAAGCCAAACAAAACATGTACAGAAACAAAAACCACATGGAAGATAATGAAAATGATGTAAAAGATCTGACACAAAAATTACAAAAACAATACAAGACAAAAGAAAAGATGTAAAAGACAGAGCAAGAAAACACAAGAGGTGAAAGATGGAACAAGATGAAAACAATGCAAGAGATAAAACGAGACTGAACTGTATGAAAAGATGACAACGCAAAATAAAACACACTGGAAACAATGACAGATCACACTCAATCATGTAAGAAGACCAAACAAAGAACAACAGAAGAAGATGAAAACGAATTAAATGATGGAACAAGTCAAAACACAAATGACCTGAAACATGAAACAAAAGAAAAACTACATAAAAAAAAAAGAAAAAGAAACGAGGGCAAATGATCAAAACTGAAGAACATGACATTTTCAAAGATGTGGAAATTTCACAAGAAAGCAACTGTGATGATAAAATCTTTTTTCAACATCAAAATGTGCAGAAGTAAATGTAGGTAAATGGACGTTGAACCAAGAGCTTTAGCTTTAGCAGACCATGTAAAAAAAACAAAAACAAAAACACCCCAAAGACTTAAGTATATACATGCATCATGATAGTTAATATTTCATAACCCGTACTGAAATTTAACAAACACCCTGTAGACCATCGGTGTCAAACATGCGGTCCGCGGGCCAAAACTGGCCGGCCCAATGGTCCAATTCCGGCCCATGAGACGCACTAATTACACTTAAGATATTAACAGTCAAGGATGTCAAACCCATTTTATTTTACTTCAGGGACCAATATGATCTCAAGAGCTTCAAACAAGTCAAATACCATCATTATAGCCTTTAAATACCAACAACTCCAAATTGTTCACTTTTTTTGTGTGGAAAAAGTAAAATTATGATGAAAATTATGAAAAATAAGTGTAGTTTTAACAGTATTCTACCTGTTATTAAATGTTTTGTGTATTTGTAGATCCACTGTGATGTGTACGTTTTAATGCACATGTGGAAATGAGAAGGTGAGACGTAATATTGTTAAAATTGCACACGATGAAATAAATTCAGTTATTATTTATAGGTTTGTTATGCTATCATTCTACTGGTCTGGTCCACCTCGGATCTGGTTGGTTTGAATGTGACCTGTGAACTGACATGAGTTTGACCGCCCTGGACTCTGCGTAGGTGGATGACCCCATGCCTTTCAGATTCTCATCCATACATTCATGCACTGAAACACTTGCTGCAGACTTCTCCTCCCACCTTCTAGTTTTCTAACATGATCCCTCACTTACATTAAGCTGCGCTCTCCTTCGTGCTCGGTGACCTATTGGAACAAAAGTCCTTTATGATCACTAATTTTGTCAGAAACGCAGCCTTCTTTTTTATCCTGCGTCTCGCTAACGAGCCAATCCTGACGGGCGACCTGCACACCGCGACAACCTCGACATAGCTTGAGCCTCAGAGCCCTTTTTTTTTCTTTTTTTCTTGTCTGTTTTCCTTTTGCGCATCGTCTTTGTCGTTTGGAACACACATTTTCCCTGCAGCTCCTTTGGCCCCTGTGCTTCTTATAGAAAGGTCGACTCAGGGGCCACAGCTGGGGATCAGACGTTGGCCCAGATGAGATGAGAGCCAGCCTCTAGTTTGAACCTGATCCGCAAACCGGAGAAATAAAATGTCAAACATCCAGGCTTTGATCTCATCATGCGCTCACTTAAAATAGATGATCAGGTTGAGCTCGTTAGTACATTTTGATACTGTCTTGTGTTCTAGTCATAATTATGATGTTTGGCCATCTGTCAGTCCACAATTTGTCTAATTTATTCACCTTTCAGTTGAGTTGGAGAGGATTTTGTTTTTGTAAGTCACACTGTTACCAAGAACAGGTAGAAAAACAAACCAGTCTGAGCTATTTTTAAGTTATTTTCTCCCTTGAATCTTACATTGTGAGCCAAAATGGGGACTTATTTTTTCTTTGGCTAATGAAACTAAAATTCAGTTTTTGTTCTTTCACTGACACTGTGACAGGATAATGGCTCAACCTCAACATCTGCTCCAGAAATACATGTTCATCTGCACTAAGAGCTGTGTGATTCTCGTCTTTTGATATATAAAAAGAAAGAAAAGAAGCGTATTAGTGCAGTGTTAAAACCCTTTAGCGATAAGGGTGGCTACATTGCCAATGAGCAATGATATATTTTGTCAGTTTCTGCAGTTTGATGGTTGATTTTCCTGGAAAAAACAGGCGTACAAAAAAAAAGCCTGACCTTTTCCTTTCCTTTCCTTTCCTTTCCTTTCCTTTCCTTTCCTTTCCTTTCCTTTCCTTTCCTTTCCTTTCCTTTCCTTTCCTGCCCCCATCCTCTCCTCCTCTTCTAAACCTTCCTCCAGAGAATGAAAAGGCCACATCAAACAATGGATTTAGCGTTGCTGCTCCCTAACTCAGCGAGGATGAGAAAGGGAAGGCGATTTGAGCAGATGGAGAAGTGATGCAGGTGTGGACGACGGAGGAGAAAAGTGCAGAAAATGAGACGTAAATCATAAAAGATCCGCATTCCATTCATATGCACTGTCATTTTCAGATGTTTTCTGTTATGACTGAGCCACCAATAATACGATATTAACGACACTGATACAAGATCTGATTTAGAATATACTTGACATAAAATATTGACACAATTATGAACAGGTGATGAATGCAAACTACTCTTTTTGCTTTTTAATTCTATTCTGTGATGTACAGCTGCCAGGTATGACCAAAAATGTTATCAGTCAGTACCAATAATTAGCGAGATAAATGTCAAAGCCAGATGTTATTTGCAGTTTTAAATGATTCGTTACAAAAAGGCAACAAAACAAAATCAATGCAACAAGATGAGAACAACATAGAAGACACAGCAACAAGGACATGATGTAAAAGATGTTAAATGAAAATGACATAAAAGATGCATAACAAGCTGAAAACAGCATAAAGGGTGCAACAGGACACAAACAGGAGCAAAAACATAAGGATCACGCAAAAGATGCAACAAGATAAAATGATTTAAAGGTATTTTTGTCAAACAAGCAGTGGAGCATGTCATAAATCTGCAGGTAAAACATTAAGAACAATGACTGTGTTCAATATAAACACATAAGTGCACATACAAGGAGTTAAATTAAGTACAGCGACAAAAGAGTTAAACATTTTGTACATGTACCACTTGTCATTGTCCTCACTCATTTCACCAGATTTCAATAAAGCTTGAATGAATGAATGAATTTATTTCATGTTCATCATCATCAACCTTTGATACAACACAACCGATCAGAGACGTCATCTTGCCTCTGATTGGCTGACGCTATCGGTATGGGCCAATGCATCTGCGCTTCCATAATTCTTCTAATTTTTGTTATGTGTTCAACTGCTGTTATAATTACACCTCACACCTACACATCCTGTTTCAATCTGTTTTCCAGAGACTAAAACTGAGACCAGGGTTTGGTGAAGGACTCACACTGTCATACCTGTGTGCAGTTTGTTTGGTTATCAGTGAAAACATACAGAGTACTAATCATTTAGTGTGCATTTCTTTCACTCATACACACAAACATACACTAGAATAATTTCTATTAAACCCTCAATGTCACTGAATGCTAAGTATCAGCACACTGGACCTAGAAATTGCAGCATTTTGCAATAATATAATCACACCTGCTGACATTGTGATTTCATTAATTGTGCAGTTCTAACGGTGACTAATATTACAAACTGAAGAAAATATTCAATAGAAATATGTCCTTATACATATTTACAAGCAAACAAGGTGTCTTTCATTTCTCCACATTTCTATTTATTCTTTTTTTTTTCCTGAGGATGAATCACTGGAATTTCACAGAATCATGTGTACCCTGTGTAGTGGTCTAATTACAGGTAACCCAGCACTACTACAGGAAAAAAAGGAGAAGAAGAAGAAGAAGATGATGTTGATGATGTTTGGCAGGCAGCGCTGGCTACACCAAAGACGAACAGGCACACCTTGTTTTCATGGCTTTACAAAAAGGCTTTTTGAAGTTGTATAGACGGAGATCTGAAGGTATAATAATTTTGCCAGGGGAGTGAGAGTGGTGGCGGCGGTGGCGGCGGCGGCGAGCGGAGAATCAATCCAGATCCTGCCTCAACTGTGCTGGAACTAATGCACAAATGTCAGTCAGTGTGTGCAGAAAGGAAGTGGAGAAGCAACAGGAGGGGAGACAGACAGAGGGTGGACGGGCTGCGGCGGGAGGTTAAAGAAGAACAGAGGGAGGAGGCGGAGGAGCAGAAGGTGCAAAGGGG
>JAPQRQ010000010.1:18247364-18259920 GCA_037367365.1 Apogon talboti | reverse complement strand
CACCAGCATCAGGAAGATTCCATGGGTGACGGCACACAGCTGTGAGAAGTGTATTAACACAGATGTGGGGGGTTAGGATGGATGGGAGGGGATATCAGGCAGCATTGGTTGGCTGAGTAGATGTGTGTCAGTGGCTGAACCCACAGCACTTAGGGTAGTAACCCAGTTTCTTTTCTCTCTGACTAACTGCTATAAGCTAGGCAGGGCATGCAGGGCACACAGTACTGCAGTGCCCAAACCAGGGAAGACACAGCCACCAACAGGCTAATTCACTGGTTCATGTTCCAGAGCCTCCATCCCGCTGTATGTAGGAAGGAATTTCACCCCCTCTCTTTCCTGTTTGCTCACCCTCTCGGGTGGCTGTGACATTTCCTAAACAGGACGTCACATCTTTAGGACCAGGCTCATCCACCTGCCCAACCCTATCTTTGTGTGGGGAACAACTGTCACCTCCAGTTCAACCTCCCCTCATTGCTATTCCAAAGACTTCCACTGCAAAAACATTGCACCACTTTTCCCATTTATTCAATTCTCTACCAACCAGTCTTAAATCGAAATCTACATTTCCCCTAATTCTTTTTTTTTTAAATACCGTTTGCCTTAGCTGTGAGCCTGCTGGCTAGCTTAGCGTCATTGTGGGCAGTTTCAACTTGTGGAATGTGTTGGTCTAGGGCAAAGATTCATTAGAGACTTACTGAACAATTCTCGCCACCATGCAAATGGTTATTGATCGATCCCACCCCCTTACATTAGAACAGCCGCTTTCACTGAAAAAAACCAGACAGGTGAGGCTCCATTAGATGAAAACTATATGAGGGAAGAGAGAGAAACAAAGATAGAGAAAGAGATACAGTGACAGAGAGAGAGAGAGAGAGAGAGAGAGAAAGCGAGAGAGACTGAGGGAGGGAGTTGGTGGTGGGTGGGGGGTATAACCAGGACCAATCCACAAGTGCTGAGTGGGCATTAGCGCCTTCATGTGACCTATGGCCTGCCTCTGCGCCTAAAGCCTAAATCCTGCTCACAATAGTTTCCTGTTCCACTTGGATCACCGTGGTTTTCAAACATCAGCAAGCGTACCAGTTAGCCACCGGGGATGTCGCTGACACAAGGGGGGCTAGGGACAGACAGTGGATGGGTACATATTCGTGTAAAGCGGGAGAGGGTGGACACAGAAAGTGGTGATATTAGAGCAAATGAGATGTGGTGAGGGAGACAGAATAGAAGAGGAAAATGTGTTGTATATCAGTGGGGTCACTGAGCTTAAAGGTGCAGCAACCCAGCACTCAGGACACAGCCAACGACCATCAAACAGGACAAGGTGCACAAAGGCTTCTTACACCATGGACTCTCCAGCAAGGAGAAAACTCTTTTCTGCTATGCTGCTGTTTTTGTCCAACCCCTTATCTTCTCTATTCAACATTTTTCCTGGAAAGAGAGAAAGACCACCTTCTAACCACGGTTAAAAGGAAGCTTTATTTCTCACAGTTGCCTGGAGGACAGTGGGGGTCACTGGGACAGTCGACTATGGTATGGACTGCAAAACTTCTGTTATGATCAGGGGCGGGGGGACCGGCTTTCAGCCTTACATGGCAACTAAAGGAAAGCCTTGAGTGTTGAACAGAATTTACACTCAAAGTCACCTTACAGTGCAGACTACCATACTTGGGAGAGAAAACGGTGAGGAAAAATGTTCTGCTCCTAACTTCCTGACCTTGACAAAAGGTGAGAAAAATTCATACTAAGATTGCCTCCTTGGTGTACATACTTCTTTATGTACCCATATGAACATATGACAGCTATGGAATGTAAAGAAGTATGTATTCTTGGTGAGGTGTGATTCCTCGTTCTAGGAAAATGATATTGGGCAGAACTGTATGAGGATGTGTCTTGTGCTTTGCAGATTGTTAATACTCTTGTGATTATGGTGCGAGAGAAAATAACAAGCAAAGAATAGAGAGGGTGGGGGTGAGAGAGAGAGTGAGAGAAAGAGGGAGAGGGGGGAAAGGGAGTATGAATGTGGTAAGGCTCATACGTTAGCTATACTGTCTCCGGGCAGTCTCACTGCAGCAGTAATCGCTGTAGGGAACTTAGTGTTTTCTTAGACTGGCTGACTTAGCCAATGAAGGTCTTGCATCTAAGATATGCCAACAATTCATCGGACAATTATATAAGTTAGTATGTAAAATGGCAGCAATTACGTTTTGAGCAGTGTGAGTTCAGCGCAATATTTGGCCACCGACATGACCACACTAGGCCCGGTGACATCGCCATATTAACAGGGCCTCCGCTCATTATTGGGTGATTTTACTGCATTACAGCCTTTGAAATTCTGCCAGCTGCAACTTAGCACCAACTTCAGTAAGCAGTGTGCGGTATGCCAGAGCTGCTCCTGACCAGTAATACCATAATCTTTTCCAGTACTCCCACATGGCTAAAGGGGAAATAAGCAATGTGAATTAGACCAAAACCTGACTAATGTTACTGGTAATTTTTTTTTTTTTTTTGTAATGTGCATCTCAAAGAACAGGAAATAGTTGCTGAGGAGGCAGATTGGAGAGGCTGCTGCTGTTGCTGCCACAAGCTGGCTCTATCCTACTGCTGTATCATATAGCTTCCGTGTTAACAATCTTGTGTGTTTAACTACGGCTGCCTTCCCTTTATGCTGCTGCCCTTATCCGCACCCCTGCCTCACCATCAACCCGGCTGCCCCATGCTCCCCTCCCTTTCCCCGATTCCTGCTCTCATTGTTCACGTTTGCTATGCTTGCCAAATGCTTTGCTGGGCTGCATGGCAGTCAGATTAGACCATCAAAAAGTGACAATGCAGGATCAGGGTCAACTCTGGCCTGTCAGCTGATTCCAATTGTAGACTGCTTCAAACAAATAAAGGCAACAGAATATGGACAGAGGCACAGAGAGAAATGAGGTGAGGGAGGAGGTGGGGAGTAGTTTGCATGGTGTGCTATTCATATATAGCACTTTAACCTATTCTGATCCCCTATCCGGCTTGTGATGTGATCATAGTTGGGGCCTGTACAGTTTTAGGTCTGGGTTATTTCCCTTTAACCCCTTTTAATATTGTTACACTACTTTGCTTATAGTATTTTTTGCATGGAGTTTGGCTTTAATGAAATAACTGACTCAAGGAAATAAAATAAAAGAATAAAAATACACACAGTACAAATACACTGCCAATATAAGCAAACATCATTACAATTAGCCATCTGATGTCTGGTGAACAAATTAACCGTAGCTGTTTCAACAATAGTGGATATTAATTTATAATAGCTATTACACCACTCAAAACAAAACTTTGTAAATCTAAAAGATATACAGTACCTGATGCCACTTTCTCTAATTGGGTTTATTTTAATAAATTACACTGTTGTTAGAGGCTGCAGCCTGGACCGTATCCAAGCCCACAAAATTTCTCCTGCAGTGTAGCAACACAAAAGTGTGTGTATGCCAGTGTAGTAAGACAGCTTTATTCTAATGAAATACAAGACAATTTATTCTGAATTGATTAATATGCCAAGTACAGGGCCAACTTACTCCATTTTCCATGAATAAAAGAAATGTCAAAGCTGAGGAGACACTACTGACAAACACTAATCTGATCTTATCTGTTCTTTTTTAGAAAAGTAGGGTTGAAGCATAAAAATTTTGTTGCAATATCCTTTTCTGTTTAGTTTTTATTTCATCTCTGAAACGCAAAAGTAAACCAACAGAATCATTGAATGTGCAAAAATAAGAAATTTACACAAGGTTGAATTGATGAATTAGTGATGATTTAACAGCTGACTATTTCTGAAATTAATGTTCAGCTTTAAAAAAAATCTAGTCACATAAGGAAAGGTCACCACAGTTCACTCTGAAATTACAAAAATACTCTTTTGCTTTATTCCAGGGAAAGCGTCAGAATGAAGCTGCATTGTCAGGCTCTGGTTGTGTTCTTTTCCGCATTTGGACCCTTTGCTTCATTCTTTGACTGTCTAGCTTTTCTCTTCTGTCAAGACTTCAGTGGTTTATAAGAGTGCATGGCTTGCACTGCGTGTTTCTCCCAGGCCCTCAATAGCAATGACCTGCTGTCTGAGTGACAAACACAGCAGATGCTGACATTATCAAATACTCAGTGCCTGTCGTCCTCCCTGCTTTTGCCCTGTTATGGCTCTTAGACGAGGTGAGCAGCCTGGCCACCTGACTCTGAAGGACTGTGACTGTGTGTGTGTGTGAGCAAGCATCACTGTGCATGCGTATGTTACAAATAGATATGCCTCTGGTGTGCCATATCAAGCTAGCCCTATGTTAACCTCCATCCTGTCTACAGTGCCATATATCCCTCAGCTGTTGCTGGTTACTCAAAGAAACTCATACGTGCCTTGGCAGAAAAAAATTCATGTATGTAACGGCTGACTAATGTTACACTCACTTTACAAAATAGTGTCAAAGGAATTACTTTTTTTTTTTTTTTAATACATTTTCTGTGTTAATTCAGGATGGATTTTTATAGCATGTTTTGTACCAGCGCAGAGGCTTGCAGGATACATAAAGTATTCCGCCCTCAGTCACTGTTCAAACACTACCCTCTACACTACAAATCAGTCTCTAGGACTTAAATGACTGATTTAAATTAATGTTGTGACTTGACACCCCAGAGTGCGGCTGTAGGAGTATGAGTGAGAGAGCCTGTGTATGTGGTTATGCCTCTACATTTGTCTATTGGCCGTCTCAGTGACCGGAGCGGCAGCAAGCTTGCAGCAGGGCCCATCTGTCAGAGCCTGTAATTGCTTCATGACTTCAGGACATTTGACTCAAGTGCACTGCCACAGATTATTATTATCCTTTTCTCAGGGAACAATTTTTCTCACTCTCTGGGAGGGGGCAGCATAAAACTTAAAAAGATAGCGAAGAGGATAAATAGGCTGCCTGGGAGGCAGCAAAGGAGAAAGTTAGGTAAGGCTGATCAAACGTACCTGTGTTATTGGTGTGGTGGTAAATGGGGTGTAGTGTGCTAAATGTACCTGTGTGTCACAAAGAGTGGGTGAAGGTGAACAAGGAAGACGAACGTGAGAGCGACAGTCCAGTCCAGTCCAGTCCAGTCCAGTGAGTGAGTAACGGGACGTCTCTTGTTTTAATAACATGTTAAATGCAACATTGTCTTTAGGGCTGATGGTGCTACTCTGAGTCTGTTGGATAAAACATTACTGCGGTACTGATTCTGGAGCAGTTCACTTCACTTTAAAAGGGTTCTTTTGTCTGTGATTTCCACAATGCTTTGCTAAAGCTGGTAAAATGGAACCAAATCACCTCTTAAATGGATTTGGTCCCCTTCAACCAGCTGTAGCTATGCTTTGATGACTACAGGAGCTTCAACACAATCTTTTTAATGATCAGCAGGTAAAAACTTCTGGCTTGCAGCTCTCTCCAACCATCAACATTTGAAGTGTTCACTGATTGTCATGTTCAATGCCAACCCTGTCTTATTTTCTTCTAATAAAAGATCAATCCTAGCTTCAAAACTTTCATATGGTCCCCTGTCCTGCCTGAGTGTTGCCTGCCTCCAGAGAGATTAATATTCTGACCACACCGTCAACCGCTGTTTCAAAAATAGCAGGGGGTAGACGTGCAGCGTGCGCTATTTCAGAAACACAGCACTCACATGTCTGTGTGAGAATGTACGGCTGTCTTTCTATGACACCTCTTAAACTGACTGCCACTGGATGCTAACAGTCAATTACACTGTGGGTGGGAATAGGCAAAAGGGGGAAAAAAAGAAGACAGCTAATGATGCTCAGCAGGAATACAGTGGCTTTGTAAAGAGATCTAAAGAAGAAATATGAGAATAACAGTGCAAGGAATAAAGAACAGGCTAAATACAGTTGTTTAGAGGAAGTGCAATACACACAAATTCACAATGTCTGACCTCCTTCCTCTTCAGCCTCCTGCACTGATGTTGGATAAGCTGAGATATAAGACGGTCAGACACTGTAACGGACAGGAGCTGAACAAGCAGATCACAGAAGCACCCCCTCACAAATAGTTACAGTCTCATTTACTTGCCGTTACTGCAGAACAGAGAGGCGGATCAAACTAAACATCTTTAACATTATGAACACATGTCCTCCATCCCTCTTTTTTTAAATTCTCTGCAGCTCCACCACTTTTTCATTCCTAATTCGGCCGGGATTTTGGCCACGTCAACCTGACCCTTCTCTCTTATTCAGAAAACACACAAATAATACCAGATGATTTATTGTAATTAACTACAAATTTGTAACGTGATGACAAAATAATTAAAGGAGAGGAGGTGGAGTGTATCGCATATAAATTTTAATTGATTTCATTTTAACCAGTGTAAAAATTGTAAATATCCCTCTTGGTCATTTCTGCTTTATCAATAATACGGACAGTCTACACTAGTAAAATAATATGCACTAGCTTAGTCTGATTTGATTAAAATTATGTGAATGATCAGGAGAGAGTAGAAAAACTCTGCATTAATAAATTAAAAAGAACTGAAAGTGAATTAAATGCCTAGAAACACAAACATGTGACCCATTTTGCAGATATGTCTAAAAGAGCTCAGTACACCATTTCCAAACAAATGGCAATTCCTGTCACTACGGTTCTACCTATGAGTTGTAAAAGAACAATCCATTTACGACTATTATATTGGGAATATTGAGATATACTCTATTTCAGAGCACTGCAGAAGGTGAAGTTATTACCATATGCAGTGTGTCTGTATATTGTCATATTAAAAGAAACTTGAGCAATATATGACAGAGAGAGGAGGGCAGATATTCCGAGGAGGTGACACGTAAAAGGGTATAGACCATCGCTGCAGGGCTTGTTTGGAGCCCGTTTATGAGTCATGGGCTATTAATCGTATTGTTTACAGTATTGTAGCAGCTACTGGCTTCTAGCAGCCTGAGGGAAAGACACAGAGACGAGCCAGGCCCCCCTCACAGGCTGAGGCTGCGGTAAACACACACACTCGGTGGATGTCTGAGGAAAAAAAATGGTCTCTCGAACATGTTAATGCTGGTTACACTGGTGTTTTCAATTTACTAGCAATTGTAAAAGTTAACAACTAGGTCTAATTTATGGGGAAATGCATTTACTCTGCGTATTGCTGAGTGTGAGTAATGAATAAGGTGATATATCCTCAAACACTCTGCTTCCACTCTGTTGGTAGAGTTGATTTTTCTTAGCATTTGGGACTCCAAGCTGAAAGATTCATCAGTCACCTACAGAGTTTCTCCTCTGTGTCCTCCTAAATCTTTCCTCTACCGCTGGGAGACCCACCCACGCTCTTAAAACACCGAAGCACACACACACACACACACACACACACACCAGGGACTCTGGCACACTCTTTGTTTGTGATAGTATTCAGGTTCAAGTAGCACAACACAAATTGGAATGCCAATTTCGGCACGTTTTACAAGAAAAGGCACTGCCGTAATGCTAATGAGAAATTACACATTACACTTGTTTAAACTATAGAGTCCAGAACATTCTGCACAGCTACTCAATCTAAACACAAGAAGAAAGAGCAGACCAAAATGGTGAATGTTACCATCATCGGGAAACGACATTAACATCGATCATTAACCAGAGGGGCTTGTGTTGTATCTTTCATTCCTTCTAATCAACTTCTGACCCCGTGCACTTTTTCAAGACAGTCATCGGGGGCACTTTTAAGAAATATGATTCTGTGGTAAGAATTCCTCTAAGCACTCAATCGAAACAACTGCTTCTCTACTAAAAACATACCAGACAAGGTACTTTCACTTCAACCTAGGGAGAGATTTTCGAGGGCTTTAGGACTTGTGGACTGTCTCCCTGATATTGCAGGAGCCCGAGCGTGAAATAAAAGTAAATGGGCAGACTGGAGAAGGCGACATATATCTTCGTTTCTCTGAAGGCAAGGGGACAGAGCGTGGACTGAAGCAAGCAACGCACACAAAACACGACATGGGCCCTGATACAGAAAATAGTCGACTCCAGCACTTTTTGCCTCCAAGTCAATGAGTCTCTCAGCTCACCAGTTTCCTACTTCTTTATATTTTGAATATTTTGAATAGTTTGCATGGATTACACACTCACTGCATTTTAATATTTATCATGAAAGCAATTTTGTTTCATTTCCAATAGTTCGTGACCCTTCCTAAACAAGTTACATTTATCTATTTAAGTTTAACAGCTTTGCATTAAAAGACAACAGAAAAGCCTTGTGGGTATTTTACCACTTGTGACTATAAAACCTGGCAGGTACTAGTGACCAGCTGGACAGTTTTCCTCTGTGTTACATGTGAGGATTTTCATTCCAGTCATTCATTTGTGTATAACTGCAAAGGATTTAACACGTGAATGTTTATCAGATAGACCTACATCTATATAATTGCATTTAATTATAGAATTTCAGGGATCATTGACTCTGGAAAGCCCTGCTCGGGGGAATCAGGCAAACTACGTCTGTAACTGGAAAAGGAAGAAAAATACATTACTGTAGACACTCACTTTAACATTAAATGTTACACACAGTACTTTGTGTCTTTTTATTCTTTATACTTATTCCAATCTCTTTTTTTATTTTGTTTTTTTTGGTAAAAATCTTTATAGTCATGCTTGTGAAAAGAGTTGCAATCAATAAATAAATAAATAAGTTTAAAAAAGGCCCAACAAATAAATGTCTAACATAGCCAAAAAAAAAGAACAAAGCTTAATTTATTATGTATTTATTTCAATCAATTTCTTTCTGGCTACATGAACTGAAGACAGAACATGAGCTTACTTTCTTTATAATAAAATTATATGTCTTATCTGACTGGAGAAACACAGTAGCAATTTATATATTACAGAAAGCAAATATGTTATTTATTTATTTATTGGCTATATTACTTTATGCTTTATTTTATTGTTTTTATTTTTTTGGGGAGGCAAGAAAGCTCTGTAGAGGATAAAACTTAGCAATTTAGGCATTTTTCACAATTTTCAGAGAGCAAAACCTCGATTAATTGAATTAATTTGATATACTGCCAAGTGCCTCCGTTAAAGGAACGTTTGAGCTGTTCTTTATGTCCAAATCAATCTGTTGATCACTTAATCAGTGCACCACACATGTAAAATGTGTTTGCTTTGTACAATCTATTCTGCAGTTTGCCAGAGGTGGAGGGCTGGGTCTGGACCAGCTTGTGGCAGGTGGCAGGTGTTCCACAGCCCTCTGACCTCAATCCCATTTGTCCTCACGCCAAGGGAATGAATGCCAGTGAAGGGGAATGACATTTAGATACACGCATACATACACACGCACGTCCAAAGAGTAAAGCAAGGGAAGCAGCTGTTATGTTTTCTAGAAACCGCTCCAGTCTATGTAACCGTGCCCCTGTAATGTCAACGTCCATCAACTTAAGGCGCCCTAGATGATCGAGCTGATACAGACAGACATCTCTCTGAGCCACCTTTAATATGCTCATGGTTGAAAAACGACAATGAAAGAGCCAAAGAGTGAAGAAGCAACCTGCTGGAGCCAGAAATAACTACGGTCAAGGACAAGGCAATCTGCTGGACAAGACCAGCCGCTGCTCACAACACACAGCGACAGACCAGCATAACAATAAAAAAGAAACAACAAATGAACTTCAAGGGCTATTAGCTACACTAATAAAAAAATGAACATAAAACAGATGCTTTTGGGGCCTCAAAGGAAGTCGAACGTCAATTTGAGTCCAAACCATCTGTTAAGGAGGTATATTAAGGCTATAGGCCAGCTCTGAACTTCAGTCTAATTTGAGATCCCAGAACAAATCTCATCTCATGATTAATGGTGATCAGTAAAGATGGAGATCAAAAATGACTTTGTGTGTAGCTTTACAACACTTTGGATTTCAGTGGAATCTGTGGACAATATGTTCTACATGCATTAAAATATCCATCTGAAAGATGCAACACAAAGGCTAATTTTAGATTTTGATCTGTCTGAAATGGTAATCGCAAGAATAGGGGAAATGAGACCAAACTGAAAACTGTTTCCCCAATTTCTCAAGATTCTATATAATTACAATTCATAGGTTAATATTAATCAGAGAAAACAGTCTCAAGTCCCATCTTTTCACAAACTTTGTCCAGTCAATCTCTGTTCATGTAATACAACAACCTCATCTGACCCCAGGCTGTCTGCTAGGTTGAACATTAAAGTGGTGTTTTATGAGGATATATCTGCATATAAATCTGTTTTCAGTCATCAAGAAAATTAATTAAATAACAGATTTGTAGTAACTGATTATTTCTTTTGCTCTGGCCTCTGGCAATGGATGGCGTACAAATAGCAAAACAGAAAATCTATCAGTTATAATTCTGATGCATATTTTCAAAGGTTTGACAAGAATAATACTTGATCTACTTGATCTTTAGCTGTGCTTAACTGAATATTCAATACCAAAGCAGTAGCAGTTGAAATACACTGGATCAAGACTAACATAAAAATGATTTTTCTTACCCTGTTTACTGCTTAGATATAACACGTGTTAAAGATTTCAGGGTATTAGTATGTAGATATAAATCTATGCAGGTATCTGCTTTAAGCATAAACTAATAATAATAGTATTAATAATAATGGATTAGATTTATATTGCGCTTTTCTAGACATTTAACAACAACGTGTGTCCACAGATTTCACCTAGATGTGCCCAAGTCTCTCGTGCAAGTATGTATGCGTTTACAGCTGATAAAGGCAGGACGTTCACATACCTGGGATTTCCTCGTAGCGCAGCGTGATGTAGGGCATTAAAGCCGTTATTATTGGTGATTGTGACGTCAGCACCAGCTTCCAGCAGCACTGAAAGCATGTCATCTCTTTTCTTGCTGATGGCATCATGCAGGGGTGTGTCCCCCTCTGAGTCCTACACATGAAACATTATGGTACTCAGTTAAACCTGTTTAGTAATGGAATTATAAAATACCTAAAGAATACAGAGGGTAAAAATAACTTCATCTTCCAAAGGGCTGCTGTATTTACTGGTTGCTGTTTTGCTTTCCTAGGTCACATGAGTATGCATTTGAATAGACTAATTAATGATAAAATACCTGGAGGCTGGGGTGGCAGCCAAAGTCCAGGAGGGTTTTGACGACCTGTAGGTGACCCTTGTTGACAGCTATGTGTAATGGGGTCTGTCTCCGTTTGTTTCTTGCGTTCAAGTCTGCACCGCCCCGCTGCAGCACCTCAATGACAGAGCCCTCATCGCCAAAGGCTGCGTGGTGCACTGCCCGGTCTCCATCTTTGTCCTGAGTAAAGTGACATACCAGAGGACTGAGTCAGTGTTGTGCCTCAGCCTTTTCTCACATGAAATCAGAGGCATTTGTGTGAAGGAAAACACAGACGGAGGAGCAGAATTTTCTCTAACGATACAAACCTCAGCCTCGAGGTCCACGTTGTGTTTAAGCAGCAGCTTTAACACATCCACATGACCATTCTGACTGGCTGCTTGCATGGCAGTATGTCCAGCACACTGCCCATTCACCTGCAAACACACAAAAAAATTTTAAAAATGTAAAATAACGAAAGATTATCAATATCAGCACAAAGCTTTGTATTTATATCTGCAATCTACTGAATTAGTTCTTCACACTGATGAGAGTGTTTTTAAGCATTCATATGGATGTGTATGCACGGCTGTGTGCGCATGTTTCATCACCAACTGCAGCACTGCAAAAACTCAGAGCATAAATATTAATGTGGAGTCCTTTGGGAGTCTCGAGACGTCTCTTGTCCTGGCAAGCAGATCACTTGGCCTGGCTCAATGTGCTCAGCTTTAAGCAAATAATTCCACTGAAAGGCAGTGGGGCATTTGGCCAGCTTTCACCAATGACACACACACACACACACACTAATTCACTCTCTCTAGCTCTGAGCGAAGGCAGTGTTGCAGACCTGACGTAACAGTCGGTTCTCATAACCTACACAGGGCACAGGCATCTGTCCTCTGGCAAAGGGTTATCCCCTGTTCTGTATGTAGGCCTGTGTCAGGATACTATCTGCAACCATATGGGGTTTGTAGACCTCAACTTGATTCTGAGAGTCAATCAGGTTCTGTGCTGCAGTGCACACCAATGCTCTTTGGTGCCTCCTCTGGGTCTAAGCTTAGTGCTTTTCAGATTGAGAGAGACGCAGGAGTGGGAGGATCTCTGAGTTCTTTCCTACGAGACTGTCAGCTTCCTCAGTACTGAGAGCAGAGCAGGACACAGGTCGTATTTTTATTTATTTATTTTTTTTCATAAATACACGAGCAATCGCTGTTTTCGTGGAGCACTTACATCCACGTCAGGTCTCTTAAGGATGTCCTCCACCTTGGCCAGGTCTCCGTTGGCTGCTGCCTTGACAAGCTCCTCATTGATGTCTCCAGACTCTTGTGTTTCAAACAGTTTTTTCAGCAACTGAGATAAACGCTCTGGACAAACAGGGAGAAGAATCACAGAATGAATGTATGTAGCCGTCAAAGAAAACGGGTAACATCAAGGACAAAGAACCAAAATGTCACTCTTTCTTATATCTG
>JAPQRQ010000010.1:18212075-18236507 GCA_037367365.1 Apogon talboti | reverse complement strand
AACATTTTAGATCAGTAGATGCTTTTGGTCTTTATGGGTTAATGTGAAATATAATGCAAAAGCTTAATGTGATTTTAACTTAATTTTTTCTTATTTTCATTCACTTTTGGTGAGGTCAGCCACCATAAAAAGAAGCTACTATAATATGGCTGGGGGTTAAAACAATAACAATATGCATCAGTAAAGCATTTCATCACAAGCAACACAGAAGTCACTTGATAAAATGTTTCACTGAAATGCGTTAAATGCACTGCTGTGAAAACACATAGACTACTGAATACAAAAGAATGTAATTAGTTGCCTGAACACACCTAAATTGTGCTCTGCAAGGACCTGATAATTCAACAGGCTTGTTGTTCAGCTGCACTATCACTATGTCAATAAAAGACAAGTGGCAAACCCTTTGTAAGGCACACACAGCTGCAAAACATATAAACTTGACCTGACAGACTTTTCCAGTTATAGCTAAGTCAGTTAGTAGCCATAACCTACATGACAGCAACATGTCTGATGTTTATCAACGCCATAGGAAACATGGCTGCAGCTGTGAAAAACTAACTGCAAACCACGCAGAAAAACAGTGACATCCTACCAGACCGAAGCCCAATAAAAGTAACTGAGTAAACAACACACCAACCCTTGTGTACCATGCTGCATTCAAAGTTCTGTCTGACAGTGGGGAATGTCAGACAAAGTAAATGTGGCTGTGATTACTAAAATGACACTGCGTTGGTTTATAAATTATTCCACTGTATTTATCTGTATACTTAAAATAAATTATGGGAGTGTTAAATAATTTTTTTCTCGTGGTCTTTATTAAGAATAGGTCATTTAAAATAATCAATAATTATTGATAGACTGGATTTTTTTTATCATAATAGATATTTAATTATTATGCCTCAGTGTTACAAGAAGTTATCTGACATAGGAAGACTGTTATAAACAGGTAAAATGCACTTGAATATAGTTTCTATTTCAGGACTAACACACCCTAACCTACATAATAATGCTGCACACCTATTTAGGCAACACAGCCTGTCAATACTGTGTGTTTGTATGACAATAATACTTCCATGCAGGGCTCCAATTAATAGAATCTAAATATGAATATCAGCCTGCACAAAGGTCTGGTGTGTGCATGGCAATATTCTGAATTCAGTGACACTCACCAGAAAGACATACCTTGTAAATCAAGTAATGCAAAACAAAAGATGCTTTGACAATGCTTAGTAATCTTGGCATTTCCCCTGAACCAAGCCAAAAGAATCAAATCACAAAAGTCAACATTGTCCACAACAATTGCGAGGTCACTTTTTTTTCTTTTTTTTTTTTTACCAAAGCATGCACTTCAATTTCCATCCAGCAAGTCTTGAATCAAACGTTGCACATCCTGTTGTTTGCTGTTCAGGCTCTTGCAGTGTCAAAATGAAATCATATCCCAGGATGCAAGTGTTTTTCCTCCATCAGACTATGTGGTTATCATGCTATTTTCAGCTGCACACATGTGGCTCTGATTGTCACTGACCGGAGTACTAGGGCTGACTCACTTATAGTTATCAACTCCAATGTCAGGCAGCTTCTTTCTTCTTGGATTCTATTACTGTTTTTATATTTGAGGTGCTTTTACATGGATTCCTTGTTTACAACAGATTTTGTGTGATTAGGACACCATCAAGTTTGCATACTATTGGCAGAAGTTCAACACGTGGTGCTTACTGCCGAGTTTCTCCTTGTCGCTGTAATAGACAGATTTACAGGTCAAAACTGCAGATGCCTTAGGTAGAGTACAGAATGCTCTACTTTACCTTTCCTCTCCTGCCGTTGCCTCCATCCTGGTCTTCCCACTGCCAGTCCACCCCTCTCACCACTCGCCCACCGGTGAAGATCCCTCTTGCTGTGATTTTCTTTGACTTGCGACGTGACTCCAGAAGCACTCTGTATAAATAAAAACATTCAGGATAGTATTGTGCCTTTTATTTGATTTCAGACAACTTATAAGGGGGGAATAAACTGCAGGTGTGATCTGAAACAAAGGTTAGCATGGATATATTAAGTCTGTTGTTCTAATGCTGGTGGTGCAGCGAGGATGCCAGTGCCTGCTCCACAATAATTGTTAAATTAAATGCATTAAAACTAATCAACTTGTCTCCCTCCTACTTGCTCTCCTGTGTCCTTAACTGCTCTTTCCACATGTCGACTATTTGGCACACACTGTGTAATACATTAAGTAGACAGAGACATTTGGCAAAACAACACAGCTGAACGTCGCACAACACTGGGTTGTTGCTTGATTAAATAAAAAACGCTAATTTAGTTTGGAAAGTATTTAATTCCATGTGTCAACCATGCAGTCCCTGATTGTCACTGTCATACCTGTTTTGTTAAATGCAATCCAGTCACCCTTCATGTCAGTGGAAGAATAATTGTCAGATCACAGTAAGTGTTCAAAATACATGTTACCACTCAGGATGAAGAAGTTTGACATCCTAGTGCCTTTTAGAATATAACTGTGACTCTCTTAGTAGAAAAAAAAAACTTTCATATCGCTGTCAGGTCCCACGTCATAAAATCTGTCATGTCAAAAAATATACCACTGTATTTGCACCTTATGATAATTCCTTTCCTTTTCATCTACACATTGCACTTCAGATGAACCATCCTATGGTCAATTGGTAAAATGTTAAGTTTTGAATGTCAGAATTTACTATAAAGTCAATACAATTTCCAACCAAACTCCAACTAAATGCAGTGTGAAGCCTGATGTATACATGGCAGCTGGACAGTGTGGGTTTAACCAATGCAAACAGCTTGTGGCCTCTAACCACGCCCTCCACGGCAGTTAGTGAAAGAATCTAATGTGGTGTAACAAAGCACTCCACCGTGGTGTCAAAGCAGTATGAGGTGGGGAGACCTCCAGCACCCATTGTTCATTATGCAATGTCTGTCTCAGAGGGAAATAAAGTCATACTCAGTCGAAAAGGCTGCCAGCTGTTAGGCCATGTGTTCGTCTACTAGTCTATAGTGTCTGGCTCAAACAGACTTGGATGGATGAAGCATCATCACTATGCTGACTCCCTTTGTAAGTAGAGCACAAGATGCAAAATGTGGACCTCACAATGCGTAAAAAATAAAACGTTTACGTACTTCCCGAAAATTTGAGTGAATATCTTCTCAGCATGCTTGTTTTTATTAATCATTCATTATTTTGTGTTCATGAGATCCCCTTGATTTCTATTTACAATATCTGAGAAAGAATGACCTAAATAGTAAAGTCATTGAAATGATCTTGTCTGTGCATGAATAAATCAAATTTAAATTATGTTTCTGTCTCCATAAACAGGGCGCACCTGAAACATGTTGCCACCAGCAATGTTTTCAGGTGTGGTGAGGATGTAATTTTTCTCTTTGATTTGACAGAGATTGCTTTGCAAACGAAACATTAGCAAGTCGCTACCAGCAACTAAATCAAGAGAAAACAACTCATAGCCCCAGGTCTGTTATCCAGTCTTTGTATTTTTTTTATACTCATTAAATTTTGTATATTTTCAATGAAAAAAAAAAAAAACACTTCAAATTATCAATAATCTGTGCATTTTCATTGACCAGGGAAATGGACAAAAATTATCACAACACTGTAACTCACAACACTATATTACATTCTGGCTTTCACCAAACTGCACAGTAATGCACTGCACTGCACTGCTGGTAAAATGTTATTCTCATGCACAGTAGTAATATGAAAAGTGTATTGATGTGCATTTATCATGCAGTGATGTTCAGCTGCAAATTGATCAGTACTTTGTCTAGTTGATATACATGCATGTACCCTCCTCAAAGGAAAATGTAAATTTAAAAGTTTTACTAATCTGAAAAAAATAAATAGAAAATAAGCTTTAAAAAGGTCAGCTTTGTGGCAAAGCCTAAACCACACAGTAGTTCTTAGAATGAGGCTGAGTTGTTGCTTGGCAACTGAAGGCTAGAAGCAAAGAGATATATTCTGTCTGCCTGAGAGGCAGGGCACACAAAGACTTCTCAAATGTCTCACACACACATAAAACCAGAGTAAAAGGGTTGGTTAACCAATCACAATGAAGTGTAACAGAATACCCGGATACCTGGCATCTGTTTTATCAAAGGTAGACCAAAACTCAATCCCAGTGCTACTATGATAACTAACCTCTCGCTGCCAGGAGTAGTGATCCTGTAAAACCGGTGTCTTAGATGATGCTTGTCTCCATGGTAACATGTTGTGCAGAGGTCGTAATTGGTGCACTCAGCACATTTCCAGCGAATACCAATGATGGGCTGCTGACGGCAGGTGTCGCACATGGTTCCATCATGTTTAATCCCTAAGAAACAAGTGTTATTCACAGGTTAAAATAACAATATGACAGTATGTACACATGTCACTAATACAATTTGTTTAGCAAAAAGTTAAATGTGAACAATCTGTGTGAAAACGAAGAAAAAAGTTGGACTGTGCATGTGAGAGTACCTTACATAGTACGCATAACTATTAACACATGACTATTATCTGCACTTTACAGATAATCTAATGTATAGTCACTCACAAAAATAGTACAAAAGTGGAAAAACAGAGACTATATTTTGGTTTATTCACTCTTACTACTCAATATGTAGTTAACACTTTTTAATAATTGTAAGACTACTTCATTTTCATCATCATTCAGAGGCAGTATCATCAGGTGAAAACAGTAAATTAAGGGCTAAATGCAGCTAAAAGGATAATATTATAAACCTGTAATACTGTGGTCAAACAAAAAGTTTAGACATGGAGAGGTTGCATGGCTTAAACAAACATAGTACAACTAAATAATAACAGAGTTGATGTGCCATGCAGCATTTTTAGAATTACTACTGTGATACAAACTTTTTTACTACAAGCCATGGCAATGCACAAATCTGTTGCATTGCACAGTGTAGAAGTGATGAAATTAAAACCAAGTGGTGTCCTGTAAACTTACCTGTAGGAGCACTGTCTAATATCCTCACATCGTATGCTCCAGAACAGCGATAGTTAGCCGCTGTCCCGTTATCCCAGACAACAACTACCTCCTCCGGACTTTCAAAACTCCTGACGGTGCCAACATGTCCCTCTCCACCATCCTGCTTCCCCCACTTCCAGTCAGGTCCACGGACCACTCTCGCTCCAACTCCTTCCATCATGGCTCGGTTGTTCCTGCCCGTGGTCATTTACGAAGAGATCTCGAAATGCCACAAGAATTTTTGTAAGTTAGCAAGCTAGCAGTTTGTGCTAGCCAGCTATCGGTGCACCGGTGGACAATTTCCAGATGCAAGTGCCAGCAAGTCCTAACAGGAAAGAGACTGGAACAATCCACGAAGCTAGCCTGCTAGCTAAGTAGCTAGGTCAGCTACCTAGAAGGCTGTTGGATCCTCTTCCAGAAACTATTCTCACAGGCTACAGCAAGTCGGTACCTCCTCCTCAGTGTTGCTTCCAACAGTGAGAAAATAATCACAGTAAAAGCTTATTAAGTAGCCCCATTGCTGGTTTAGGAAGATTTCAGTACTAGGTGAACTGACTGTCTCTATCCACTCCACACAAGAATGCCACCTCTTCAACTTAGCAAGCTAGCGAGCCGAGTTGCTAGCAAAAGCACTGCTAGTAAGATAAACCTCCTCTGGCTAGCAAGTCCTTATCGCTCAGGCAAATGTAGTCCTTTAGGAGATGGCTTATCCTTCGGTTTGTTGTGTAAGGTGCTGAAGATCCATCCGAGGCGTTCCCTTTGTCAGCCAGAGATGGTTCCCCCGGAGTCAACTCAGAACCAACGCGTCGCCATTATTGTCAATAATCGTTCAGACCAGACGAGCAACAACTAGCTACGGAGGGGAACGACAAAGCACGAAGACGCGAGGCTTGGAAAACACGCACGAACCCTTCCGGCGCGCCTGCGCATCACAGACCGTCCTCAGATCAGTAACTATGAATGTAAAACAGCTCATTATAATTCAGTCTCTGACCTCAAAATCATACACAGCAGTTTTCCCTATAGAAAGCCTTACAAAGGAGTTTATTGTTATTTTTTTACTATTTTTTTTGCCAAATGAGAGCATCCAGACTTAAACCAGCATGTTCAGAGACTGTGTTGAATAGTCACTTACATTTTACCCCAGTATTGATTAAAAACTCTGGGTTTAATATCTAATTAATCATAATTCTATATTATATATAATACATTTTAAATAATGTATACACATCCCTTGGTACATTTTTTGCCAATCTTGGACTTATTTCAATCAATCAATCAATTAATTAATTAATTAATTATTTAATTAATTAAAATTCAATGTAAAGTTTACATAGAATTTCAGAATGATGAAGATGTTCATCATTACTATCCAGTACATGACAATAAAACTATCTAGAATAAAAACTTGGACATGGACTGATATAACGTCATACTTGCATTATGGGAAAACTATCCAGATTTCATAAGGTTGTTTTAAAGAAAGTTAACTCAGTGTGAGAGAGGTAGTTAAACACATGCTAAAACCTTGAAAAAATAAACAAAATATGACATTATGTCCACTGTTGATGGGTAAACACAAGGATGTCACTTTGCCTTCCCTCTGGGAATTTTTTCTACCACTCTACAACTCTGACCTATGTAAAGAAAGACAAAATATAATCTGTGTCTATAAAGATGTCTAAAGGTAGAATTCCATGTAGTTATGTACATTAAATTGAGAAATTGTAGTTAAATTATCTGTTCAAGATTACTAAAATAACCTTTAAATAAATTCATTAGATATAAGGACAGGTTCCATCAACATGACTCAGTGTAATATACTGTAACCAAAGTTTCCTGTATGCATTTTAATAATAATAATAATGATAATAATAATGGATTAGATTTCTATAGCGCTTTTCAAGGCACCCAAAGCACTTTACATTATTGATCCATTATTCATTCGCTCTCACAGTAATTCCTCATATACATCTGAGACATTTTGTACATGTAGTAATTTCCATCAGCCATCCTGTACTTAGAATATCACCACCATTAAAACAGTTTTGTGATTGTAAGACACTATGCATGAGAGGCTTAGACTCCCTTGTGCTATTGCAGCATAAATAAATGGCATTGTTGAATTGACCTACTAAAATGTACAATTCAAACAAATATTCTGTATGAACATGATAGTGTTATCAGGTTGTTGAGGATTTTTTTAATAACATAATTTAAAAAAGAAGCATGGTATGTCTGGAGCAAATGCTTTAGCTTTGATAATACAATGCCAAACAATGCTTAGCAATGTCATTATGAATGTCAACATTTATTACAGTCCATAGTTGCATAAATTTTTAACCAAGATCTTGTAATGATGATGACCGCAGCTCCTCTGCAGTCGAGCTGAGACAAACTTTAGAGGAGATAGTTCTTGGGAAATGTACTGGTGCATTTTCAGATTGTAATGAGCCAAATTTGCATTAAAAGTACAGGAAGAACTTATAAATTGTTAAAAGTAAGTAAAAGTTTGCATGGCATATACCAAAAGACCTACTGAGAATGATTGTATCAATGTATGTATAGGAAGAGAGGCACTTGAAAGGGTGACCCAATTGAAGTACCTTGAATAATATTGGACTCCAATCTAACCCTTATAAAAACATATCAAAAAAGTTGTTAACACTATAAAATTCAATCTTCAAAATTTTAAACAAATCAGGCCTTTTATTTCAACTGATGCTGCCAAGTCATATCTACACTGCATGATCTTTCCTCATACTGGGTACTGCTTCATTCACAATATGGTCACTTGCAGGTACAACTGCACTAGAAGTCCCTCCATGGTTTGCCCCACCCCCCACCCCTGGAGGAATTTATTAGACAAAGAGACAATAATTTGAGTACAAGATCCGTCTCTAGAGGGAGGTGCCGTCCAGACAAACTAAAACAGGACAAAACACCATCTCTGTTACCGGCAAAAAGAGTTGGAATAGTCTTAACGACTATTTGAGAAATGTCCACCTTTTCTACATTTAAAAAAGAGCTAAAAAAAATCCAATCAACCCTGTGAACACCTGTGATGTCTGAGCAGAATTTAATTTCCATCTCAATAGCTATTCTTCTTGGCCGTTTTATACTGTATTTACTGTATTAACCATGTATTGTATGATGTACACTTGTATATAATAATGAGTTGTATACACTGTATTGTCTTGTTTGTATGTTTAGTCTGTCTTTAAATGTTGAGAACTATGGATGGAATATAGTTTCCAGCTAAATCTGGCATATTTACACAAAGTAATATTTTTTGTACTGAGTGTTCATTAATATGCATTGTCATCAAATGAACAAATTTAAGAAAAAAGAAAGTAAATAAAATACTTGCATCATTATTGAGTAGATCTTCATCTGGTTCATTAAGTAGACCAGCACAAAGGAGTATTAGGACTGCAGTGAGGATAAAAAACTAACAAAAAAACCAAACAAAAACCAAATGCACTTCCTGGTCAAAAACAAGTCACACTCACAGTATTTCATTGGATTGACTTTAGCTTTGATTACAGAACATGTTCACTGTGGTATCTGACATGTCATGTAATGCATATGCAGTATCACAATAAATATCACAACATCTATTTCCATCCAAAGTTCATTTCATGTCCATTTTTTTTTTTGCCAAGATCTTGTATTGATAATGGAGAGTCAAACCACTGTGTAAAGTCTTTTCCAGCTCAGGGGAATTCAGGTCTGGACTCTGTAGTGGCCAGTCCATGTGTGAAAATGCTCTTGATCCTGGTGAATCCTGGTATCAGGTTCAGGTTGACTTTATTAATACCCATAGGTACTGTAGATTTGATATTGTTATCTCACCATCTTGTGTCCACTGATGTTCAGACCTGGTCATTCAATACATTCAGTCGTGGACACTGAACATCACTGAACCTAGACCTGACCAACCGAATCCACCCCAGATCATAACACTGCCCCCACAGGCTTGTACTGTAGGCACTAGGGAATGATGGGTAATCATGTCATCAGCCTCTCTTCTCATTGTTTGGAACAGGGTCAGTCTGGACTCATCAGACCACATGACCTTTGTCCATTGAAACACAGTCCAGTTTTTGCGCTCTCTGTCAAACTGATGGTTCTTTAAGACACATGAAGCTCCTCACTGCATCAGTTACAGTTAAAGAACGTGTTGCATATGAAAAATATTAATCATTGCAGTAATTATTCAATGGAAGGATCTGCACTCTGTTCTTTGTTAAAACCAGGTGGTAACTTTTTGGAGCCAGGTTGTGTATTGTATAATATGGGACCCCTGTGTAATCAGCTCACATCTCTTGTGTACCACGGAAGGGCTTTCTAAATGGCCCCTGGGGATATGTGTGTGTGTATAACTGTAAACTCAAATAATATTAAAACTGTTGTAACTACAAGTCAAAATGGGGATTAGTTAAAACAATCCAGGTGTTCCTCTAAGATCCGTCTTTGCAGTTTCAAGTCATATTTAGTGGTGACAGTTTTAATAAACAAATCTGTGAGTAATTCAATTACTCCAGACTAATTATCACTACATTGTGAACCTGAGGCTGCCGGGCCCCCTGTGAGTCCAGGGCCTCAGGGGTAGCTGCCATTGCCTGGTTGTAATTAAGCCTTGCTGTTGACTACTGTGCAAATACATGATGATTTTGCAGAGGATGATGCTCGTATTGTGTTGGAGCATATTTAGTTTCCTGGCAGTTGCAGCCTTCTTGCTTTGGAATGTAAATGTATTTGTATTCTGTTCTGCTGTACTTAAGGCCAAGCAGGTTTCACTGAGTGGGTGTATTTGAGTGTTTTGCATTTTTATGCAACTTCAACATTTTCTTCCTGTCTTGTGAGAAACATTTATCTGTTGTTTTTTGTGTGTGTTTGTGATGAATTAAAAAACATAATGTTCTCCTCCTTTTCCCCATGAAAGCAGACCTGATTTTCTTGATTTTTTTAATAAGATATGTAGTTTTCACAGGACAGTGACAACAAAGACATGATGATCTTAACCCTTGATGATCCACAAAGCTGCCAGGAACCACAAGCATACTGATCAAAAATGCTTAATGTCTTTAGAACCACTAATCCTATCAATATATCTAAATAATTAAGGTAAAATGCCGTTTCTAGGTTTTCATCATCAGATATGACCCATTTGGATGTTCAGAGGTTCCATAGTGAATGTGGAAACACTGGCATCTTTTGCAACATTGATTCACCAGTAAAAATGATGTAGTTTGATAAATGACTGTGGTTGTATACATTCGTCTTTTGTTCACTTAATGATATATTTTCCTGAAAAACTCACATTTTCTTCAAATTTATCTCTTGTGATATAATACTTTTGAATTTACTCCGAGCTTTTATGAAAATCTACATGATCAGTGAGTTAAATATAGGAACATTTCTGATTTTCACTGAAAATTGCAGAGGATAGTGTGAAAAAATGGTGATAAATCACTTAGGAAAGGTTAAATGTAGAGAAAATTTCATTTGAAAGAAACCACACAAATTCTTCCAGATCTTATAGGGTTAATATGATGCATTGCTGTAGCTAACTGTATATAAAGTAGTTCATCTACAGCAGTATGCACTTGAATGCAGCAGTAATACATGTTTCTAGTTTGGGTGCAGTCAGAGTTAAGGAGTAAAATATCAGTCCAGTTTGTGGCTGTTTGATATTATTAGGCCTTTCAACTGCAATTAGTAAATGTGAGAGGAAAAATGTAAAAAAGTTAAATTGATATTTCCCATTTTTCCAGATTTATTGATTCATTATTTTGAGTTTGATGTTCATATTCAAATTTATTTATATTCAAATTTTATTTATATAGCGCCAAATCATAACAGAAGTTATCTCATGGCACTTTACATATAGAGCTGGTCTAAACCAGACTCTCAAGGCAATTTACAGAAACCCAACAGGATCCTCCAGGAGCAAACAGTGGTGAGGAAAAACTTCCTTTTAACAGGCAGAAACCTCAAGCAGTCCCCGGCTCCTGGTGGATGGTCGTCTGCCTTGACCAGTTCGGGTTAAAGAGAGAGGATCAAACAAGAGAAAGAGAGAGAGAGAGAGAGAGAGGGAAAGAAAGATTGGGGGTGGGGTAGACACATGGACACATGGATGTTCAGTGATTCAGATGCATTTATGCATTTATTTATTGAGACATTTATAACTATGACTTAAATGTTATCTTCAACAGTTATATAATGTCTAATTATCCAAAACTGATCAATGTCAATTTTCTGCCTAGGGTTTAGTGGAGTCACCTCAGACTATGCTTATTCTAACTGACAAGGACCATTTTACTGCATGAGGACAAGACTTACATCGTGACTTTTTCTTTGCTTTGTTATAAGCTCAAGCTGAGGAATTTTATCCAGGGTTTAGTGATAATGGTCGATCATCTTCAAAAATATCCTTTTTTGCTCTAGTTTTAATCTTCAATTGCCTTAAGTGCTGTAAAAACACAGTAATAATCCATGTAAAATACTCTAAATCTATGCATTTTACAGCACATTGACTACTTTTTTGTGACTTTTTTAGTGTCTTTACTGTCAACTGAGACAGAGTATTCTGTGCCCAATAATCAGACATGTCTTTAACACAACATGGCATGAATTTATTTGTTGAATTATTCATTTAAGAATTCATTCATTTGACTTAGATGAGTGATTTTTTTGACCAAAAAAATCTAATTTTGTTATCATTTTAAAATATTTTTAATCCTGCATAAAATTATGAAATCCATTGTAAACAGAATATTGATCCATGCCTGCATAGTGGGCTGCAATTAACAATAGTCAACTAGCAACTGACTACTGTATGAACTGCAAAAAAAAAGACTCCTATTCATATTTATTTTATTTATTAAACTTAATTTTCATTTAACAAGAACATTTGGTGCACAACAATTAGAATACATAATGAAGTTTGTTAAACAAATATTCTATTCAATATTCAATATTCAACAAATATTGCAAGCAGCAATGATATACTTTTTTTCTAACTTAAACAAAAGTGCTTTTGTGCATAACAATTACAGTGCCTAACAAAGTTTGTTAAACAAACAACTAAATACTCAAGAGTTGCAATAAGCAATGCAATAAACATTTTTCCTTAAACAAAAGTGTATGATGTCACTAATGCCGACTAAAATAGTCGACTAATTTTGGCGTCAACTACCTGTCAACTAGTTGGTGCAGCTCTACTGCATAGTGATTCTATTTGGGGGTTTTTTTTGTTTCTTCGAATATTTTATTTGATATTTTCAAGAACAAAGGTCAACTCATGGACTCACAATGACTGGACACAACAAAGTTGTATCATATTTTTATTTTCTAATATTTTTATTTTATTACATTACACACAACAATATTTCGCTTGCTTATTTATGTATAATCTTTTAGTTATCATATTGATAATATTTCTCTCGTGCATATTATGGAACAACTGTAACACACAACCATTCCCTCACCCAGTCCCCTGCTTGGACGTGTATGAAGGGATCTGAACAGGTTACTTCCTCTTCTGATGCCTCCCCCACACAGACCCCAGAGGAGAAGCTCCCATCCCGCATGGTGCATGTCCCTCGGGCTGCCTGCAGGGGGCGCCGCGGTGCCCGTGCGGTGCTCCATGGCCGGTTGGAGAGCGCCACCTGCAGGCCGCTCGTACATATATATGCGCTCCATCAGGTCCCCTTGACTGTCTCCTTCAGCGCTGGCAGACACAGCTGAACCTCCACGGAGCTGGCCGCTGTCCTTGCAGTACCGGGGGCTAAACTGGGACCTTGCAATGATCTCGCTGGAGTTCAATTTCAACATTTTGACCAGGGATCTGTCACATTATCTGGAAAATCAAGTCAAAGTTGGACTGTTCGGCTCCGGAGTGGGATTGTCTCTGGTGCTGGGTTTTAGCGCAGCGTACACCTGCTACTATTTGATTTCAGTAGCAAAGGTAATGTTACTTCATACTTTATGCTCTGACCGGCTTCTTGTTTTCCCTCTTTTTCTTTTTTTAAGCCGTATTTGACTTGTTTTATGGAGCAGCAGAGGCACCCTGGTCCTGTCAGTGATGGAAGTGAACTGATGGTGCATTCACTGACGGAGGTTTCCATTAGGCTGCATCTGTCCACCGGTGTGCTAACGGTACACGCCTGCACATGTGGGGTGGATGCCTGGCCTTAAAACTAACATTTTAATCCGTCTATGTAGCTGACATCAATATCTTTTACGTAGGTTTTTGCGCTGTAGTAACGGTAGTGTATTAAATGAACACACAAGTATACAGTGTTATCGGCTAAGCTAACATACTGTAACGTTAGCTGTAAATACCGGTGGATGGGCTTATGTAATTCACCATTAGTTTCACTATTAGTTATTTACAAGACTGTTTGGAGGTCTAGAAATAAGGATATATTGCAGCTATAATTAATCTGTTGACAAAGTATTGTCATATATGAGGTTAATGTCAGGATTTTTGACAAAATATAGATGTAAGCTAATATTTAAGTGTTAATCAATGGGATGCTAATCATAAGCATCAGGCAGGAATTGTATACAACTTTTTTTTTTGGTAAAATGTAAAACAAATGTATATGCCTGAATATATACATGAAGACTTTTGTGTTTTAGGCCTGAATAAGGTCTCATAGGTTCATCCTCAGTGCTTAGTACAGCTTAAATCCAATAACATTACACCATAATTTAATAGCATCCAGACTTACAGTATAATATGTATCTTTATATATATGTATCTATGTATGTATATGTGTATATATACACTGATTATAGTAGTATAGGAATTGTAATATACCTGACACAAGAGAGAAGTAACATCACATGCCCTAAATTGTGTTTTTTATTTTTTCATTATTATTAATTTTATTTTTTACAGAAGCCACAGCTCATCTCAGGGGGCAATAAGTTCTACCAGTTTCTGAGGGAGCAATGTCCTGTAGTGTCAGAGACCTACTACCCCACCTTCTGGTGCTGGGAAAGCCGCATACAGACTCTGCTGAGACCCTTCGTCACAGCCAAACCCGGCGTCGTCTACAGGAAGTAAGTCTGCACCGTGGATCGGCCATGGTTGCACTGTAAACTGTCAACACAGCTGTTTCATCTGATCAGAATTTCCATTGGAAGCAAATGAAGATAAGATTAAAATGTTCAGCTGTATCATACAATAGCATTGTTGAGTTACTTTTTATCTGACAGCTCTTTTTGCATAACAGAGTAATTGTAGTCAAACTCTCAATGGGTTTTATTGAGAAATGTTAAAAACTATAGCTTACTCATTGAAAAACTGTTTTGTAATGTGTTTCTTACAAGTTTCACAACTGGAAACAAATACTAGTTTCTTCTTAGCCAAGAGTGAAAACCTCAAAGGAGAAAGAGATCTTTTGTGCAGCAGTGCAGGCTTTGGCCACCCTGCCTGCGTTGAGATAATGTACATTCTGTTGAAGATTTATTAGCACTGCATTCCTTCCCCCCTTTGTGCATAAAGCATATTAAACTTAATAAAGAGCTTATTTTTTATTAATTTCATATGAAAGGCTCAGATGTTCTTTCTGCATACTTCATAATTCATTTTTTGTACTCTTTTATACTACTTTTCACTTTTTCCGTATGTATTTGCATATGTAAATGTTGGTCAATTTCTGTAAATGTTCGTTACATGCAAATTAATACAAACTAATTTACATTTCAACAGTGATAGACAAGTGGTGTGCATTATCAGTATTGGTTCTAGCAGGAAGAAATGGGTCTGTTAATTTTATATTTGTGTTGGATTTGATTTAGGATTTGATCGAAACTTTGCCCAGTCAGACATAATTATTATTAATACATTTCTGTTGTTGTACTTGAGGTGCTTTTTAAGTCAGTGGAGTTTTTAGTCCTTTTATTTGATTGATTCAAGGACATTTGTCTGCTGTCTCCTCAGTCAAGGAGACAAATATTCCCATAATGCACAGGGGCCGTATCCATCCTGCAAACTGGTAAGAGTGATGGTCACATTCACTGAGGTTATTATCACACTTCCTCCAGGGGAGAGAACCCCCCCACCCCCTAATGAAGTTACACAAGGTTGACCCAAGGACAGACACTGTGAAAACTGTCCTATTTGTTGGAGTGTGTCTGCTTGGCTGAAATTCCACTCATCTCATTGTCCGAGCGGAGGATTAGTACCATGCCCTCCTCCCACTTTGACCGCGGGTCATTCTGGATTGGCCCTTGTTGACTTTAAAGTCTAGCTTCAGGTGTATATTTCATGACGGTTCTGTAATTTCATGCTGACGGCAGCCCTAGTCGGCTCGTTGCTTTGTGTGTGTGGCGCAGGTTTTGAGATGCACTGGGGCTGAATGACCTCATCTGCCAAGTAAAAGCTGAAGCCAAAAAACTGATTGACCATAAGAATCCACTGGTGCAATGCTCTCCCTCTTATCTCTCACTGCGTGTTGCTAAGCAGACAGATAAGATGGTCTCAAGCGAAATGTCAGCGGGCGCTGTACTTGCCGACTGTATCCATTTCCCCTATTGCAGTACTGATGATGGATTCACTTTACCCACAACAGACCTGGAAGAACCACACTAATTATTAAAGAAATGTAAAAGTTAACAGCAATACTGTGTAAAGATAGGTATGTATTAAATTATAACGCATTCTGTATAATTTACTACCCAGTTAAACTTCCTTATATAGCTTTCTGTTAGGGAGTGTGAGAGTGGACCTTTAAAATGTCTATACATTCAGTAGTTGTATTGCAAAAACAAATTATTAATAAGGTTGGTTACTATAATATATATATAGTGTTTTCACTTTTCCATGTTAAGAATGTACTATGCAGTAAAATGTAATGCAAATAATATTCAAACCAAAATCAAAGTCATTCCCACACTGTGTACAGAAGTGTTTATTTGTGATGACTAAATAAATATATATACACAAATTGTGCAGAAAATAGAAGTATTTTATTTATGGTTTTTTTTACTATTCATGTGATGATTTAAAAGTTAAAAGCAGATGTACTAAGTTGAGTTCACTGTCAATTCTAGGTCATTTTTTCCATCCTCATGTGTTTGAGTGTGTGTATGTGTATTAATGAGACACATAATTCTACACACAGAGGTGCAGATAGCAGATAATGGTCAGATCCCCTCTGCTGAGTTGCGTGTCCTGCTTGTCTCTGCAGTGAGCTTATTAAGGCACCAGATGGAGGACAGATCTCTTTGGATTGGTTTGACAACGACGACAGTGTCTCTCATCCCGACCCTTGCAGCAGGCCCACTGTCCTCCTCCTCCCTGGTCTGACCGGCACCAGCCGAGAGTCCTACATTCTGCACATGGTCCAACAGAGCCGGGATCTGGGCTATAGGTGGGTGGTCTTGGCCGGATCGTCTGGCTGAGCTTCATTGCTGTACACACACACACACACACAGACACACGGGGTTTGAATCCAAAACTGGCACTTTTCGTTCCAGTTTACTGATCATCTAGAGTACATATATTTAGTCAAATCCGAACCAGAATGTATGAATCAAGGCACAAAACAAAGCAAGTGCATTTAGCAAAGCACATTTGTAAGTTATACAATGGATGCATTTCTGAGAGGGGCTTTGGGTTAATTCAGGTGAAATGCACAAATAAAGTGGACAGCTAAGCTCTGTGTCAAGAGCTGCTTTTATAAACAGCCGAACCAAGCACAACCTTCAGGAGTTGCAGAGAGAGGCAGTTTTCCTCCCCCTTTCTCTCTCTCTCCAATAGGCCCTTTCTGTGTTCCCTGCACTCATTCTTTCACCCAGATTTTGGAAGGCATGGGAAAAGAGTCGGCAAACTCAGCATCTTCCATCTTCCGCCCCTCACCCCTGTCTGTGTAGCTTAATGAATTACAGCTTATCCCGGTACAAGCTTTGCAGCTTAGCCCATACCAGCTTCCGAGTCTCTGCAGTGTGTGTGTGTGTGTGCGTGCGTGCGTGCGTGTGTGTCCTCCACCCCCCACCCCCCAATCTAACCCAGCCCTATTGCTGAGTTACACAGATAGAAACAGCAGGTCTGACTCAACCAGATAATAGATGACTGGCAAGAGATGTGGGGTGAAGAGGGATGCTGATTCTTTGGTAAACAGAATGCTCTGCACAAGGACAGATATTCCCAGTGAAACAAAAAACATACAAACAAACAAGAAACATTTGTGTAAAAGGATATGGGACGCTATACTGCATTCCCTTAAACATGTAAAATGAGTAACTTGGCACAAAACTGAAACGCACACATTTGTTTCGTAGTCATCATCTATTATTATATTTTAGTTAATTTATTTGAACTAATACTTGTTAAGTGTGTGAATGACAGGTGAAGAGCAGTGCTGCACAATTTAATAAACTCATTGTGTGATTATTGTACATAACATTGAGCAGTTTATTGATCATTTCTACATATTTTTTTTTTCATGTCAAACTTGAACTTGAGGATAAAAACACAAAAAATATAGAAAAGTTGTGGCTTAAACTTGAAATACTGAATCCAAAACATCAACATATATACACAGGACATTTATATTAAAGCATTTTGTTGTTATATAACGGCATAGTCTGACTTATTTGATTCATGTGCTAATTGTTAACAGTAGCTTGCTTGCTTTGGTAGTGTCTCTTATACTTCCTTAATCATTCCTACGTGTAGATAAAAGTCAGACAGACAGAACTGCAACACAAGAATGAAGCAAGTCTGGAATAAAAGAAATGAAACAATGAGTTAATTTATAGAATAGAAATAACTGAGAAAGTTGAAACACATGAAACAAATAAAAGACCTAATAAAATGTAATATAACATATAAAAAAAGAATAAAATTTGTTAAAATGATATAAATTGTATTAAATAGTATATAAATAATGTGTAAAACAGATAATAAGATCATACCACCCCTAATATGAGAATAAAAAGAAGTTTAAATAATTGTAACTTTTTTTCACATTTTTTAATAAACATTTGTCTGTAAAATTAGTTGAAATAAAAAACATCACAAATGCTCAAACCATAAATTCAATTTAAGAACAATTAAGCCATCACTTTAGTGTATCTTTACATGGGATTATTATTATTTGTCAGATTATGATTATTTGACGATCAGAACAGACAAATGACACTGTCTTTATTGATTTACCCGTGTTTGTTGTATTCCAGATGTGTGGTGTTCAACAACAGAGGGGTTTGCGGTGAAACTCTCCTGGTAAGGATTGAACATATTACTCAGTCTTCAACCACTTTCGCTGTTGTCAGTTCATTTTCCGTCCGTTGCCTCCGCGCTCAGACGGACAGACATGGCTTTTCCTGGTACGGAGCTGCTTACTGGAGTTGTTCTTTTCATTGCCTCGGCCGATGCAAAGCATGTCTGTTGTGCACGTGTCATTGAGCCCACAGGGAGCATAAGCAGGCCTTGCACAGACAATGTTGTTGCACCGCAGGGATTAAGTTGCAGGCAGATTCTGTATTTTAATGCCCATCCACAGAAATATGACCTCGTCAAGCACATGCTGTTCTGACACCTGGCTTAATCTGTCCTCTTACACTTGGGTATATATTTAGCCAACAAAAAATGGGCTTTTTTTTTTTTTCTTGGGCTGTGAGACTGAGCTGCCATCTTTATGGACCACTGTATCACGCTAATCTAATCATACCGTCGCCACCGTACAGAGATCGCATCGAAAACACAAATAGTGTTTCACTATAGGCACAATCAATCTAATGTCCCTCTGAGTGGGTGTAAATCTGAATCAATGGCTGGTCTGTGTCCTGCTGCTGTCTTTTTGTCTCAGCTGCAAACAGAAAAAAAAAAGTGACGCAAAACTAAAGTGTCCACTGTTCAGTTTGATTTATAACATGGCTCAGCCGAGTTAGAACTCAGTAACCTTGGCGCCGTGTCAAGTGCTGGTGTAAGGAGGGAATTTTCTACCTCATTTCAGCTGGGAATTGTGCTATATTCTATGCAAATGATTTAGCATTTGCACGCTCCTGTGAGTGTTTTCTCCGTGGCCAGTTAGTGTGCATATTGTCCATTGTAGGGCAGAAGTAGGGCAGGCCTTTAAAATGAGCCACTGCGTGAAGGATGCCCTCTGCCTCAAACCCTGTCCTGAGTGCTAGTGCCCTACTTCTGCACCGCGTAAAGAGCCTATTACATTTCACTACTGTGAAAAAACTGCAGTATCAAAGTCTGATGCCGGTCAATGTGCACCTCCCACTACTGGCATCCTGTTGTAAAACATCCATATCGGCTTCTGAGCCCACAGAAGCTGCCCATGTTATTTTTACAAATAAATCCACAAAATACGGGGATTAAAAATTAACTTTGGAAATTAGGCGATGTAGGATTGTTTTTCTTCTTTTATTGAGACAGTCCAGAAACAAATGAAAAGTAATTTGTGTAATTTATTTACCAACTCCCAGTATGTGAGTTGAATCTGGCCGGTGCTAAAGGCTATAATCCCGTCATCTGTCAACTCTGTATTAGTGAGAAGCCAACACAACATGCTGTAAAGCTTTTTCACACTGCATAATAGTGTGAAAACCAGTCAAAAAACAATATTTCCACCATTAAGCTCCTCAGTGAGGTACCTCCTGCTTCCAAGGGACTCGGAGACACACAGCTGGTATGGTGCATTCAAGTGCACCTCGTAAACTCTGCAGTCTGTGGCTTTGCACAGGAAAAGACATTAGAGTAGTTTACAAAAGTAAGTAAATGGATGATGCAATTAAATTCTCCTTGCATATTCTGAAATCTGATTTCAAATGGATGCAAAGGTTGTGTAAGACAGAGAAAAGTAGTCTTTTTATTTATTTATGTATTTATTGTACATAATTGTGACAGATGTGGCCCACATCTGTCATTCCCGTTAGTCTTTCACCACAGCATTTTCAATAATTACATGTTAAAATCGTAACAGCACATCCATTTCTGCATTCACATTTTTAAAAATTGTAAAAAAAAACCAAACAAAAAAAACAAAATTGGTGGTCTTTTTCAACTTGTTTTTCTGTAAGTTTTAGAACAATTCAGAGTTTAATCTGTGATAATGAATCATAATTTCATAGTTTATTTCAGTATCGTAGTAGTTAGCACTTAGATACAGAGGAGCAAGTACAATATTTCTCTCCAAAATGTTGTGGAGTAGAAGAGTAAAATAGTAGACAAATACAATATTCGAGTTAATTACAAGTACCTCCAGTTTATTAAGCACAGTACTTAAGTAAATGTACTTAACTGCATTCAACCACTGAATTTATGCTCAAAACAGTAAATATTAAGTCCTAAATGTGTGTTGGTCTGTCAGAGGAGGCAGTGGAGTTTCTGCTTGAATTTTAATGAAGGCCATTGAGGAGCTGAAGAGTCAACAGCATCCTGAGAAAGGGAGATTTAGGGAAATGGTTCTGTTTTACAATGTTAAGTAACCTGCTCTGCCTGTGAGGCTATTTTAGTACGGTAGAAGTTTCCCCCATCAAGATTAGCAGATAACCTTATAAACCAATAGCATGCACATTTGCACGGATGTCAAGCAGTAGGCGCCTTCGTCAGGGCCAGATGATAATTACAATGTAATAACACACCATACGTATAATATGGACAATTAGTTTAGTGTTTAACATTTCTTTTGAAGCCCGTATAGTCAGTCATGTTGTCGTCTCACATGCATTTCTGTACGTCTTTACTCCCCGTTTTGCATTAATGTACAGCGCCAGCAGAACGCTAACATTGATCTTCATCAGATGGAAAAGCCATTAGCTGAGATCAGCATCTGTGCAGCCTCAGACCAAAAGAACCTGCACTTTGTTCAGCATTTTCTCCAGCGCTCTCTCACTGTAAACAACATTATGGGGTTTCAGTGACCATTAGGCGCTGAATGTGACTAAGGAGGATTATGTTTATTTCATAATAATATATAATCTGTGAGTGTTTCTATGTCATTTGTCACACCTCTATGATGTGTGTTATTGGTGTGTTTCATAATGTACATTAAGTTAAGAAATTAAAGATTTAACATACACACACACACTATCTGCACATGCAACAACAAATGTAAATACATAAATAATATTTAATTCTACATTTATTTAAATATTTATATAAATACCAGATTTCGTTTTCTGTCTTTTTTTCTCTCTTTATTTTTTACTTGTTTGTTATTTTTCTCTCGTTTCTCTTCTCTTGCTTGTTGTATGTTGCTGCTGTTAACTGTGAAATTTCCCCATGGTGGGATAAATAAAGTCCTATTTTAGATTCAAGATTTAAAGCAGGACATAGAGATATGGTTATCACAGCAGTATGTAACATTATCCCTCTCAGTTTAATTTGGAAGTGGGAATTTTAGATGGGCATCACTAAAAAAAAAGAATGAATAATAATAATAATTATTTTTGTGTAGACTCATCAGTGTTTTCGTCTTTGTTCCACCAGACTCCGAGGACATACTGTGCTGCTAACACGGAGGATCTGGAGACTGTCCTCGAACACATCCAGAGGACCCACGAGGCTGCTCCGATCATGGCTGCCGGCGTGTCCATGGGCGGGTAATGAAGCCACTCACTATCAGCCGATGAAACATATCACTGCTCAAAGACGTCTGCAAGAAATCCAAGACTGTGACTCACACCTGAACGGCGACTCTTCACATATTTATTGACGGCTGCAGTGGTGACTGATCTCTGAATATTGAACATATACGTACAAACACCTGGAAATCACCTAATGTATTATTATACAATTCATCGAGCTTCACTGATGAAACGTGTGTGATGACTTTAGCAGAGGCAAACGATGGGAAGATATTCTCCGGATGTAATTAGATATTTCCTCTGGGTTTAGAAGTTAAACGACCAGTTTTGGTTTCGGCATATTGATATTTTATGACGGCAGTGGCAGATATTTATTTATTGCATAATACTGAAATAGTTTTTTTGTTAGTTTTTTTAAAATAAATTTGTATGTTTGAAGATAGCTGTGTTAAATAACATCAAAAACAAAATTAAGAAAGAGAAATAAATATCGATATTGGCCAAAAGGTCATTCTGAATAGCACTGTATTTTGCAATCAGTGCATCCATAAAATGAGCTCCTGTTTATTTAATACCTCAGAATTGTAAAATACAGTAGTAATGATTCAGTAGTAAAAAAATAAATAAATAATCCAAACCTTCATCAAACTAAGAATGTATTTTGTCATAATAATGAGTTAATGTCCTAAACAGTGACTCAGTATCTCAAAGGTAATACGATTATTCTGATGATTAATTAAGATTCTTTGTCAAAATAATGACTTGTGTTTCAGATCCAAAAGGACTGAATGGTGTTTAAATCCCCAAATCCGGTGCAAAGGACATAAAAACATAAATAAATGCACGAATATAATTTAATTACAAATGTGTAATTCACAAAAGCAGGGGTGAAATTCACTGAAAGCTTCTAACAAACGTCACTAGGATATCATTTTCAGTCAGACTTTGAGGAAATCAAGTGGGACCGGGGCTGATGTTGAACGAACTTAAGCAAACAAGCATTGTATTTGTCAGTAAAGCCTATTTTAGTGTTGACTTAAACATACATATTACATAATGTGCGTGTGCTTTTGTACATTTTCAGGATGTAAGCATGGTCTTTTTCACTGCACAGTTCTGATCCTATGAAGTGATGGATGTGTTAAAAATGAAACACTCATGTCCCTGTCTCTTACTCTCTCTCCACTTCCAGGATGATGCTGGCCAACTATTTGGGGCGCAAAGGCCGGGAAACCTGCCTCAAAGGGGTGGTAGTCTTCTCAGCAGGCTGGGATGTTTTCGAGTGCACCGCGTCGCTGGAAAAACCCCTGGACCGCTTCCTCTTCAACTCCTACCTCACCAGCTGCCTACAAGCCTCTGTGCACAGGTCAGAGGAGAATTACCCCGACCACTAACCCGCTGCTAGCACTAGGAAGCTACAGACTAAAAAAAAACCAAATCCTGCAACCCATAAAGACCCAAACAGCTACCAGCGACCAAAATCATCTACTGATCTAAAATGTTCAATAACCTCTGAACCATTAAACCTATCAATATGTTGAAATGTTTCAGGTAAAATACAGTTTGTCATCTTTTCATGGTCATCAGATATGACCCATTTGGACATTTAGAGGCTCCGTAGTTACCATGGAAACACTGTCATCTTCTACAACACTGATTCACCAGTAAAACCCATGGAGTTTAATAAACAACAGTGGTTGGACACACTTGGTTTATGTTCAGTTAATGATATATTTGATGGAAAAGTCACTTTTTCTTCAGTTTTCGCTGTTTTGATATAATAACCTTTGAATTTACTCTGAGCTTCAATGAATATCTACATGATCTGTAAATTAAATATAGGAAAATACCTGATTTTCATTGAAAAAAAATAAAAAATTACTGTACAGAAGATAATATTATAATAAATGGTGATAAATCGCTTAAGAAAGGTTAAATAGGGAGAGAAATTAATTTATGAGCTTCCACTGAAGTGCCACTGGGTCTTTATGGGTTAAGCTGTTATATTTATATTCTAATGAAAGACTTTGTGAATGTGTTGTGTTTTAATTGTAAACTAATGAAAACACATTTAAAAAGCCTGGTAACATGTTCAACTATTCCTGTGATATATTGCGTGGTAACCAGGCCTGAAGTAAAACACACACTGATCCTTTAATAGTACCACTTTGAAGGATTAGCCTGATTGTTCATTCATTATTTGGTTACAACCTTGTCAGCGTTTTTCAGGGACATATTTAGATGCAAGTCATTTTCTCTTGGCACCAGCCGGTGACAGTTTTATTTGTAATCTCCCCTATAGACACAGACCCGTGCTTGAGAAGTGTTACGACATTGATCATGTTATGAAGGTAGGGATTGTTTTCACTGAGCCAAAAAAAAAAAAAAAAATCTAATCTAATTAAATAAGGCAGCACAAAGTGATGAGCCTAACCCTGCTCCTACAGGCAAAGACCATTCGAGAGTTTGACGAGAGGTTCACCTCCATAATGTTCGGTTATCCTACCAATGATGACTACTACCACGATGCCAGTCCTGTCCACAGGCTGAAATCTGTGCAGGTGCCAATGCTGTGTCTGAATGCTGCTGATGATGTCTTTTCGCCTTCTCACGGTGAGTCCTACACACATGCACACAACTGGATTTCCTGTACTGTCTCTTTAACAAACCTCTTCTAGTAGTCATACACAAATGTAATACACGTAAAAAGTATTGACATATATGTGGATATAAAGTCAAAATATATATGTAAAAATGTACAACCTCAAACCTGACACATACTGGGGCGGCTGTGGCTCAGTTGGTAGAGCGGGTCGTCCAATGACCGAAGGGTTGGCGGTTCAAATCCTGGCTCCGACTG
>JAPQRQ010000010.1:18181761-18193789 GCA_037367365.1 Apogon talboti | reverse complement strand
TGCCTTCAGTGAGAATCTACAATGTAAATAGTCATGAAAATAAAGGAAACACATTGAATGAGAAGGTGTGTCCAAACCTTTGGCCTGTACTGTATATTACTGATGTGGAAACAAAAATCACATAACAGTGTATATGATGATAGGATACAAAGCATGTATGTATCCTATACATCACAGGTGTCAAACACATGGCCAAAACCGGCCCGCCAAAGGGTCCAGTTCGGCCCGTGGGATGAACTTTGTGAAACGCAACAATTACACTGAAAATATTAACAATCATTTTAGTTCAGGTTCCACGTGCCGTAGGTCAGACCTGTAAAATACTATCATAATAACCTATACATAATAATGACTGCAAAATCTTCTCTTTGTTTTAGTGAAAAAAAAAAAGTAAAATGACATGAAAATGTTGACATCTATAAACTATCATTTCACGAAAAATGTGAATAATCTGAACAAATATGAACAACCTGACATGTCTTCAAAGAACTGCAATTATAACAATATTCTGTCTGTTACTGTTGTTGTCACTGTAAATGTTTTGTGTATTTGTAGATCTCACTGTGATCCTTAAGATGTAATGCACATGTGTAAATGTTAAACTGAGACACAATATTGTTAAAATTGCACTTATTTTTCTGCTTTTTCATGGTTGTTCATGCTAAAGGATTGTTTGTAAATGTAAACATTTTGATAAATTAATTTTACTTTTTTCACTCTAAAACACAAAGAAAAGTTTGGAGTCAACATTATTTATACATTATTATGTCATTATATTACTGGTCCGGCCCACTTCAGATCATATTGGGAGGATGTGGCCCCAGAACTAAAATGAATTTGACGCTCCTGATCTAGATTGTATGAATACAACACTTACCATGAGTTTAGGTTTGACCAGAAAGTCTTTGTTCCCCCCGACTGGAATGTGTTTCTTCATGAAGCTGAAATTGTTGAAGCGACACAGCAACAGCCCGCTGCTGTTCACCCTCAGGTTAAAATCCACCTCCTCACAGCTGTACCTGCACACAAACACACAAAACATTAATGTCACAACGTCACCAAATGTCTGACTGAAGGGAGCGACGGCCTGCCAACTTACCGGTTAAGGTCATACTGAACGTTCTGCGTCAGGTCCACGTTGAGCAGGATAAAGTCGTGGAGGTGACATCGGCTGAAAGGCTGGCCGCGAGGCTGATGGGACAGGCTGCTGCTCCACTTGCGCGTTCCACACATTGCGTAGAGGGAAATCTTTGGTGTCGTCTCCATTTGCTGCAGCACCGTCTTCAGAGACACATTGGTGATGGCTGAACTTCCATCTGATGATTCACTAAGAGATGCACAAAAAAACAGGATGAGCAAATATGATGAAGACAGCACCGATGGCCCTGTAGCTTAGCAGCATGTTCTATCAAGAATTTGCAAGGTTGTCAGGTTCCGTCTCTTTGTTAGAGTCCTGTGGTCTTGATGCAGGAGATCAATCTCCTAGTAGAAGTGGATGGTACTTTCACTTTAGGACAACTCAACAAATGAACTGTGAGACATCAACAGGACCCCAATCTCACTGAACGAGGAAGGATTAGTGAGACACAGGTATAGTATATGTACTGACTGCTACACATATATGGAAGGTTGCATTATTTGGAAACTTACTGTTAACTACTGTAGCTGTAAAGAGTAAATCAACAATAGGTAAGGTCATATAACTTATTTTATGTATTTATGTATTGATGATGATGATTATTATCGCCATTAATAATAATAATAATAATAATAATAATAATAATAATAATAATAATAATAATAGGGTCAAAGGTCATGGACCCAAATGAAAGTCCATATATAACTTCCTATCAGTGCTCAATAGTAACTATATTGGTATCTGTAATCATTTCCATGTTATAAACCATCAAAATATGGCCCATTATAAGTAAAGGCACATTTGAAATATTTCAAAAAATTTGTCAAAAATTTAAAAATCAAAATTTCTCAAAACTGCGAACAAACTTTGTAGACATTGTCCAAAGGAAGCTACATATAAAATATTAAATGAATCTGAGCAGTTTCGTCGGAGCAGATGGTTGAAGAAATTGCTAACAAAGATGACAAAGATGACGAACACAGCGCCTTCACAATAGCTCATGGTTTATAAGCCGGTGAGCTAAAAAGTGCGTTGGTCACACCGATTTAGAAAAACTTCACCTCACAACCTATATTTAACTGCCAGTAAGTGAAAGAACCCCATGAACAGATGATGATGATGATGATGATACAATAGTAGATTCATCCGTTTCATTCTTATTTTTTCTCCAAAACTGGCAGCATATGCATTTAACAAACATGCATATGTAAAGTATTAGTTTATATATTTAAGGAGTTTTTCACTCTGACCTAACATATGTAATTCATTCATACAGTATGTTACGTCAGGTGAAAAACTAATGTACGTGTATAAATTAACCTCTAAAAACAGTGCAACTCTTCTCTGCAAATGTATCAATCACAAACAATTACTACCTGCTGTCTGGTGGCTGGTGGGCGTTCCACAATACGCAGGAGTCATCCATCATGACAATGAAAGGCCATACATTTTGTCTCTTGACACCTTGCTCCTCCAAACGATTTCTCTCTAGCTCCAGGTTGTGGTACGACAGCTCTTTGATCATGAAGCGAGCAGCACCTTAAACAGATAACAGAGCTAGTTAAGTCCCTGTTCCAGTGTACTCATTGATCATCTACCAAGAAGCACTGACACTTAATCATATCTGTTGTATCCAAATGCAAGGGAAGTTTTAAAAGGCCGACATGCAGTTCATATATTCCTCTAATTTTGTTTATGACTCAAAAAAAGACACACCGACTACAGTATTGTACATAAATCATGCTTGTACATTGGGTTTTTCCAAATAAGACCTCTAAATCTAAAAGGCCACGGTACGAAGAAGTGTTAAAGAGCCAAGAATCTGTTACTTTTGATGTGGAAGCAAATACCCATTCTTGAAAGAAGGTGCACCGTATTAGTTTACGTACACTTCAGAGTATATAAACACAAAACTGCAGATGTTTTCGCTCATTATTCTCTCCTGGGCTACATCTGAACTTTCCCCGACTGTAAATAAACGTGACTGATAATAAACGTAATACAAATACGACCAGTTCTTCGTTTTAAATCCCTCATTATCAGTAGGAGATAAGTATGAAGCAACACAGACTTAACGTTCCTTCAGTACTCCATAAATGTCTGATAGTATTTAGTGATTTTTTTTAACGAAAGGTCAAATCCTCATTGCATTCACACATCACAAATGTCACTCACCCACTCCTGCATTGTTGAACATAGCGGGCAGGACAAGCAGAATGTGGTTGGGCCAGTACTTCCTGTAAAGAGGCATCTCAAACTGTTTGACTACCAAGATGTGTAAATGAGATGCACCCTCCAGGGCGTGGAAAATATTGAGCAGGCCGTGCTCTTGGCGTCCTGTTGTTGGGGTAAAGATTGGACTCTTCAACCTATCAGTGTCCTTGAGGCAAACACAGAAGGAATTTCAAGTTAATCATTCTGCTTTAAACTTTGCGTTGTGATGTTTCCACTCATACTGACAAGTTGAAATATAAAGTGCAGTTCTCCAACCTTATTAGAGATCAGCGGCAGGCGCATGCTCTCTAGATGGCTTCCCTGCTGACTGAAGACAAAGTGCTGCTCCTTGGCTTTGGGAATGACAAACTGAAGCTGGACCTCCTCTCCCAGCATGGAGGAGCAGAAGGTGAAGGTATGGAAGACGCACTCCGACAGCTGCAACGCACACACAAACATGCATTATTAACCCAGAGAGATCGTCACTATACAGTACAGCAAAGATTGGAAATACTCTGACGAGTCAGGTGTGTATCTGAAACTGTGATTCAACAGTCTTTTAAGTTATCCAAGTACAATTCACCTCAATTTACTTCAGTTATGGTACTAGTTGGATACTACAGAGGGAAACCCTACAAATCCCCAAGAGCGAGCACTTGGAGACAGTTGGAAGGAAATGTTCCCTTAACAGGAGAAACCTCTGACAGAACCCGGCTCAGAGTGGCGGACCATGTTGCTCAGTCGGTTTAGGGAGAGTGAGAAGGTGGAGAGACCACAGAAAAGCACAGGAACACAGCAGCAAACAACCCAGTCAAAGACGGCGCTCACCTGCGAGGCTGGGCCTGCTTCACAGTAATGGTGACACTGTTCACAGTGGTGAAAGGCATTATGGGCAGCAAACTTGCTCAAACGTATGGACTTGGTCACTCTTTTAGCTGGTGTTTGGCTCTCTCCTTCTTGTTTAAACACTGCAAATTCCAAACATGTTCAACAATGTCAATGAGATAAACTTGTTTAAACTGATATTAGATGTACATGCATGCTATGCATATAATGATCAATTTACTGCCTCTGTTTGCATATGTCTACTAACCTTTAAAGCACTTTGGCATCTTGTCAGAGTAAACAGGACTGGCCTTCCTAAACTTAGGGTCTCGAGCGTAGGAGTCAAACGGCAGCCTTTGAATTCCTTCAATGTCAGGCCACTGGATATTTGCTGAAGTTGAAACTGGTGTTTCTATGGAGGGAGAAAACAATTCACATGAAAAAAACAAACTTAAAGAATTATCAGCAACAGTACAATACAACAGTACCAAATGTGAAGTACAGATAGAATGATAAGTTAACAATCCTTACCTTCTTCCTCCTCTACCTGTTCTTCCTCATCATACACATCAACCTCCAACAATCTGATGAGCATCCTAGACAGGATGCGCAGAAACTGCAGATAGGCACCTGTTTTTCCCACCTAGGACAAAACAGGTATGATCATCATAATGCTAACATAACACCTACCACACAATAGCAATAAATAAAACTATGATGTCCTATTATTGTGACTCATATTAAATGTACTCTTGGATAATGAAAAAAATCCCTACTACTATTACCTTTTTATAACTCAGTCCAATGGGAAATGAAGCTTTATATTTTTAATATCTGAGCATACATTCTATACATAAAGACATGTGATTCATTCAAACACATAAGAGATCAGTTTGAGTTTGTTACCTGTGGGGGTCCTATGAGTAGCAGGCGTCGAGGATAAGCTTCAGGAGTTGCTGAATAATCTGCGTGATGCTGCCTGGGAGAGATCCAGCGGCGATAGTACAAGCTCTCCTCTGTCCCTTGCAGGTTTTGATTGATACGGGGCCTCAGTGGGCTGTTCCACTCCACGTTGCAATGAGGCAGCAGGAACATGGAGCTCAGCTGACCCCCCAGCTCTCCTGCTAGCAGGTTGTACGCCGATCGGGACATTATGACTGTCCGTGGTGAGACTCGAGCGGGCTTCGGGGCACGGCCACACTGTGTGGACTGACTGGGCTTCTGGGTAGAGGAGGAAGATGGCGAGTATGACGATGATGTTGATGAGGAACTGGAATAAAGAGAAGGAGTTGGCTTGGAGTCTTTGGAGTTGCTGGAAGGGAGTTGGCTCCCTACAGAATCACACTCCTGCTTGAAGCTTTGAGTGCCTGAAGTGACGGCGTATTCAGGCGGACAGGTCGACGTGGAAGTGGACGTGGACGTGAACATGGATGTGGACGGCCTCTGGACCGAGTCGTTAATGTCAGAAGAACTGACACCGTTCTCTGCCAAAGAGCCTGCGTGAATACACCAAGTTAAATGTCAGTGATTAATGAGTAAAGGTGATTTGCAAGAGGTTCAAAGTGTTGTAATTTTAATCTGTGTAATAACTTTGCATGGAGGCCATTTGCATTCTGATGAGGAAAGATAATTATCTAATTAACTTCCACCTTACAACACATTTATCTTTTTGTGTTGTAAGCCCAGACAGTAATGTATGTAATGCACAAATGCTCTTAAAGTATGAAAAGTAAAACTGTTGTGCAGTAAAAGGGTCCCTGTCAGTGTTTTATGACTATATATGATGTTTTTGGATTTATGTGTAAGTTGCCTTTTATTGTTGTGCAAATTTAAGGTTGATTTCAGTTAACTACACTTCACATGGGTGGTTGGACTGTTTAATCGATAACAATCATAATCTGTGGTTTTACTAAGGTTTATGGTATATTCTACGATATATTATTATTCCAAGAGGGATTCATTTATCTTAAGAAAAAGGATTATTTTCAAGAAGCAGTTGAAAAACATATAATCTGAAAGTGATTTGAAGTTGTCAGATAAATGCTCTGGAGTAAAAGTACAATATGTATCTGTGTCAAGATGTAGTCAAGCAGATGTATAAAGCCGCATGGGTAAAAATGTTAACATACAAGTACCTGGAAATTGTGTTAAACCACAATTACTGTTACTTGAGTAACTTAATGACAACAGAAACTTTGTGCATCTTCAATTCAACAATCCAACATCTCAGAGAGGTCAGGTACTCACCAGACGTTCTGGTCGCAGCGCTGCCGTTGCTTTGAGGCCTTTCCAGATCGTCTCCTTCATTCAAAATTGTGTTGGCCTTCTCTCCATCTGACTCCTGAGTTGTCATGGGTATTTTGGGCTCTTGGACCACAGGAGTGGTCACATAGGTGCAGGCTACAGCCACTTCCTGCTCCAGGGCTGCACGAGTGTGGTAGCCAGTGGCTATCAGGCGTAGGTCGCAATATTTAAGGGACCTAGAAGGAAAGAAAAACATCAGGGTCAAGGAAATGTAGTTTAATATTTTACTAATTAAAATATACATTGAATCCTCCTAACTTGCAGAGCTTGAGTTCTTAAAGTGTCTTTTAAACTAGTACAGTTTTGTAAATGAAGGATTAGAACATTAGATCTATCTATCTATCTATCTATCTATTAGGATTTCAGGGTCTCTGCAGATTTCAACAAGTCAAATTTAAGACTTTTAAAGACTTTTTTAAGACCGTAATGAATACAATTTAAGACCCATTTCACATCCATACTGGCAAAAAAAGTATAATAACGTCTTCAAAAATCGAAACATTTCAAAGCGAGACTGAAGTTCACGCATTTGTTTTGAATAAAAGTAGTGTTAATACATTTTTAAGACCTTTTAAAATCGTATTTAAGACATTTTATGAGATTTTAAGAGAATTTTAGACATTTTAAGGCCTTAAAATCAAATGATTGGGTTTTAGACATTTTAAGACTTTTTAAGACCCCATGGATACTCTGGATTTACATGCACAATGATCTGATCAACTGATCAAATTACTGGCTGCACTGGGTCTAAGACAGTTCACTGATGCTGATACCACGATACATGACACAGGACTGAAGGTGCGGGACAAAACGTAACTAGACCTCTACTTTAGAGAAGACTAGACAAACTGGGTGAAGGTATACATGTAAAGCAACACTGGGCCACTCAACAAAGGACAAGTCAATAGCACCTCGGGAGAAATTAGAGATGTACTTTCCACAAAAACCTTGACTGACCAACTGCTACACTCAATGAGTGGGCAGGTAGGGACGTTTACCTGGGCAGTGTCTCTCCAAGTGGGTCTTGTCCTGTCAGGATAAGGATGCATGGCAGCCCTTCAAGATCCTCAAAGGTTCGCGGTGCCCACTCTTCATTTGCAATGCCTCTCCATGCCTGCAGAAAAAAAAGACGTGTTATTACGTGCTTTTATATATCTATATATAAACACTAGGATATGACTAAAATGTTAGAATGAAGACGTATGCTGACGAGGATGGTGTTTACTACCTGGCAAGCAACAAGTCAACATTGCCGTTTTTTCTAACGTGTTGTAACAGCTCATTAACACTTGATCAACTGTTAATGAACTAATTAATAACTGAACTCTAATCTATTTACAACTTTTATGAGGGTAGCCCTATTACAGAGTTGTATCAATATAAGTACACTGTCAAAACACAATGTTAGATTTAATAAAGAAGTCTGCAAAAAAGACAAATACAGAGAATAATATCACTGATCACTGAAATCTATTGACATATTCATCAATATTTATGTTTCACTCATATATCCGACTTTTTGAACATATCTTGCTTGGACCAGCTGCGATAACTGTTACATATTTCGTAAATGTTTCATAGAAAAAAGGAATAAAACAGACTAGTTTCATGTGGTTCTTGTACTGACACCTCACCTTAAGGCGGTTGATGAACTTGTCAGGCAGGTTGAGCTCTGACTCAGGGTTTCTTAGCAACACAGCGAAACACAAGTGGAGCCCCAGTTTGTCCCGCACATCCTCCAGTCGGTCCCGGGCCACCTTTGCCAGCTGTGGTGAGGGGATACGGATCAGAATCATGTGGCCCTGGCCCTGGCATCCCTCTCTTTTCGGGGCGTTTATTAAGTCCTCCACAATGGCCAGAGTCTCTGGAGTTATGTGGTCTCTCAGGGATGGAGAAGAGGTCATCGCCATCATAGCCTCAGTGTACTGCTGAATCATCAGGAAGCAGCGAATCACCATACTGTGTAGGTCTGGATGTCTGTGAGAATAAATCAGATGATTCTTATTTCTTACACAGTCTCAGGCCCAGTTTTGACAGATCTGAGTTTGTGAACATGAGTGAAACTCCTCAGAAAAAAAGTTACTTTTTAAACATCTGTGCAGATACCTAGATTTTCAATGCTGGATTCCAACATTGACCCTGAAGTTTTTTTCAATGCATACTGACCTTTCCAGGATGGTAACAGCCATCTTTTCAAAAGCATCATCACAACGCAGAATGGGGCTGGCCACACCCCATTGCAGGGAGCTGGTGTAGTCCGTCAGGCCAAAGTAGACCAGCTCCTTACAAGACTGCTCCCCCTGCTGGAAAAAATAATTAGTGTCAAGAGGTGTTCATACTTACTGAGACCTGAAATTCTACTGTATTCTGTAGTTTTAAAGCTTCCATATATATATATATATATATATATGTGTGTGTGTGTGTGTGTGTGTGTGTGCGTGCTATAGTCAGATAGTCAGTACATGTGATGCAAAGCTTAATTGTGTACAATATATATACAGTATGTCTATAGAGTGAAGGTATTTTTTTTTTAACTAGTTACGTTTCGAATTTAGAGGCTTTTACAGTATATGAATTATGGGAAGAGAAGGAAATGTGAATGTGCTATGCAAGTATTGTGAATGTTGACCATGTTAGAAATTTAAAAAAAAAATAAAAATCTATCTATTATCCAGTATTAGACTAATACTATTAAATCATTGAACTGCTGATAGGGACCTGTTTGTGTAAGTTCCATACATGTCACTCTAGTATTATGTTATTGCAATTTGGATAAATACGATGACGAGAATGAGTAATGTACGTTTGTTCTGTTGTGTACAAACTTACCATACTTTCGAAGGGGGGCCAATGAACTTCGTTGTGGATGCTTATGCGGGACTGATGGGTCTGCATAGTGTAGGGGAGGCTGCTGACTTGCAGGACCACCAGGTTCATGGCATTTTGTACTTCTTTGCAGTTCACCACCCGGTCAGCAAAACCTTGAAACTCCCCTTTGATCCCTAAGTCTGGCGTAGCACTGGAGAGAAAACAGAAATTGTCATACTTTGTTGAAAAAAGGTCTAAACTTGATTTGAGACTATATCGCTCCAACAGCCCACTGTGTGATGGATCACGACCAAGACAAATCTCAGGAAAACAGTACAGTAGTCTGTTTTGTTTCTGGCAGAGAAAGGTCTTTTGCTTAGAATAAACAAGACCATGGCAACTGACATGAGCAGCAACAGCAAACAGCCCTGCACAGACACATTAAGTACCTCTTGTGTCAAACATCATCACGTGGTAACATGTGTCCATATCAGTGGTAACTGTCTGACAACTTTACATTTTTCAGTGTCATAGATACTGTATAGACATTGTATTGTGCTGTCTTTTCACTAATGTGCAGCTGTTTTTCTCCTCCATTTTAATCAGTGCATGGAAAAGGACAAGGCAAGGTTTGTAGCCATAACATCTCATATTCTCACATAGTTACAGAACAAAACAACTCTTACAAACTCTAGACTTCCTGCTTTATCAGCATGATCTTACCTTGTGTAGTCGATGTGGGAGCTGTCGTGAATGAGGACAAACAGTGTGTAGGGGTTCTTTCTGACTTTACTCATGAAGGCCTCCATCTTAGCGGGAGCAGTATCATCCAGACACACCACATGATTGACTGAGTTCTCATAGGCTGACAAGGCATCTTCAATCCCAAGGTCCAGCAGCACTCCTATGAATGAACACGGAACTTGGGCAAGTTACAAAATAAAGCAACACAGCTTAACTTCAAGTGTCTGTTGTGAAAATTAGCAGATCAGGCAGAAAAACCATCTGTGAGTCCCAATTTCAAAAGCATGGGGACTTTTTTTAATTGAAGGGTAAAAACAATTGATGGCGAGCGCGCATACCTGATTGTCGGATCCGCTGTGCCGTCTGATGCATCAGGACATTTGAAGGCGGGACCAATATAACAAAGTCCACTTTACAGAAACGCCCCAAATCAAGGTTCTGGGTCCCTGAGTCAGCGATGGAGCAGACTTGGGAGAGAAGCATTCGAGCCACTCTCAGCTGGGCTGGATAGATTTGGAAGACCTTACTTAACAGCTCTACTACAAAGAAACAGAGGGAGACAGATAGAGTTGGTATCAATTTATTGTACTACATTTATTTTGATACGACTTGCACACGTTTTGTGGATGCTGTTTTTGTTATACGTGCTGTTCTTTTAGATAAACCATCCAACTAGGTAATATCTTCCTTTTTGTTTTGGTGATATACATTGATTTTTTTGCGTCGGTACATTTTAAGAAAGACTGTGATTGAGCCATTTCAGTTTAGACAGTGTGTAAAAAGGAGAGCAGTCTAACCTCTGTCTGGCTGTGTTGACATGCTGGCAGCCTCCTGGGAGTGGATGTGGTCAGTCACATCGCCCGGAAAGGGCTGGATGACCTGTCCCTTCATTCTGCGCTGGTATTGCAACAGCTGCTTGTCAAGATTGTCGCCTACAAACAAGCACCATAGTCACAAAAGCACACAAAGCCAGACGTACAAGTAACGTTTGTTGTAGATTTTGGAAAAGGTTTTTCATCAGATGATAAAGCATAAACAAAGAATATATTTTTGATGCATAACTCACCAAGCGAGGTGGTTCTAAAGAAAGATGCCATGGTGACGACCTTCCCTGTGATGAGCTCATAGTTGATTTCCTTAAGAAACTCACTGGCTGTCAACATTCCTTCAGCTAAAGTCCGAGCTTGATATTTTCCTGTGTTCATGAGAAAACACGTCTTGTAAAGTTTGTTCAAAAGCTACAAATTTATTCAGATAATGAAATGACCCAAGGCCACTTACCCAAAACAAGGACACAGAACTCGTTGCCGCTCATTTTATTGGCATAAATAATGACCACATATGTGGGCTGGCCTTGCTGCTGGTTAGTGCTCTCATTAAGAGAACGCAGTGACTCTGAAATGCCATCTTTCAAAGAGTTATGGTTGACCAAAACTTGGACAGTGCCGCCAGACACGCTGGCCTCCAGCCGTGCCAACCAGGGCAACTGGGATGGGGAGATGGTTGGACCCCCAGGACAGCACTGCATGGCCTTTAAAACAATCTGCTCAAGTTCCTCCCTCATAGGAATCTGTTCTGGACCTACGGGACAAAAGAAAAACCAAAACCCAAATTAGTGATGGATAGTTTTCTGGAAATGTGCACTTTAGGGGAGAATGGGGTGATTTGAACCAGTTTTTACTCAAAGTGACTTTAAAGTAAGGCCATAACAGTAATGCCTCCAATTTAAGCATGTACATATATTTCAGAATGGTGTGCATCCCTGGGAACGATAACTTTGCATCTGAAATAAACTGTTTAAGAAATACAGCTTTTGGGAAAAAAGTGGTCTTGTGCGGGGTAAGTTGTGCCTTTGGGGAGAATACGTTTGGGTAAAACGTTCCAGTGATTATTGAATTAAAACAGAACATTTTAATCCCATAAACTGTAATACTATATAAAAGCAAGACAAATTCAATAAAACAGTACTGATTTAAGGTGTATTTAGATGTTGTC
>JAPQRQ010000010.1:18169373-18181661 GCA_037367365.1 Apogon talboti | reverse complement strand
AAAAAACCTTGATCATTGAAATTTTACTTTGAAAGGCAAAAAACAGCTTTTTAAGCTAAAATGTGCTTACCACTCATACCATGTGTCTCCCTTATTAATAGGATGAGTAAAATGGATGGCTCTTCAAAAATATGTGGTCATATGATCAATTTCTTCTATGGTTTTCTAGAAACAAGGGGTGGCACTACTTCCCCCTGGCACAAATCACCCCACTCTCCCCTATATAGTCTACAAAAATTCAAATCCGACTAACTAAACACCAAAGTTTAATATTTGTTTTGCAATCAGTGTTTCCATATTTGAATAAGATAACGGTCATCAACCCCACAACCCTGTGCATGTGATAACACTGAGGTAAATATACCAATGGAATAATGTTTGTTGCCTACCTAAACGTGCAAGGTACTGTAAAGTGAGCAAAATCATTGTCTCCACACTGAGCAGCTGGCTGCTGCTGAGGCCCAAGGTCTCTATGGTTTTCTGTGTCAGCTGGCTGCACTTATAGCAGCTGACCAGCAGGGGGCTCAACACTACATCACCACAGAAATAAGGTAAAGCACCATGCCCTGGGAAAAGAAAACACAACAATTAATAACAACTTAACAATTAACGCATCTATTAGCTAAAAGACTGTTGTTTGTTTCTGTTGTGTTTTATGTGAGAAAAGGGAGGTCTGATTAGCTTTGGGCTCAGTTTCTGAGAGGTAAAAGTGTGTGTGTATAACTGCTAATGCAACGTCATGGGATGTAATTATATTAAAAGGTCTTTGAGGATGATGCATGCTTTCTAATCTTGTACCAATGAGTACGACAGGGCGAACTCTCGGGGAGCCGAGCGTACTGTCAGGAATAATGACAGTCTTTCCAGTGGTCACAGGTTGGGCCAGGACGACCTCTGCTGCTGGTAGCTGAGGGGTGGACACTCCTAATGCAGCCCCTGGAAGAAAACAGAGAAATCACACCTTATAATGCTTATAATACTATAGACACTTACAGCTCAAACTAGCATTTGCAGCTATAGCTACAATATACTGAGGTAAAATATATATTGCAATTGGAAAGGAGGAAAACAGGGCAGAGAAGATGTTTTAAATGATAATAGTACAGTATATTTAACCAAAATTACATGATGACAGAAATCTTCAGTGCTTATTTTTTTATCATTTCGACGGCAAGCTCTATCACCATGGAGATGCTGAGTGAATCATCCCTAACAATCAGAGTACAGCAAGGATGTGGTATATTCATCCCCAAACCAGAAGGAGAGGGAGATGTTGACAGCACTAAACACAATCAGTAACACGCGCACACACACACACACACACACACACACACACACACACACACACACACACACGCACACAGAGTGAAATGAGCTTAAGGGTAAACAAATGACATTAGAAGGTCAACTCATAACAAAGCTCCCTCTGACTCACATTGAAGAGTTTAGAAACTGACCTGGAGAATAAACTGTCGGATGGAAGGCAGGCACTGGGACGGCTGTAGGTGGAACAGGAACCAGTGATTTGGGATGCCAGCTGCGATGGCGTTTCTTTGGAGGACCGTTGCTCATGGCAGAGGACACTGAACAGCGCAAACAGAAACACATCTCAAATACAGAATAGGGTGAAAAAAATATGATTGTGTTACATTTACAAGTTGCTCAAACATCTGTTTAAGCCACAGATAATCTTACCGGTGCTGTCTCCTAAATCAGAGGTACGATACCCCTGACCTTGAGGCCCTAATGTGACTTGGGAGGGGCTCAGTAACGGAGGATGACCATCAACACTCAGGCCATTAGTCGGCCCATTCACCCTCAAAGCTGTGGGTACTGAAGAAAAACACGCAAGCACATATTAGCAGGCGCATTAAGAAAGACTATATATTAGTTACTGGAACAAGTACCATTTAACTATTAGCTGTGCACCATGTAAACTAGTATATCTACCCAGTGATTGTGCGGAAAACATGATTATGGATAATACACAGATCAGATGTAAATATGTAGGAGGCATATGTGTTATGAAGATATACAGTGTACTACATATCATGTGTTGGCTGAAAAATATTTAATGTTGTTTGTGCTTCTGGTCACAAACCACACTGATTATGGCAATATTTTTGTCATTTGGACAGTGTTTTGCCGTCTTACAAATGGTACAGGCAATGTTTTTTATATTTGATGTATTTATACAGTGATCCTTGCTTTGTTGCTAGAATATATCCTGGAAAGTGCTTCCCCTTTACATTTGGCATTTTATGTTTCAATATTTATGTTAGAATTCAAAGATTTCCTGTCGTCAAACAGTGTTAAATGTTTGGTTGTGATCATTTCGGTTCTCCACATATTAGGTCCATATTTACTTTGCTTGGAACAGTACATTTAATGTGTTTTTTATGCCCTACAATTTATATTGTGTTACATGCTTCTTTGAAAATATGCACAAAGGTTCTAAATAAAAAATAGGAGGAAAATATACAATACAACACTCAAGTATAGAATTCAGAACAATGAAATAGGCCATCCCATGTGGTCATTTTAAATCTGCTAATTATTCGTTGACTTCAGAGAAAACAATCTATATCATAATAAAACCATTCTGCTCTTGTGAGTAAACTATCTTCTGAAAGTGTCTGCTGAGACCAGGCGATACCTCAAAATGAGTCAGAACTAACTGAGGCGGATTGATTTCCTATAGATACACATCCATTTAAATGATCAGACTGGACATTTTGGTATCTCATATTCACTGTGTCTGCAATACATTAAAACATTGATTGGTATCTGTAGCCTTTGCTTGTCAATATCACAACCTTGTAAAGAGGCCAATGCATAGCAAGACTTTAAAAAGTCATTACAGCATTCCATCCGTCTGTATTGACTGGTGTGTTAATACAAGTACACACAGCCACACGTGCCTCCGTGGACATGCTCTGTGTGTCTGCGTCTAAACAGACTGAAGTAATCTTGTGGCCAGTCAGTCACAGCTCCATCTGCCTTTTAGCTGAACAACATAACAAAAACCCTGTAGCTCAGCCAGCTGTTTCCGCATCAGGTCAAGGCCATTTAAGTGTCACATAGAGACAAAAAGCACACCTAAATCCTACTCAGTGTCAAGGCAAATGCAGTGAGCGCATTCATTTTCTTATTGTAGAGGAATAAATTGCCAAGCCAATTGGTCTGGAAAGATCCTATGAGAAGACAGGTGTACTGACAGACACATTACCTATTGGTAGAGTCTTGTTTCCAGGTGTTGAGGTCAGAGGTTTGATGAAGCTGCTGTCTCTGCTGAGGTCCTGGCTGCTGAAATACACTGAAGACGCTTGTGTTGTTGTTCTGGTAGGTGGAGAATCTGACAGGAAGAACAACAGACGCCCATTCAATAATGAGGCTTTCAAAGCGAGTGTCATCAACCTCTATGGGAGCAGGATGTACAGTATTTGAAGGTCGCATTCAGGATCATATGAGGCATGGTTTAAGCCAACATGGAGTCTCGCAACAGGGCTGCCTATCACACAGAGCACTGCTGACAGGTAGCTTTCAGGTTCAGGACAAATCAATAGCATTGGACCAGGAGTTCGTTTGCAATCAAAGATGAGGTGCTCTTGTTGTGACAGAAGAGTAACCTCTGCACGAGAAGTAGAAGAATATGAGCATGTGAAGTAGTATCTCATAGTCACATGACGTCAAGTGAAGGTTTTACCTTAAAAACAACCAAGGCCTTCTTAGGTTTGATTGTTTTTAATGTTCTACGTGGAATAACTTGAACAATAATGCCTTTTTTTAATTTCATGTCCACCTTAACCTTTTTTATGCTGTCAAATAAAGCACAAAATTTTTATATTTTATTGTTTTACTTACTCCTCCATATTCTGTTTAATACTATTATATTATATGTACCACCTCTAGATTTTTAAAATGTAATGAAGCATTTGTCATGTTCTGGGCATAAAGAAGAGTTTATTTTGATACATGTATTATTATGAAACGGACAGAGTTTATTTTGATACATGTATTATTATGAAACGGACAGAGTTTATTTTCATATATGTATTATTATGAAACGGACAGAGTTTATTTTCATATATGTATTATTATGAAACGGACAGAGTTTATTTTGATATGTGTGTTGTTATGAAATGGACAGTGTTTAATTCTGATATGGGTATTACTGTATGAAATGGACAGAGTTTATTTTTTTTATATGTGTATTATTGTTAGGAAATGGACAGAGTTTATTTTGTTCATTATCGGATCTGCCATGGGAAGGTAGGTTAGGTAAAAGGATAGGGTAAGGGGGCGGGAATATAAACAAGTTTAACTTCATCCTGCTCCTTTGTACAGGAAAGAAATAATGACATATATTGTAATAATTACTGATATCAACTGATGTGAAAATCTGTAGTGTGATAAAATTTTTAGCCATATTGCCCAACACTCATGAGATATGACTTAATAGAAATTTTTGGATGAGACAGATTCTTTATGGATCGTATTTGTGGTAAAATAGACAATACATTCTACATAGTGTCAAATCTTTAGTTAAACAACACTTTTTTGTAGAACAATATAGTGCGTGTATGTGCAGTCTCACCCGAGAGTGAATAAGGTGAGGGGCTGTGTCCACTGTTGCCTCCGTTTTCTTTACTGCTGAGAGAGGAGGCTGAGCTGGGTTTGGATGTTGACACACTGCTGGAGAACTGTCGGGTTTTACATTCTGAAAACACACAGGAGGAATTAAAATGTTAACGAACAGATGTTAAACATAGAATGCAAAAGACAATAAACCAGTGCATTGCAAATAAACAAAAATATGGTAGGATTGTAGTGAGTGTTTTTACCTTTCCAGCAGATTAGGGGTCCTTTGCACAGAGCACCCTGAGAATTCTTCACCAGGTAGTATTTTAAGTGCTTCTGCTTTTTGGGCTGAGTGGATAACTTCAGATTGATGTGGTTAGAAAACTCAGTGAAGTATCTGAAACCCCTCTCTCCACAGCCGACACAATTTCCTGAAAAACCTGGAGGTAATGTAATAAAAATGAGGAAAAACACAACGAGAACAGAAACAGCCAACCCCCCCCCAATTCTGTAGAAGCTACTGATCTTCATGAGAGTAGTGTATCTTTATCATGTAATGATGCTGATTGCTATCTGTCTGCTCTACTCTTATCACAGACTCTAGGATCAGACTGACCTAAAAGTGCATTTTTCCCATTCTCATCAGGCAAAAAGCGGCGGTCCACAGCACACACCAGGATGTGCTCAGGGACGCTGGGGGACTTGGCGCCGACCAACTCAAAGCCTGCTGGGACTTCAATGGACTCTGTTGCTATGGAGACCAAGCGGAGGTCCTTGCCGGCCTGACAGAACCCTGTGGAGGAAGGTTGTTTTTCAGTCAAAGGAACAAACAGTCATAAACAACAAGCTCAAAATGAGTTTTTCATTGCATGAGTTCTTTTATTTTTTCCATTAACAACAAACGGCTCGGACTTGAGAGTGTCTCAATAAGGCAGGTGAATGTGGTAGTTACCGTCCAGTGTGCAGCAGCCATCTGGTGGACAGGTCTGTAAGTAAGGAAGAGGAGGGCTGCTGCTGTCTGAGTCGTCATCGTCCTCCAGATCCTCCATATCATTGGAAGAGTGGCCATTTAACAGGTCGTGGCCTGGCAGCTCTCCACCATGGAGGTGAGCTTTGGGTTTCATGTCTAAAAGACACATCACATGATGGGAAAGGATTAGTAGGATGGGAATGCACATTTATATAACATATATTTCCACATCATTTCATATTCTGTTCCCTTGTAAGAGCTACTCATGTTGATCCTCAACATGGGGAAAGTGTGGCAGTGTATAATTGGTAAAGCTGAAAATAAAGTAACAGAAACAGCAGGCTTAAGTGTGACTACAGGGGAGCATACAATTCAACACAATTCAACACAGTGACCGGTAAAATTAAGCATCAGCATTAATTGACACTTTTATAGTAACACATTTATAACACCTCTATCTTCCTAAGGTCAATGATGCTTCTTGCCATTTACCACGTAGAAAGTAACACTTTCATATTATGTCTAAATCAGAAAAATCAGCAATTTTAAAAACATTTTCATATGATGTTCCAACATCAGCTACAGTCTTTAACTCTGTTTTTCTGTTCACTTGAATGACCTTACCTTCCATGTTACCAGGATACGGCTCTGGCTCAAGGTAAAGCTGTGTGAAGATGGGCTGTGGGTCTCCACTGCTAGAGCGCAGTGAGGCCTCAATAGAGTTATGGAGAGCCTCTTCAAATCGGGCAGATTTCAGCTGCCCGGCGTATGAATTCCCCATTGTCTGTTAGAGCAAAAAAAATAAAAAGTAGCACAATTAACGAAGATGCACAGCCACGACTGTGTTCATCTGATGTCAGTGCCTTTACGTACAAACAGAGGAAAAGCTAGATCTGTCTGTCTGAACCAGGGGATTTTTTTTGTTGTCTTTCTGATGATTATGTCAGTGAAAGCTAATGTGTTTTTAATTTATGAAGTGAGATGTATGTATCTCAACTATATAACAGCCTGGTATGTAAATCAGTTTACAGTTGAACTAGCATGAGGGTGACAATAATCATTACATTTTGTATTCTATATTGCATTTTGTGTTTAAACATGTATTACTAGGTAATAAAATAATAAAAGATGCAGTGAATGCATCATAGTGTGGGAGCTTAAGAGTTGTTCACCACCACTGCCAATGAAAAACTATCTGATGTGACTCAAGCAGACATCACATTTACAAACAAACCTTTTCACCTATTTCAATCTTATGGAAAAGTTAACACTAGTGGCGAGGATATGACTCTAAAAGAATAGGACAAGATTGTAGATTTTTCTGACTTTAACTATTGTTGGAAATATTTAACATAATCTATGATTGCAAGTACACATAAGAAATAATAAAGGTAATTTTTAAATATTTCAAAGCAGAAATGTCAAGCATTATATCTTTGAATGTAATAGACACTTGGAATAAGAGCAGCTATTGATGGGATGTGTTATATTGGCAAAAGTTGGTTCATGAGCCCTCTATCAATCTGGTGTATGTTGCTGCTTTTAGTGAACAACGGTTTCAAAGCTAAAAAAGTTGGCAGCATAAGTTGAGCTATTATGTTTCTTGTCGTCTCTGGTGAATAAGGCAATAAGGGCTTTTGCAGCGGCTCATACACTCAACATATATTCAGCAGACACATGATCACACATGGTCCTAACATAATGGCTGGGGCTAAAGGCTTCTTTCCATTTTTGCCTCCTTTCTTTTTCTGTCTGTTTGTGTCACTCTGCCTGCCCGGCCCCGGTGCCCCCTCCACCCCAGTGTCCACTCTGGGACATCTGCCGGGGTCGGCTCCGTGGGCCTGGCTTTGGCCGGCTCACTGGTGGCAGGTGGCAGCTGGACAGAGGGCCAAGCATGTGGCCTCAAAGAAAGAGCAAGGAAACAGACAGAGGAGAGAAATAAAGAGAGGGAGAGAAAGCCAGAGAGGTCTCCAAATGAGGTGAAGAAGCAGCTGTCTTACTCAGCATAACTTCTCCCTTTTATCACATGATGGAAGTGCCTTCCAAAACTCCCATTTTCAGTTTGTCAAAACATGTCAGCAAATCTGTTTTGAACTCCAAGCCAGAAAACGAAGGGTATTCCACTGTGTAGGATTTAATGTTGAAAAAAGAACATTTTGGCTGCTTCTTTGACACATGAGCTTGGCCTGAAATGCCTCCTGGTTTTGTCCTTGCAAAGCGAAGGCGCAGGCTGAAGACTTCAGCTTTCAGAAGAATGCAGACCCGTAACTCAGGAAGATCTGGTGCAGCTGCTGAAGAACTGACATGACAAATACAGAATTTTCAAAACTTCTTTCCATCGTAATATTAGCCTCTGATTTTTATGTGTATTACGTGTACTCATTTCATGCTCCTTTATTGGAGGAATCCTTAAATGATGGATGAAAACTAGATGAATGAAAATTCACTGAGTGAAATAGAAAAGCAAAATTACACAGGCTTAGCTCTACTCTTCCTACTGAATAAGTTACTCAGTAAATCAACTGGATATACCGGCCGCACGGAAACTCTGAACCGTTTTATTTTGTCAATAATGGTCAGGGTGGGAATCAAGTTGGAGCTGGCTTTCTCCTCCTCCCAGGTCTCACTTTGCCCAAGGCCTGGACAGGTTCTAGATCTAATGTTTACCTAACAACCTTCCTGGGGAGGAATCTGACCAACCCAGACAAAAGACAAGATTAACAGTGCCTGACTATGCAGTCAAAGAGATAAGCAGCTTAACTGAATGAAGCTACAGTATATCTTGTTTAACTGATGGAGGAAGGTGGCTGCACAGACAAACAAAGACAGAGCGGAGAAAAAGAAAGAAGGGAGTGCCTGAGGGTGATTTGAAGCAGCCGCTGACTGTTCGATTGTGAAGTCAAAGTGGCTCCGGAGACCTCTTTGGCTGGCTGACCCTCAAGCCTCAGCGGACAGATTTGTCATTAACCTCACACAGGCTGGGGGTGAACGCAGGGAATGACCTTTTCTCACCTGCACAACGTAAAACAAAATGTGACTGTGGCAGAGCTTGCTTAACGGATGTTTTTGAGGTGTGACTCAGGTGGTTGCTAAGGTCAGATGAAGTGGCAGTGGGGGGGGGTTTAAGGTGAGTCAGCAGCTGCATCTTACTTGATGGATGGTCAAACATAATGAAGTGACTCCACTGGGGAGAAACTGTTTAATGTTCACAAACCCAAAAGGGGCTCAAAAAGGGGCTTTATATGAGTGAGTGGTGACTTTAACACTGCCTCTCGGCCAGTCGGTTGTTCAGTTAAGGCCACTCCTCAGCATCTGGGTGGCTTCAACAGATTGCATGAATGTGACCCCAGGTCAAAATAAGCTGGTCTAATCTTCACTCAGTGTATCTGAGCAGACCAAGGGGGACAAAATATGAGAACAAGGCCATTCAGCTGAATGATCAGCAGACTCTCAGTGCAATTGGACTATAACAGTTACATTAACATTAGCATAGCATGAAAACAAGGAGTCCTACGTTGTCAAATTGTTCCCAGGTGTGAAGGGGCTTGTTCACTTCTGCTACATGCTGGGTCACTACCACTCAGAAACTTTCAGCAAGGACATTTCTCACAGTGCTTCCAGACCTGGGGGAAAGAAAGGAGATATCTGATCAGTTCACAGAGTCAGGGTTCATGATGTGATGAAACACACTAAAAAAAAAAAAAAATCATAAAATCCAAAGATATATGCTGTTACACATTTTAGTTAGGGTTTCACTGTGCTGTCCAGTGATTGTCTTATTCTTGATTCACTTGCTCAAAAATCCAAAAAGACCGAAACAAAATCCTTACTAGAGAAAAAAAAAACATAAAAAGGCAATAGCATACTCATTTCATTCAACTGAAATGTAAAAAAAACAAAAAAAAACTGATTAAAGCTAATTCTGGATACATAATATACATCTATTATAAATAATTTTTAAGCAAGTGAAATATTTTGACCATTGGCAATTTGATGTTTAATTTGTACAATGGATACAACATGTCACTGAACATGCTTTGATAAAATGAATGGGTGCACTCAAACAGCAACAGGGACTCAAACAGTGACATATGCAGTCACTATTATAGGCCCACAAAGGTGTTATGTGATACCATGGGCCCTGGGGCTATTTTCATAAAACACAATTGGGTGTTTCAGTTAGCATTTGCCTCACTACACACACAGTCATGATACTCTGAATGGATTTGTCACTTACTTTGACCCTTGACAAAGTATTGTTTGGCCACTTGGGCCTGATATAAGAGAAGCAAAGTTCCCCTCAAAACACTGACTGTTCCAATCTACCCCATCATCACTTGTGACTGTGTGGTGCTGCTCTGTAAACGGTTAGCTGGTCCGGAGTCCAACCCTTCAAATAGCAAGTGTACACAAGCTGGTTCAACTTGTATTTATTGACCACACTGTAACCTAGTTTGTTAATGATTAGGCAGGTTGATACGGCTTATCATTATCGAACTAAAGAGTTGAAAATGTCAAGACCCCAACAATCAACAGTTTGGCTCCAGAGCAGTGACCAGCTGGTGGTAAATGTCTTACAAGATCAGTAAAAATTACATCAGAAAGCACCAAAGAACTGCTCCACTTCCGCAAAGCATATGCATTTGAACCAGGAGTCTGACACTTTGATAATTACCGAAAGAACCGTTAGTCTTCAAATATTTGGATGCTCATCTATTTGTGAGGTGGATGATACAGAGGGAGATGAAGATAAGGGAAGGAAATAGAAACCCAGCCTGAGGTCCTCCAGCTCCTGTTGTTTAAGTAATGAATTGTAAATGTAAATCATTATCTCTACTGCACATATAAGATTGTAAAATATGAAACTTTCTGGTTGGCAATACTGTAAATTTTCAACCCCTGAGTAGCCACCATCGACTTTAAAACATTTTGATTTTCTTGTTACTTTAGCCCTTTCTCTCTCTCTCTCTCTCTCTCTCTCTCTCTCTCTCTCTCTCTCTTTGCTCTGTTTCTTTTGTCATGTGTATAATTACATCACAGTATTTACCACAGAGACAGAAGGCGGGATTAAACCATCCCCCTTTAATCTAGATGGATCACATTCTAAATTAAACAAAGGTTTTAAGTCAAACTAAAGCGTTCCCAAAGAAATGGGAAGAAAACTGTTTCAACATGTATACATTCTATGTAAAAAGCAACACGTTTGACATTAAGTTATTGGTTAAACTTGCCTTAATTCAACAAAAAATAAATAGAATAAATTAAACAAAAAAGAAAAAATGAACAGTGTTAATCCAATATTATGTAATTGTGCTGTAAAATACCAGCTGAGTTATCTTTTCATATTAACCTCAGTTATCAAACTTACTGTAAATGAAATGTTAATTAAAATATTGATAAATATCTGCATAATTTTCAACTCATTGTTATTCTTTCACATTCAAAGGTCCATACCAATGGTAAGAATGCGGGAAAGAGGTCAACACGCTGTTACATTTGAAAAGATGTGGTGAAGAGGTGCTGACAGAAGAAAGGGGGAAGGGATTAAGAAATTACCAAGAAAAGACAAACATCTCTCTATGTTTTTTAAATGAGGTGCTAAGAGCCCATCTCATTAATGCTACATTGGTGTGAAAGCCACATGTAACGCATAATGAGCAGGTTTAAATGCTTCTCCTGTACCTTCCATGACTCCTTGACCAGATGAACACTCAAAATCCAAATAAAAATGCGATAAATTCCCAAAATGAAAGATGTTTTTTTTTCTCTCTCTCTCTCTCAAATATACTCCATTTTAGACATTAAATCCCTTTTTGGAAAAATATCCAGGCAGCATACAGAGTTTCATTCTTCCCTGGTATCTGTTCTCAAGTCACCTTTGTCATGATAGTCTGCAGAAAAGACTGAGACTCCAACTGGTTCCCTCAGTGCATCAGAAGCCCAGCCTTTCTCTCGCTCGCCCTGGCTTTCTCTCTCACTCCCATGCAAACAAACACATACACAAAGACCCCTCCCCCTCGTCCCCTATGCCCTCCTCTGTCCTGTGCCATTTGCCAAGGAGGGAGGGAATCCATCGGGGGCTCATTCATCTTGGCCCTGCTGACCCCCTGCGGTGACAGATGCTCTTGGAGGCCTGCGGAGCTGAGGGGGGAAACAAAGCACGAACCCTCATCTCCCCACTGCCACGCAGCCACAGCGCCCTGCCACGCGTGACCCCCAGCACGCTAAAACGTCCGCCGTGGGCACTTTGGAAATGTTCATTTTTTTCAAAAAACACAACCTAAACCTAAACTAACAATGAAATCTTGAAACTTCTTCTTTTCTTCTCAGTTCAAGCTCGGTGCGTTCTCTGGCCGCCACACCCGTCTTTTTTATTGGGGCCAATTCAGAGACAACAGAATCCATCCCCAGCAAAATGGGAACAAGAATGTCAGGTCAGCTCGAGCATTTTGTCTTCATAGCCTTGCCTGGGATTGACCCCTCACTGGGCTTTTACTCCCGCTATAAATACCAGAAGCTCATCTGGTCAAAATAAATAAACGGATATGCACCACAAATCAACAGGCCCTGGCAGATGTTGGGGATTATACGTCATTATTGCCTCATCATGTCAAGTAAGTAGGAAGAAGAAGATATTTAGGAAAGAGGCATTGGAACTAAAAATAAATAAATAAATAAATAAATAAATACAAATTTGACATTTAAGTGAAACATTGGCAACATCTAGAGGAACTCTA
>JAPQRQ010000010.1:18110416-18159997 GCA_037367365.1 Apogon talboti | reverse complement strand
TGAGTTTTGGCTTTTTTTAATTACATAATTGCTTATATTGGAAATATCATGATGCAACAGTTTTTTCAGATGCATTCTTAAAAATTTTTATGATATGTCATTCGCGGTGGACAGTTGTTTCTTTTTCTTTTTTTTTTTGTATAAAGCTGTGAATTTCTTGTCCTCATACGTGGACAGTGGGTCCTAGGAGGTTAAGACTGGAGTCCATGACAAGAGTCGGTCAGTTGGTCAGCTAGGAGATGTAGGGGTAACAGATAAGAAGCTGTCCTGCATGTCTGAGTATGAGATAACTAAAACGACAGGAGGAAGCGTCATCCGCCAGTCATTTCCACTGATGCATTAATGTACACACATACCCACAGTCTCCCTTACAACAGAGAGCAGGAAGTTCTGGCCGGTCTCTTTGGCAGTACTCCTATGTATTGTGTGTCCACAAATTCTAAGTCAGAGTTCCTTTCATCCATCACCAAAAGCCACACTCTAGTGCTGTAAGGCATTTTTGGGATGGTGGAATTTCATCCACACAACAGTTCCATTGCCCTTTCACTCCTACACAGGCCATAAACACCAGGGTGTGAAGTAGACTCACACCAAACAACACAAATTCATGGTCAGACATTAGAGAATAGTTTCCCCCTGATTGAGTTTATACAGTAAACTAAGCAGCATCTCTGTGTGCTGATGCGTCTCAGAAAAGCCATAAAATTGATTAAATATGGACGCAGTACATGAAACATTGCAGCTGGCATATTCTAGCAAAAACAAAAATAAACAGGTCTCTGTGGAATAGATATTAGAAATGAATTCAAGGGAAAGACTACCAGAGGGAGCTGTTGATTAAATGCTACAGAGAAAATTGAGGTATTTATATACTGACGTAAAAATGCATAGCCTATCCAAATTCACTTTATCTCCAGTCCTTGTGCATAAAAACAAGTCAGTTCCTTATTTAGAAAGAAACTTAGTAGCATAAATTAATGTACTTCACTGTTTAGATGGATTTGTTTTCAAATGCGTAAAAACCTGAAACTAGACTTTGCAAGAGGAACTGAAATAATATGTAGTATTAGTTAGCATTATTAAAATGTAAAAATTTTTTTTTAAAACTCTCCAGTTTTTCAGTGATAGAATGATTAATACAACTATTTCTAGTTATCCATCTCAATAATCTAATTGAACAAGTGGATAATTGTAAAAAGAAAAGGGGTGAAAAAAATTACCAAGAAAATGTAAATATTATACATGTTCCACTTCCTGCAGGTGAAACTAAGATATAACAGCTGATGAGGGGGCTTTCAGGATGAATCCCCACCCCCAACAGAGGGATCAATGCACATAAATGGAAGAGGTCACAGACCTTTGACATCTCCTTTCAGCCGGGGGAGGGGCACAGGCCTTTGTGAGATTGGCTTTAATGATCCAATTGTTGAGCGTGTCATACACCTTCATACAGTAAATACAGTTGAGTTCACATCCCCCCTCATACAGAACTACATTCACCCTGATGTTCATTCAACCAACTGCCTGGTGATAATCTCAGGCTTAGATAAATAAAAGCGCTGCACCGTATCTCTTACTTGCTGTCTGAATCCAGCTGCCTTGTTTCGTTCTTCATCACTCCTACATCTGTTTTAACATCATCTCCCATCCCTTCCCCTCCTCAACCACACTCCAAAGACCTTATCTTTTCTTTGCCTCCCTCCCTCTTCTTTCATGCTGCATTTTTGAAGAAACGTTTGGTCATATGTAAGGTAAAGACATCTGGTTTCATTCTGTTTGCCTGAAGCCATAGACAAAACATTTGGAATATGAATATATCTGGCAACTGATGCCTGAAGGTTTCTAAATAAACTGCTCACAACAGACACTAAATCACAGAAAAGTACCTCAGAAATACTACTTTTATCCACATTAAATCATACACATCTTCTACACACTTCCCACTGACCAGAAGAAAAATATGCAACCCTGCCATTGCCATTACAGTCTTTAAATATTTGTCTCTGTTATTTCGACTCGGACACATGCAGCGAACACAATGTTCTTGGCATTCTTGACCCTTAATAAAAAGGACAGTTTTGAAATCTACAATCACCCACACAGAACACACTTTGCTCTCCTGATAATATTCAGATGTTCCTATTAATGACTGTTGAAACAGGCTGAGCAGAGTCTTGTGATTATCTCATACACAAAGTTATTTAGCTGTAATAATTAGCTAAACCAACTCTGATGACCCCACATTTCTCAACTGAAAGCTGCAAACTGGGCAGTCTGTTCCTGCTGAAGCAATCAAAACATCTTCCCAAAGTAAGCAAATGTGCATTTGTTTTTAACAAGATTTAGTTCAACCATGGGAAGTTGTTTTTGTTACCATTTAGCTGTGAGTGACTTTTTTTGACATGCCACATGCAGACATCTCTTCATGTCAACATAAACAGGGGCCACAAAGAAAATATTGAAAGAGGGTCCTGACACCCCCCTCTCAGTATTTTGAGGACCACCTGTTTTCTGGATCCTGTCACACTGTAGTCAAAAAGGTGCGAAACACTAGCACTGATCTATTTAGTTGGGATTTTTTACTCTATACCATCTGTACTGAGGATCAGGGAAGCCCACGGTCACTAAGACATCCATGTGAAAGGATCACAAGATGCAGCTGCCTGCGAGCCTGACCTGTCCCAGTGGTGCTCTTGTGAACCAAATTGGTTGTACAAATGATCTGTGAGGCTGTTTCACGTGAAAGATTCTTCCAGTGATCAATATTTTAAATAATATGTTTTTGGCACCGGCAGAGGCTATAGGAGAAACCCAAACCTTTGCACTTCTGACTGGATTGGTAATCAATTATTATGTTGGCTATGTGTTTTAGTTATGACACCACAGAGAAATACAAGTGATCCATCACACCCTTGTTTGTCATAACAGAGAAGAATAATTACAAGGTGTGTGGATAAAAATGAGTTTCAAATGTATAAACAACAAGATACAAAACACAAAATGAGCAAAGAAAAAGGCAAAGGAGAAAGCTAGTCTGTGCAAAATGAGAGGGAGAGAATAATGAGAGGAAATAAATCAATCTGTTACCCTGGTGACAATCATTCCCAAATGGATGTAAGAAATGTCATGTTGCATTTTTGGAAAATCTTTTTACCTCACAGCAGGTCTTCTCCAGTTAAAATGACAGCGAGCTTTGTCAAAATAGTAATAATAATAATAATGACACTGGAACCAAAAATGACAAAGGTTTAGAAAACAGTTTTTGGAGCATGTTACAAATATACCTTATTACTTAAATTTGGGGTCATTTGGGGTCAAATGGACAGGAGTCATAATGAGAGTGAGAATATATGTACACTTTTTAGTTGTTTTTTTTTTTAACAAAAGTACATATTTATTTAGCTATATTCATTATTACTACATGTGTCCGACTCATCTGCTGTACTCACTAGAAGAGTCAAATCATCAAATGTATTTGAAAAGTAACATTTTTCACACATTAAAAAAAAACAAAACATCAAGCGCTAAAGCCTGAACAACACAAGGCTATCACAAAGGAATATGGGAAAAGAGATGTTTCCTTCAAGGCTAAAGAGAGAAACCTGTCCGTGTGTAGGAGTGGTGTCACAAGGTTCTTACTTATCTCCTCCCAGATTAAGTCCCAATTGTTCACAGGGAACAAAGGCAGCCAGTGAGGAAACCAGCCCCCCAAGGGCCAGATGGTCAGCGTTCAGAGCCCCCTGACCCCTACAGCCCTTGCCCTCTCTTAGCAGGGCTGCGCATGCTCTAAGGGAGACAGGCCACCCAGCATATTCACAGTACACACAGACTGTACCGTGTCCTTGTGTAATAGTGCACTACCTGTTTGACTCAAACCGATGCGTTCCTGTTACTCTTGTTATGTATTAGATCTTTACAGTTACAAGAGATAAAGATGTCAAATATTCTGTATTAGCTTTTACAAATTCGTACTACTGATATCTGTAATGTGCGGTTTAACATTAAAGTAATTACTGTTGTTATTGTAACAAGGTGCTTTAAAATGCTGCTCTAACATGAAAAGGAGGATTGGCCAGATTATAAACCCAACAGTGCCTTTCTGCATCTGGTAAAACTACTAACTCTGCCCTACTGTAGTGGCCAGCATCTTAATGTGCATGTAATTGCCATCAGCTCTCTGACATTTTGGAAGGGATGAAAGGAGGAATGTAACCTTTGGGACTAAACCACAAGGAATTGCAGATTAGATTTGACCAATGCAGTCTGGTTTGCCTGTAATTACAATGACAAGCCATCAAATGTATCTCCTGGTCACTCTTATCTGATAGGAGTTTATCTGAACTGCTGAAACCTGTTTCCACACCAACCCTTAGGCAACTGTCAGAGTATTCAACTGACAAACTGTGAATGTAAATTGGTGGTCTGCTCCAGATATTGTCCTACTTGACATACATTTGTTAACAAAGATTAATCAACAGTTATCCACCTTTTCCATTGAGATTAATCTATTCTGCATGGAAACTGAACAGTACTATCAGTTTCCAAAGATGTGCTAATGAAGCCTACCATTTAGTCTTCTTATACACCCATAGGGTAGTGAAAAAGGCGTTTAAATGAACCGTATTTGTTTTGAGTTACTTCCCAAATATACAGCGACAGCTCATCTATGTTCACATAAAACTTTACAGTGTGAACTAGGCTTGAACATGGAAGTCCGTTATGCGCTATTTTGCTGTCGAGCATCACGTCATAGCCACGGTAATGCGAGCCTGGGGAATCTGTGAATATATATGCAAATAAATGAAATAACTAAATAAATAAATAAAAAGCAGCTCAGTATTTCGAGAACAGTGTCACACAGATTGATTAGTGTAATTGATGACACGATCGTTTCAAGATATACCTACGTTCAATTCCCTAATAAAAATTAAACCCTCGGAGTAATTCCTTAGCAGTCTTTCACAATATATAATAATGTGTATAGTGAACTGAACTTAAAAGTCTTAGTTTCCGCGTAACTCACAGGTCGACATCAGGCTGCATGTACTGCGACCAACCGGGACACAGTAACAGAGTAAAATCCAGTTTATCATTTACATGCGATGTGTCAGGTGTGCTGACTTTAAGACACAAACAAGTAATCTAATACATGCCTACCTCTGTTCAAACGGAAAAGCGTTACGCGTCCACCTCCATGCAGGATCGGGCGAATCCGGCTCCGACAGCGGTGTTGGTCTGGTCTCTCTCCGGTCTGCTCGGCTACAGCTGATCTGCACAGGGAGCCGCCAACTGACGTCAGGAAATTAACCAACTGTAGCCTGTGTAGCTAAGCCCACCGACTGGTTCAGGTCAACAGAAAAAAAAGGTGACTTAGACTTAGTTAACAAACTTATTGAGCTAATCATATTAATGTGCTAAAACCCGAAAACCTCAGAATTTAAAAAAAAATGCACATGGGCTTCACTGCAATTAGGATTAGCCTGCAATTGCTAGCATAATTATAATTAGCCTACATTCGCTAGCATAATGATTAATTAGCCTACATTCGTTAGCATAATGATTAATTAGCCTACATTCGCTAGCATAATGTACAGCTAGCTAGTGTGTTAAATGGATATATTTACGGACCAAACTCGTGAAATGTAATTACATATAGACAAGTATAATTGTTAAGTAATAAAATAAGTCAACTCAAACATTCACATCCCCTTTCATGTTTCTTTAAGTACGTTTAGCTCCCTCTGTTGGGACTACTTGCTAATGTACTTGCTAAATGCCCTCTGATCGTTGCAATATTTACTATAAAATAGAGGCAGGGGTTTTGAATTACATGGGTTGAATTAACTCAGGCTTAAGTCACAGTTTTTAAGGACTTGAGATTTACTTTGCCAACACTGATAAAACACTCCACCTAGACTTGTTTCAGCTCCTGCTAAAAATGAGGACTGTCTAAATATTTTCTAAGGGAATGTGTGAAGCAGCCTCCTATCAAAATAAGAGACAGGAGTTAGGACACCGGTAGACATTAGCAATATACTAATCTAATAATAACATTGAAATCAGTATTTAATTGCTTTTTAAAACCACTTGAAAAGCTGAAATAAATCTCCAAAGTTTGATACAATAGTAAAGACCGTGGTATTTAACACTATTACACCTATGTATAACATAGGCTGTCTGGATTATTTTTTTTTATCTTTTGGTCATTAAAGTATCACAACATATGCTATGAGTAATTGCTTTTCTTCCTTTTTTCAGAACAACTTCAGCTGACAGTTTTTTGATGCATCACTGTATGTTTTGACTATGTAATAAGAGTTTAAAGAAGTATTTAGCTCACTTACTTGAGTAACAGAGTAATTTTGCAGGCAAATTACTTCTGTTTTCAGAGCACAACTCATCATTGTTGTCCATTTGACCTGAACAATGACCTGACTTGTTTGGCTGTTAGTGGATATTCACCTCGATTTGCTTTGTTTTCACCATAGAAAACTAACACTTGGTTAAGACTTAAAGGTTAAGACTTACTTGTTATATGAACCTGTGTGACTTACTGCCACACACTAGGCCTAATATATTTCTGGAATAATTTATAGGGTGGTTTTTGCCTTTATAGCTTATTTTGATGGTAAAAGTGGATCAATAGGCCTAAAAGTCAAGATCATGTGTCTTATTCAAGTTTAGAAGTGCAACTTTCCCCATAAATTGTAGAACAGCGCCATCTGTTGGGCATATGCCATTTGATTTGATCCGACCATTAACTACATACAGTATATTAACTGCACAAATGTAACTTTGAATAGAAATCCACTGCCAAAATGAGAAAAGGAATTGACAAGTTGAAGTGGGTATTATTATATTACGGAGCAAATCTTTGTAACCTCAGGATGAACTGTTGTACTGCTGTGTCACTGAGGATGACAGCCTGATCTTACAATAGATTCATTCTGTAGCCTATTCCTACTGGTTAGTTAATGATGAAGCCCAAACCCTGAGGTCAGTGTACCTAATTTCCCCACAATTCTTAGATTTCATTTGTAATATAGCAATTTATTTATTTGCTGTAACAACAAAGAGAGAAGCCTGCAGCAGAGAATCCAATTTTAACTTAAAGTCCGCCGATGAAATGAGAAAAGTATTTGACAGATAGGCATAAGCTCTGACCTGACGGTGAACTACTGACTGTATATGAACAGTTTACTGACTACATTGTAAGGATGACTGACTAATGGACAGCCACTGATCCCTTCATCAGACTAACTCTATTCCTGCAACAATAGGCCACGCTAAACCTGTGGTCACTAACCCTGATTTTCCCATCATTTATAGATAATGTACTGTGCTTTATTCATTTACTATTTACGATAAAAGTAAATAACATAACATTCAATGCAGTAATTCCACTAATATGATAGCTTTTACTCCTAAATTTAGTCCATGACTGAAGTGAAAAAAGCAATTGACCAAATGGTTGTTACTATGCAGTAATGCTTGGTGACCTGAACATGAACTGTATGACTAATTTACACTATTAATACTTTTAAAAGACTAACTCTGTGTTCTGTTCAAGATGGACATAAGTCTTGTACTAACCTTGTCATCACCAATTTTAATTTTAAAATAAATCGTATGTGTCTTTGAAGTGTAGAATGTTCTGCCAGTTCTTGATTCATCTTTCCACAGGATGTAGTTGCCATCATATTTTTGGTCTCCCTTGCCTTGGTCTTGGTTATGACTTATTAAGGTGGTCTTAAATACAACTTTCTTTACAGCATCATGCTTATTTCAAATCAGTTTTCCACAATTACTAACATTCCTAACATTTTATTTCCCTAACCCACCTATTTTTCTGATGACGTGACCTTTCAGAATAATAATAGCAAAGAGAATATTGAGTTTCAGCTTTTATTCATATTGTCACATTCTGATAGGGTCAAAAGTTCACTTGCACACGTTTTGACATTCTGTCCTGTAGGAACTTCCAGGAATTGATGTCATTGCTTTTGAAACCTCAGATTGGCTAATCATCAAAAATCCTTAATCTAAGTGTAATCCCACAAGATTTTCACTAGTGTGGTTTCTTCTCTGAGAAATTTCCAAACAACCGAGGCTATGTCTAGTTTGTCTATAAAGTTAAGAAAAGAGAGCCTACAGCTGTGAAATTGTTCAGGAAGGAGATATGTACTGACTCACAGAGATTCACATGTTTTGGTTCATCAGTTCTGTAACTGGTAGATATGTAGTTAAGTGGTGCAAAAATATCTTTAACCACATTAAAGACTGTGTTTCTCTGTGAGAACCTGAAAAGCTGTTCTCCAAGGAGGAAGCCACTACCAGCATAAAAAAGTAAGACTGTAGTTTATAAATGAGGTTTGTGATCTCAGGTAGATCTCAGCTTTTATAAGAATACTAACTGGACAGAGAGGACAAAAATAAAAATTGGATATGGTATATAGTAAAGGCTTGTGGAAGGCTTCTTCAAACTTTTGATTCACATTACACAATTTAGATGAAGTGAAACCGTCTATCAACGAGCTGCATATAAACCTTTGGTCCTATAAATTGTGATTGCCGTGATCGCTGAAATCAAAGCTGTTCTGTGTTGTTATTCTGAAATATGATTTAATCAGATAGAACAGCAACATGTTGCCATAAACAGTAAGTGAACTCTTTGAATGCGCCTCGGGAGGGCGCATGCGCAGTCTTGACATTTTGAAGTTGCTTCTCCGGGGTGTTTGAACAGGAAGGCGGACATGTTGGTCAGGCTGTGGGAGAAAATCGGGCATCGTCTGCTGTTTTTTTTCTCGAAAACTAACCTTCATCTAAATCCTATTTATTCGTGTTTGATCTGAGGGATAAAGCAGTTTGGACTGGAAACAGCTGACAGCCAATGACAATGCACAGATAACAGCGGAAGGACTGCCGTGAAACGTTGTAACGACTCCGTGTTTAAACAGATCGAAATTTGGAAGAAGCAGAAGTTTTTTTCCCACCACTTCTACTTTTGAGCTGTCAGAATCGTTTGGCGTTTTCTGCAAAAGCCTGGCACAGATATGGAAACGAGCCTGGAATAACCTTTTCGCCAGCTGTGCTTTTCATATGGACATAACATTTAAGTTTTAATTGCCTTTTGTTCGGATGCACCAACATTTTAAGCCCTTATCCTCTGTGGCATCCTGCGGAGGCTGACTAATCTGTCGCCGCATTTATCTTTTGCCACTGAAGTTGTCACTCATACTTGGAAAATAGCTTTAGACACTGAAAAATGTGGATTTTGTATTTTCAGCATAACCTGAAACGTTTCATGGTCACTGAAAGCTCGAAGAGAACAATGTATTTTCTCTGAAGTGCAGCGGAAAGTTCACGCGAAGAAAGAAACATTTGGCTAGCTAGCTACCGCAGGCAGCTAAGTTAGCTAGCCAGCCTTCTGCCTCGCCAGAGAGCTGTTTTTGTTCATAACCCAACATCGGGACTGAGTTCAACAGCAAAAATGTCTGCTGGAGAAAGTATGGAGGCTCGATTCGAAAAAATCGATGCCATGTTAAAGGACCCAAAATCAGAAATAAATACGGATTGTCTTCTGGTAAGTTTGTAGGTTGCTAGCTGGCTAGGTAGCTAGCGACGCAGCCGTTCGGGGTCAGTCTACTCCTTGGAGCAGAGTATTTTCCCGAGACCAGAGTCGTCTCAGTCGTTAATGCAGAAAAATGTTTACGTAAAGCCAACAGTCCCTTTTTACGATACATAATCAAGGTCGGACACTTGTCTGTGATTGTGTATCTTGACGTTTATTGAGCAGAAATGAATTGCCTGAACCCTCTGTTATTATGCATGTTACACTCAATACTGAATGAAATCGCATTCCGAGGAAAATAAACTATCTAGATCTGAACATTATTTAGAATGTTGATTTTTAATTTGCACATCGATGTAGCCTCAGTAACTCATAACGAGGATACATAAAACATTTCAGGGCACATAGAAACAAGCCATGGTAACTAAGAGAGACAGACAGATGGCAACCGTGCATATACATTACCGACAAAGAAGCACTTTGTTTGGTTACCTTTTTTAATTAATCAGCTTATTAAATCTGATCAATTGCACTGGTTTAACTTGCCCACCCACTAATGATTGTGGTGTCCTTTTTGATCATTAGGAAATGGATGGTTAGGTGTGTTTTGTCTAGATTTACTTATCTATGCTTCATTTGAAGTGGTAGGATAGATGCATGCTTGTTGTAACCTGCAGGCCTTGGCTGCATCATTACACCTGTTGGCTGGAGTTTGCCTTAACCACTTCCTGTCTAAGGGCCACAACTCAGATTTTACTCTCAAGTCTGAGGAAAGAAGGTGACTGGTGCCACGTGCTAAACCCTAGAGCAACACCTTCACAGGTTTTTATTACATGTGGCAATCCCAGAAACTGACTCACTATGGAGTGGATGCCAAGGGAATGGAGTTATTTTAGGTGTTTGTTGATATCAGGCATATATCAGCTTAGGTGACAGTGACATTGAATGTTTTCCTAGCAACTGAGCCTTGGTGACATAAAGGGGTGGTAATATTATTGAGTGTATGGTGTGGTCATTCATAAAAAGAGTCATTAAGGTACCCACTTTGAATGTGTGCAGATAGGATTACAAACAAATTTTCTTTCGATAGTTGTGGTTTGCAGATTTTCATAGCAACTTTCATTATTTAAACCAAGTAGTCATTTTTGATGAATGATTTCATTGATTAATTTAGGAAGTACTATTTCCTTCTCACATAGCAACTCACTGTAGTCATGCTTGCCAAGAAAATACGCGTTAGACATTTTTTTTTTTTTTTTGGGAAGGGGGTTTGTCCTTAAACCCCACCCACAGACCCAACTTTGGAGTGTTTGTGTATAGGCTGCTGTAGATAGCGGTCTTGAAAGAAAACGTGAGAGCACAGTCTCTGTGACCCCGCATCCTGTTGCAGAAAGGAGCAATTAAACTCACCTAAAAGTGCACACGCTTGGCATTTTTAATAGCAAAAAGCTGTGGGGACTGTTCCTGCTGGCAGCCACACACACACAAGGGTGTTGTTCCTCTTTTTCCCCTCTCTGCAATCTCCCCTGATCAATGAATGGAGGCTTTTTGCTGAGACTCTCTCTGCCACCATGGAACTCCACCCACAGCTTAATAAAATTCCATGCTAATCAAATAACCTCTTGTCTTTGACTGGCCTGGAGTTCCCTGTGTGTCCCAAAGCCATTCTGCACGCCTGGAGAGAGTTGAGACCAGGCAGGCAGCTCTGAGGTAGCTGGGTGTGGGCTCTGCTCTCTCCCCATAAACCAAAATTATGTGGACTGAGGACTCATGTTTCTGAACGCTGTGAATCAGGACATTTAACTCATAAAGCAGCCACCATGTTTGGCTATGAGTAATAGGTTCCATCAGAATGCACAATGCAGGCCTTTTACTACCCATGTTTCTGTACCTGAGCCTTCCTTGAGCTTGCATTGGTTTTCTGTTAGATGTGTAGCACTGTTGTGCTCATGCTTTTTCCCGTAGAAGCTTGGCCTGTGTTGTTTGACGGTTACGTTTGGCCTTCCCATTCACCTCTTGGCTGGCCTATTTAACACTGTATTTCAACCTTGTCACCCTTATCTTCACCCCCTAAATAAATTCTGCTTGGACAGAACAGTGCCTTATCTGGATGAGCTGCCCCCTCCCCAGTCATTGTGCTGTAGGCAGGATTCTAAGGTGTTTAGTTTGCACAGATAGAATTCCTGGCATTGTCATGTGGAAGCTCACTGACATTAAGCATTGTCCATATTTTTGGTTGGTACTTAATAGCATATATTAAGTCATCCCTTATGTGGAGACTGGAGCATTAAGGTAACAGGATGATGGGCCATTTGTTTTTCAAAGCTAAACATTTTCAAGTGGCTGCTTCAGGTGGGCCTCCACTGGTACAGACTGTTGAACATTTACTAAATTGAAATGGTGAGATGGTAAGTTGAAACAAATTTTGCATGGGCCTGTTTCACATATATAAAGGCCTCATAATACAGTATTTTATACCCACATGGGGTGCTTTAGCTCCTGTTGTTATCCCTTTCCCTTCCTGCTAGTCTTTAATAAGAGTAATTATTGTGTATTATTGTATTGTGATTATGTGAGTCTGCATGTACATGTAGGCTGGATGCATTTATGTGGAAGTAATTTAAAATAGAAGCGGATGAAGCTGGTGTTGCTTTATCACTGCCACTGACACTACAGGGAATATAGTTCACGTTATAGGTCACTGTTTTATGGCACAATACAGTAAGCTGTTTTGTGATCATCCTACACTTCTGAATTTAGACTCATAAAAGTCACACAAAGCTGAAAGAAACAAATTATTTGATAATTAAAGTAAGTATTTGTTTTAATTATGTGTGCACATGAATGCCTGCCACATGGAGCACCTGTTAATTAGATTTGTCCCACGGGAATATTATTGTCAAGTGTTTTTAAGATGTTACTTGTTATTGCATGTGACATTTGTAGACAGCTAATATTACTAAGTGGCTGTTGAATGACTTTTTCTTTGATTAACACAGTATTTTTACCTTTTACCTCTTGCTGCATTCAAACTGTATCAGACTTTGGCTTGTTGGTATTAAAAACATGTATAGTAAATACAGTCAAAGCTACAGTCTATAAATGAAGAGCTTATGTGTTGGCGTAGGAATAAATTGTAGCCACTTCACTGGTGAGCTAACCGCTTAAACCAAGTTATTGTAAAATCCATGCAAAGAGCCTCAAAATTAATCAAATTACTTTTTAATATCTAAAGGTTGCAGTTGATTCTCAGTGAACTTCTTGAAAAAGTTTTGTCTTCTCTGCTTTAGCTTTTCTAAATTTGTATAGACAGAAAAGCTCTAAATAATGGTCCAAAATGATATGACTGTAAATGTGAATAGGCTTTAGATTAAGCACAAGTGTAGAAGGCTTTCTTTCACAAATATGGAAAGTATAAATGGCATAAAAGAAAATTAAAATAGCTTATAAACAGTTAAACTATTTAATACCACCTCCACCAGAACCCGTATCTAAGCCTCTAGAAAACTGAGGGTAAACCCAGCTATACTACATTGATTAAGGCCCAACTTGAACAACAGAAAGGCGACAGTCAGTCCCTGCTGTGTCTGTAGAGTGACTGCCTGCCCTTGCTCGAGCGACCTTTGCCTTTAATGAACAACCCTTACCTGTAAGGTGTTGGCCTTCGCTGATAATGCAGCTCTGGCCTGTGTGGCTGCAGGCTTTGTTGTTGCCCAACCTGCTCAGTTTTGACAGATGAATATTTGTCAGCATGTGTTGGTATTTGCCTCAAAGACCTGTTTTTATGGGTGTAATTAAAAAAAAATAGATCAAAATGTATTACAGTTTATATTGTACAGGGTGGGCTAAATAATATTAACTTGACTGTTAACCTTTGTAGGTTGTACTTCATTAAACCTTATTTTCTGTAGGATCACATCGTAGTTTTTATAGTTGCACTGATTTTTTTGTATTTTAATTCTGCATCTTCATGCTAAACAAATTGAAAGGAGCCCAATGAGGTTTCATTCTAATTTTGTTTTTAGATGTTGATTTTTTTTTTCTTTTCTTTCTTATATTTAGATTTTTCACATTGTCAATCTGTTCTAGCCAGGTGTTTATTTTAATTAAAATTTTTCTATGTTAAAACTGCAGCTTTATTTTTAATTAAACTTAATTTAAGGCTATGCAGGGACAAATGATAAACCTAACATTACAGTTTGAGGCAGATCCATGAAAACTGTGCAGGAAACTACTTTTCAGTTTCTCTAATATTGATCGAGCATTTGATGAACGCGCAGGTCTTTAGTGTACTCTGAGGATCTTTGTTGTATAGAAAGTCTTGAATGCTAGAATAATCTGAGAACACACCGCTGGCCTTGTACAGATTGTGCCTTATTGATGCTCCAAGGCTAATGTCAAAGTGTGTTAAACATGTCTCCATATTGCATGTAAATGATATGTAATTTGTTAGCCCTTTAATAGTGAATGACATCAACTTAATTTGAAAAACATGTATTTGTGGTAAAGTTACGGTCAGCATTTGATCCATGCCCATTGTCAGAAATATCCGGGGCTGTCAGTTGCAAACTGCTCCCCTCAGCTATTCAGCTTTGGGAACAACAATTGGCTGAGCTATTTGTAGCTCTGCATTCCCTCAACTGATTATGTGCAGGAATGCATACTAAAATGATCTAGTTTTTAAATAATGGAAGTCTTCTTCCTTTGATTCACCCACTGAACTTTACAGTCTCCTGTAACTTTTCATCATCTTTCTTGAGCACTTAAGTCCTGCTGAGTTTGTCCTACTTACAGAAGAGTCAGGGGCAATGTGGAGATGTGAAGATGGTCAAAATGAACAGAGTCGATGTTTAATAAGAATGTTATCCATTGGAGTGGGGTCAGAAATCCCAGGCAAAGCATGCAGAACAGTAGAGTTTGGCCTGAGAATCCAGAGCTCAGTCAGTGGAAACACGTGAGTGCTCTCCACTGTTGGAATAACTCAATTATATTTTGACGTGAAAGCATTTGTGACAGTGATTCTCGTTCACTGGGACCTCATAAGGAAATGGAATGCCCCTGTTTAGCCACCCCTGGGTTCACTGTCACTGCCTTTTATCCAGTAGAGTTGTTAGATATGCAGTCTTTCTAGGTAAGTGGGATTTCCTGTCAGTAGATATTATGTAGAGCAGGAATGTGCAAAAGGAGTTTAGACCAAGAAAGTAACTCTCACTTGTGAACTCCCGAGTTTGTAACAAAAATCCAACATCAATCCTGTCTCTATATGAATGTGTACATGAGTTTGCATTGACAAGGCCTGGGTGTGTTTGATTCTTGGGTTGGTTGACTTGTGTGATCCCAGCTGTTTACATGGGCCTGTAAAGGCACTGGCACTGCCTTTATTTGCATGGTGAAGTGACTGGCCGTCTGTACCGTTTCTCACATGTGGAAAGCATATTGTCTTTGAAGAGGTGGCAAAAAAGGAAGTGAGAAGTAGGGCTCGACTTAGGCCAGTCCACATGCCTTGTGCTGGCATGCAGAAAGGGATGATGTGGCTGAGTCTCCCATGGAAATTTTAACTCAGACTTAAATGTCTGGAAAAGAGCTTTTGTGTTGTGTGTGGATTTCTCTCCCCTAAAGCTCTAAGAAATAATTGCCATATGTAATGTCAGCCACTGGCCTGTGCATTTTGTATAAGTATACACATTTTTTCAACTTGCATAATTACCACATTTGATTCAGAGGGCAGTGAGGTGGTTTTTCATATTATTATTTAGTAATCCCAGAGATGTGTCGCCCTCTGGCTGAAGCAGCATCAGCAGAAATAGGATAACACGGAGATCTGCAAGTTCTGGTTTGTATGCCAGCTGTTTTTTTTCTCAGGACTGCCACATAATGAAACATAGCCTGTGGCCTGCTACCACCCTATTGCTCATAGTGAATATTATGCAGGGTTTTTCTTCTGTTTCTTATTGGGTAGATAGATGGAAGGTAGGCAGTATGAATTGAATTTAATTAGTGTTGTCTCGTGCTCTTTCTTTGAGTGTATGTGTATTAGGTTATCTCAGTGGCTTAAAGCTGGTTAATTGAAATTTCGACCATTGTAATGTGTTTTCCCTCAGTTCACTTGAAAAGCAGAGGAAGTCCCAACCTCTTGGAAATGTTGGAGCTGCAAAAAGTGCTTATCTAGGAAGAGTTTTACCTCTGGAAAATACCACTGAAGACCATAAGACCATCAACTTTTTTTTTTGGCCTAGTGAGATGCTCCTTTTGAGTAGAGCCAACTTGGTGCTACAGTCTGCTCCATCTGGCCCATCTGGCAGAGCGGTCTGATGAGTTACTTACCCAAAACCAGATCAAGCTAATCACAAATCAGTCAGCAGCAGTAAATGTATGTTTTATATTTAGCTACTGAACCTGCTTCTTTGAAACCAAAGAACACATGCAAACATACAAACACAGACGTTTTTAGACGTGTTGTAGATGCATTTTTACTGATGTATTAATGCATGGGACATTCAGATCCACCGGTAATTTACATGACCCTTTTTTCTAATTTCATAATGGATAGATGGCACAAAATGTTTAGGCTGTTGGCATTTTCAAATTGCATATAGTTCCATTCCCCAATTGAATCTTAAATAAGCTTTAAGCTGTTTAAAAACAGTTTTTTTCTCCTAGTATAGAGTATATTTTTCTTTTATGGCATGTTTTTATTTTTTGTCTTTTGAGTGTTCCAAGTAGAATGCTTTAAGCGTGGCCTTCTTCCTATTTTTCTTTGTTTTTTCCTTCATTTGTTCTCCTATTGGACTAGCCAGGCCCACATGCAACAGCCTTCTCCTCCCTCCTCCTTTCCGTCATAGTGTTAAGCACAAGGCTGATTGAAAATAAGGCTCACTATGAGACTCTGTACTTGTACTTGGGATGGGATTTTTTTTCCTCCCTTCCTTCACTTTTTGTTGAGAACTTGTTTGGCCACATACCTAAAATAGCTCTCTGACGTGTACAGTCCTGTTGAGGAATGTTACTGTGGCTGTCCAGAGTTCTCTGTGGCAGGAAGTTATGCAAACGTGCATTGCTGAGCACAAGCCTTGTGATTAGGGTCCTGAAGGACTCAGTTCTTCAGCCTTTTTTCCAGTGCAGGCAGGCAGGATACTGTGTGGCCAGCAGGGCCCCTCTTTGCTTCCAGCCTATGTTTTGTCCAGTGTAAACGCTCCTTCCTGCCTTCCCTCTCTGAGAGTTTTTTTTTTTTTCTCCTTAAGGTGAGCAGATAATGATACTCCTGCCATGTGTGTTAAACACAACCCTACCCGCTCATTTATTTCCCTCATTATCTTCCCACAAATGTCTGTACTGCCTTTGCCCTTCCCATCAGCAACTCTTCACCTCACATTTTTCCCTTTTCTCTCCCACCCGGCTTCTCCTTGCTTCCACCCATCCCAGAGGGCGTTTGCCTGCTTCACATCTCTTGGTGGTGAGGTGGGGTGGGGGGGGCTCTGACCTCCTCTGCTGAGCAGAAGCAACAAGTTACTTAAGAGGATTCCTGGCCTTGTCTGAGCTGCTGATTCACCATGTGTCATCATTGTTTTGCTCAGAGACGAAAAAGAAATCTGTTTTCATTTAACACAAGATCATTCATGATACAGGAATGACAAGATTCTTGCTATGCAGATGATGTATCACAGAGTACGATGAACTAAGATGCAGTGGTTTGTAATATTTTGCAGGCAGCACAGCAGTCATATTTATATCCCACCCTTTTAAAGGATGCAAATGTAGGCTAAATGAGTTGTGTGACATTGTCAGGAGATGCTTTGTTTCAACATCTGGCTCACACCAGCTAGAGGGAATAAATAGCAGCATGTTGTGTTCAAGTGTTTGTGTGCCTTTCTTGTTTCAGCCACTTTGGATTATGGAAGATTAGATTAAATCCCGCCAGTGGCACTTACGTTCCTGCCGTGCCGGAGACAATCTAGCCTGTGCATTTACATCTTTTGGAATCCTAGTAGTATTGTTGTGACTTTTACTGCATTATGGACAGCAACATACTCACTGGAGAAGTGCTTAATATCGTCGTGCAGTTGAAATCCCTGTATTATTATTGTTATGAACCCAGTGTGTTCCCTCAATTGACTTTTTTTAAAAGGAAAATATTGTGATCATAGTGTGAAATGTTGCTCTAATACCTAGTTGGTTAGTACCGTCTGTGACTCTGAATTAAATATTTTTATAAATGTTAAATGCAAGTGTTAAAGGCTATAATGCTTCAGAACTATGAAACATGTTTCACTTCATGTTCATACATGCTTATAGGCTTCAAGGCTCGATTTTCCTGCATCATAGTTAAATGCAGTTGTGTTTAGCAGCTGATTCTTGCTTCTGGATATCACAGCCTTTCTCCGCACACATATACCCAGAAGAGCTTCCTATGAGATCTAACCTTTATGCTATTTGACATGTTTGCTTTGCACAGTATAACACTTTAAGTCATGCAACTGTTAAAAAGCAGAATTTTTCAGTGTTCATCAAATGAATTTATAGACACAAGCATGCAATATGTGCATTTTAAAAGTCACGCACTTACAGGGACCACAGTTATTAATCCCTTTCAGATACTTAATAGTTCCAGTTGAAATCCAGCTATTTGTACTAAGCACACACTACTACTACTACTGCTACTACTGCAGAGGTCCTACGTATTTCAGACCTACAGCCTAACAATACATCACTTGTCCTCTATATGTTGTAGTCAGTGGTTGTGGTTATATGGACAGAGATTCAAACTTAAGTGGAGGCTGATCCGATAAGATGTGTGTTTACATGCTCAAAACATTTAGTCCGAAACTTGAGTGACATGCAAAGTAATTTTGTTGGGTTTGTCAGAAATATAACAAAAATAAGCAGTTGTCTTCCAGCTTTTCATTAAGGTGAACCAAAAAAAAATGTAGTTTATTTTCTTTATTCCAAGCCTTTTCAACCATCTAGACTCTAAAAACCAACTATCAGCTGTAGACCAGTGTTGTTTTTCTGCCATTATGTTTTTGTCCTTGACGGAAACTCGTCATGTGACCTAATGTTAACCACCATGGGAGTCAAGTATGAGCACAAAGGGAGAATCAATCAGTTCTAGTGCTTAAATGGTTAATATTTCGCTGTTCCAAATTATCAAATGTTTACACCTCTCTCATTCAGATTAAAAATTCCCTCTGATCAGAGTCTGTTCATATTGAGATGGATACATGAGGAGTTTTTATTCTGATTTGGCAGTTATTCTGATTATTAGGGTCTATGTCAACACAGTCATTGATGTTAAAGCAATAGATACGGTGTAGCTCTGTTCATTTGTCTCCTGGTTTACCTTTTTCTTCTCTGCCCAGGATGGCTTGGACGCGCTGGTTTACGACCTTGACTTCCCTGCCCTGAGGAAAAACAAGAGCATTGACAACTTTTTGAATAGATGTAAGTAGTTCACGTCACAGCGTCCTCTTTTAATATTGATGTCTCTGTGTCTTTCACTTTAACCATTTGTGCTCACAGGCCCCTGTTACATATGAGAGTAAGCCTCGGCTCAGAAAAGGAGACTGTTTTTGGGTCACCGCCTCTATGTAGGCTTGGACACAATAGGTGTCTGCTGCTTGGTGTCCCCAACAAAGGGGCTTTCATAAATGGCTGGTGACCCACATGATGCCTATCCTGATTGCTTCTCTTTTTCTCAGTGCCCACAGACTTGGGAACCCTCATAGTTATGTTTGAGGCAAACCACAACCTCAAGGTCATAATGAGGCTAAATATATCTCTCATCACTTCTATGGTGAAATTGTATTCTGTGCATTCTATACCGTGGAGCTGCACAGGTTACTCAGTAGTTTCACAGCAGCAGAGATACAGTAAACTGCATTTTAGTAATATGTGTGTTGAAACGGTTGCTACAACTTCATTATCTTTTAATGGGAGAACTGTGACTCTTGTCTCTCAGGGGCTTTTTTATGTGAAATAGTTTAAGAGTTTGAAGAAAAACTAAATGCCACTGTTTCATGTTATTTGAATGTTAACCCAAGCTACTTTAAACCCTCAGGCAAAAACTGCCATTATTCCTCCCCTTAGTTAGTCATGGTACAGTACTCTTGTGATATAGCATCCAGTTCTTAGCAATGCATTGATGGATATGGACTAATGGACTCGCTATCTTGTGAGACACTCGTCCTCAATGGCATGCACTGCCTGAAGGGCTCTTTACGCTGAGTTCTATCTTCTGTCTGTTGTGTTTTGCACCTGGCTCATATCAGCTGATTGCTTTATATATTGTATTCTTGGACATATAGTAAATGGTACCCCACACACACAAACCCTTTATTTACCAGTTTAAACATTAAAACCTGGAGATGAATCAGTTTTTTGGCCAGCTAGAGTTTAAAATCGGGGGTCATGATCTTGGAAACCTATCCTCAAAGTGGAAATGACTCGCTCTCAGCAGTTCTAGTGCTAATAGCTCAAGCCTCTGCTGTTATTTTTAGATCAATTGAACTTGGACGCCCTTACATCCCCCTTTTCCATGCATTCCCGTACCAGTCATGACCCATATGAATTAAAAATTATCCCCCTGGTTCAACTATGACCAAATTTGGCTGAACAGTGAATACTACGTCCCCTAGGGGAGCCAGTATTGTAACATTAGGGAGGAGCCAGCTCTCGGTAAGCAATAAACAGCTGTGCAGAAGTGTTTTGAAGCCTTTTCTGTTCTGTTCTGTTCTATGTGCCAACTGGCAGGATGGTCTTATAACTGAACAAATGTGGTTGATTAAGTAAAAGTAAGCTGATAATTTACTATAAACAAATCCACTATAAATATCTGTTTTTAATGAAAAGGACCTGAGTAAGTCACAAGTAACTACCAAGGTGTTTTGAAAACGATTTACTGTCCAGTCACATAGACATCTCATAGTGTTTTAACGTAGAGTGGCTCAAGTTCATCACCTGTTTTCACATGATGCTTATCTGCACAAGGTTGATGGAGACTCCCTTACAAGGTCAATGCAATACAATTGAGTTCAGTAATGTTACAGGGTATTTTTTTCAATTTACATCTTACCCTGATTGTTTTTGTTTCCCAGATAAAGAGACCATTAGTAAAATCCGTGACCTGCGCATGAAAGCAGAGGACTATGAGGTGGTTAAAGTTATCGGAAGGGGAGCTTTTGGAGAGGTGCAATTGGTAAGATTATTCTTTTATCTTGGTGTAAATAGAATCTTACTGATAGTTCTACTATTTGTGTTGTACAGGGTAGAAAAAGTTAATATCTTTTGTTTTCTCTAAAATGTCTTCTTATTTCAACTTTCACAGGTAAGACACAAAGCCACAAGCAAAGTATACGCCATGAAGCTGCTCAGCAAGTTTGAAATGATCAAGAGGTCGGACTCGGCTTTCTTCTGGGAAGAGAGGGACATTATGGCTTTTGCAAATAGTTCATGGGTGGTGCAGGTAAGGTGTTAATAACTAAATCATCCAACAGTGATTTAACCACTTTATTATTCATGGTTGGAACTAATCATTTATCCTTTTCCATGTTGCAGCTTTTTTTCGCGTTCCAGGATGACCGCTACCTCTACATGGTGATGGAATACATGCCGGGTGGTGATTTGGTAAACTTAATGAGCAACTATGATGTTCCAGAAAAGTGGGCGCGCTTCTACACAGCTGAGGTGGTGCTGGCGCTAGATGGAATCCACGCCATGGGGTTCATCCACAGGTAACTTCATTGAAATCAGAGAGTGAATTCTATTGCCCCAGTTTCTGACTTGGAAAACTATTTTATTAATTTGTACCCTGGTGTTATAATTTTCTGGTAATCACACACAGTGCTTTTATTTATTTATTTATTTATTTATATTACATTTTGGGATTATGTTTTTGTTATACTCTTTTGATTGGTGTGTTTGCCACCATTTTGGTTTTATCTCCTCAGGGACGTGAAGCCAGATAACATGTTGCTAGACAAAGCAGGGCACTTAAAACTGGCAGACTTTGGGACCTGCATGAAAATGAATAAGGTACTAACATCCACACACATATAGCAAATATTGGAAAGTGTAAAGGTTTTAGAGGATTTAGTACGCACTTGGAAAATAATAATCATCCCTTTCAGGACGGCATGGTACGATGTGACACAGCAGTGGGAACTCCAGACTACATTTCACCTGAGGTACTGAAATCCCAAGGAGGGGACGGCTATTATGGCAGAGAGTGCGACTGGTGGTCAGTGGGAGTGTTCCTGTATGAGATGCTAGTTGGTGAGTTTTTGATGAAGTAAAACGTCAGGGATAATTTTACTCTTTTTTTTTTTTCCCTAAGAAATGTCCCCAAAACATATAATGTTGAATATTGTAGTAATGTATGTTTATACTGTGCTCCACGCAGGTGATACTCCGTTCTATGCAGACTCCCTTGTGGGGACTTACAGCAAAATTATGAACCACAAGAATGCCCTGACCTTCCCCGATGACAGCGACATCTCCAACGATGCCAAGAATCTCATCTGTGCTTTCCTGACTGACAGGTTAGATAGCAACACACCAAGCAAGTCAAGTACAGGGTCCTTATCTTAAGACCCTCTCCTTGTTTGGGCAGTGATTGTCCTGTGGCATGGAAGGAATCTGGATAGAAATATGCATACAGCTATTTTCTTTTACAGATAAGCACGTATATATGGATGCGACACGAAATTATCAAAATTAACCTCAAGTGTATTTCCCTGAACTCTACAGGGAAGTTCGACTTGGCCGCAACGGAGTGGACGAGATCAAGAGGCATCCTTTCTTCAAGAACGACCAATGGACGTGGGAGAACATAAGAGAGAGTAAGAACATTCTTCCGTTCGCGACAGCAGTTTATTTTCAAACCTCTTTTTCGTTCGACTGTCCTCGCGCCATTAATGCGTTTGCCCAGCGATCCCAGCATTTTCCATTTGACCTACTACAGACAGTTGCAGGAAATTCTTGTTGACGAGCCATTCACTCAGTATCCTTTCCAAGACTGAACGTGATTCCTGATTAGAGTCATATTTGGCAGCAAAGGATTTTTTGCGGCCAACAATGGGGAAGCAAACGTTAATGCGCTGGGATTGACACTGGGGCAGAGAGAGAGGGAGATTAGAGATGAAGGTCTAAATCCAGTAACTATAGCGAGCTCTTTAGTGGGTTTGTATTTAATACTTTACTGGGCTGAAGTCAGCACTTCTGTTTGGGCCACCTCTGTTGTTCAACTGACCAGCTCCGCTAACTGGTCAGTGGTCCTTGTTTTAAAGACTTTTCAAGAGAGAGCTCTGCAATCCAGAACTTCAGTGTAGCTTTCTACTGTTACAGAGACCCATTTATGTACTAATGTATTTCAGAATAAGGCGTAATGAGAACATATGAATAAACTGGCTGAGGCAGATTATGAAGAGTTAAAACAGCCGTACCTTTAACACATAGCAACTTATTACTTGTAATGAACTGTAGCATCCAGGTTTTTAATTTCTTTTATTTGTGTGTGTGTGTGTGTGTTGTGCCATTTGTAGCGGCTGCCCCAGTGGTGCCTGAACTGAGCAGTGACATTGACACCAGTAACTTTGACGACATCGAGGAGGATCGGGGAGAGGAGGAGACCTTTCCCATACCAAAGGCTTTTGTGGGCAACCAGCTTCCCTTTGTAGGCTTCACTTACTACAGCAACCAGCAGTAAGTCTAGCAGATTTTCCCACCACATATGTGACTCTGGCATTAGGCACCACAGTATTTTAGGCCTATGTATGTTTGTTCTTGTCTCTACTTGAAAAACCATTCATTTTCAGTTTCATCTTTGAGAAGCGCTTATAGTCATTGTTAGATGTCCATAATAAAGTGAGGGGTCTCTTAACAGCCTGTTGCGCAGCTCCACCTGCACAAAGACCACTGACAAACGTAGCAGCACAAAGGAAGACAAGAGCCATGTGAGTAGATAAAAATTACACTTTATATGTATATTCACTCAGCGCATTTATCTTTTTTATTAGGATTTATGGTATTTAATGAAAACTTTTCTTTCAGCTTGAGAACCTGCAAAAGAGGATATACCAGCTGGAGGAGCAGCTTCACAGTGAGATGCAGCTAAAGGATGAGTTGGAGCAGAAATGCAGGTATGAAACAGGCCTTTTCTTTTTTGTTTGATTCTGGCTCGAGGTTTTTTGCAGCCTTGATGTTCTTACACTCTTTCTCCACACTTCCCTTTATCTTTTTCTTAAAACAGCCAAGAACACTAAAAAAAAATGTGTGATAATATTGTAATATATCGGTAACTCCCCCCATTTGTTTTGTTGTTAAGGTCTGAAATGGTTCCATTACTGGTAGAAGCTGCATGTATCTGTCTCAGGGGTTAATATCAGTGTCATGTAAGAAAAGATCTTGAGTAATTTTCTTTCCTATTCTCCCCCTAGGACATCAAGCACGAAGATTGACAAGATCATGAAAGAACTGGATGAAGAGGTTCAACTTTGCTCATATTGATCAAACCAATGACACAGTTTTATTCATGAGATACATAAATAACAAACACACCCTGTCTAGACTCACTAAAAGTGTGTCACCAATAATGCCCCTTTAAAAAGCACATTTAAATTAATTAAGTACTGACGCATGAATAACCTCTGTGTTGTTACTTGTTATAGGCAAACCTCAGGAAGAATGCAGAGGCCAGCATGTCTCTGCTGGAGAAAGACAAGATCATGCTGCAGCATAGATTCACCGAGTACCAAAGAAAGGCCGACCAGGAGGCTGAAAAGAGACGCAATCTGGAAAATGAGGGTAAATTGGAGCGAGGGAGCGACGTAGTCAGTATTTGAATGTAGTTTTGTTACACGGTGATGCCCCCGTCTTCTCAGTCTCATTTGATCTGGCCAAGACGTGCATATCCCTAATGGATTACCCGATAGCATGGTGTGACTTACTTTCTAGTTAGCTGTTGGACTGCAAATGAACCTGTTACTTCCCCTTACCTATACACAGGGTTCCTGTGGGGTCCTTAAAAGTCTTGAATTTATAAATCTGCATTTTAATACCTTAAAAAAGTCTTTAAAATGTATTCAATTTGATATAGTAGGTCTTCGGTTATGTTGCCATAAACTTGTTCGCTGTATTGTATTTAAATGTGTCTGTTAAATGTCCAAGCTGCAAAGAAAGTAAATGTTGGTCTACTCAGTTTCACCTGTTCCAACCTGACAATTTATATTGAAATTAGGAAATAATTATCGCTAACTTTACAGCCCTGGTGAGAAATGACTTAGAACGGTGGGAATCAAGGCGTTGGAGTAAATAAATACATTTTCCTAAATTCTAGGTGAATTTTTGCCAGTATGGGTGTGAAACGGGCATTAAGTTCTTGCATACATGGCAGAAATGTATAATGCAGCATTGGAGGTTCAGGCATTTATGGATTTGGTAACTATTATGAAGGCTCTGTCTAATCCATGTGATTGGCTGATTATTCCTTTAGTGTCAACCTTAAAAGAGCAACTTGAAGATATGAGGAAGATCAGCCAAAACTCTCAGGCTTCAAATGATAAGATTGTCCAGCTACAAAATCAGGTATGCAACAGTAACAGTCCCATGGAAACACTCAAATCTGTTACTAATATGAACAGTTCACAACAAAATACTTGTACTGCATCTGCCACCTCTGAAATGTAAGTGTCTAGTATGGCACTTGTACTATGCGCTACCTGTGTACTAAGGCTTATTTCCTGCCTGTGTTTTGATGGACAGCTGGAAGAGGCCAATGACCTGCTGCGAGCGGAGTCAGACACCGCAGCCAGGCTGAGGAAGAGCCACACCGAGATGGCCAAATCCATGAGTCAGTTGGAGAGTTTGAACCGCGAGCTACAGGAGAGGAGCCGTGCAGCAGATGGAGAGAAGGCCCAGCTGGAGAAGGAGCTGCTGCTCCTGCAGAGCACTCTGGACTCGGAGAGGAGGAACTACAGCCAGGGCTCTGAGGAGATCAGAGAGCTGCAAGGTAACAACTCATTCATACTAGGGGTGTGCATCACTAGGTCCCTGACGATTCGATTCGATTCCGATTCAGAGGGTTACCATCTGATTATAAACGATTGTGGATGCACTCCCGCAATAATTCATATTTTTCTCACTATATGAGAAAAACATCTTAATCTGACTACTATTTTTAAAACTAAATGCATTTCTAATGATCCATAATGAAAACAAGCTGATGAATTTGCTTCCATTATCTTTTATTCTGGAAGGTTATACATGTACCTGACAACATATTAGATTGCAAAGAACCAATGGGAAGATGAACATGATTATTCATGTTCATCGTGTTCCCAAAATACTTCATTGGCGCACGACACGCCCCCCGCAGATACTGTGGCTTTTGTCTAGTTCCCCTTTCCCTCGACTTCATAGAAACCACAATGTTTCCATATACGCGTTTTTAACGGAGTTGTAGGCGCCGCATGGATTGGTTTTTCTGCCATGTTTTTGTTTTGTGTGTGCATCACCGTAAACTGTTCGGGGCGGTGCGGCGGTCGCAATTTAGTTCTGCCTTTTTAGTTTCACTGTACAGGTGTAACGTTACATTCAGAACATCGATTTTTGACATTTCTGCATCAATCTATAATCAGGCACGTCCGCATCATGATGCATCGAAGAATCTATTTTTTTTCTGCACCCCTAACACATACACAACCCAGTACTAAAGTCAGATTTGTAACATATTCCCAGGAATGTATTTTTGTCCTCTAAAGTGGACAAGAGTTTCACAGCTTTACTTAAACAAAATTTAAAATAAAAAAAAAATGTGTTCACTACAAAGGACATCTGAAAAAGCTGTTGCACTTTTGCATCGTGCTGTTTCCAATCAAGACAATTATTTAATGTAAAAAATCCATGACCATTACTCTCCTGGGTCTCAGGAGAATATGACAAACTGTCCCATTGCTGCTGAGGCTTTACAATGAAACCTATGAGATGTTTTACATTGAATAACATGACCATGACTTTGTTTATATTTCTCAGCGAGGATGGCTGGGCTGCAAGAGGACAACAAAAACTTGAAGCTCAGTCTCTCTAAAGTGGAGTCAGAACGCAAACAGTCCCAGGAGAGGAGCAATAACCTTGAGAAGGTATACAGTTTTATGTACAAATATAAGATATTTTCATTAAAATTCATCATTTTTAACAGTTGCTGTTTCCTTTTAAGAAATAATTCTTCTCTATTTTAAGAAAGTACACTATACTTCTAGTATAATGATATATGGACAGTTATGTTTACAATTTGCTTCATGTTATTTGTTTGTGCCTTGCTCTTCTGTCAATAGGAAAAAAATAATCTGGAGATTGACCTGAACTACAAGCTGAAGACGTTGCAGCAGCGTCTGGAGCAGGAACAGACTGAACACAGGGTGACGCGGGCACAACTCACAGACAAATATGAGTCTATTGAAGAAGCCAAATCAGCCGCCATGAATGGTATGCCAGGCCAATGTCACAGCATGCCCAAAACTGCTCTTTTTCACACTGCTATTTCACCTCACTTCTTTTTCTTCATAGATTCATGTTTTGCCTTGTTCCTTTCTCTATTTTTAAAGCCTCTCTAAATTTCTATTTAAATATTTTCCTCACCCCTTACCCTTTTCCTTACCCCCCCTCGGGGTTGTTTGGGTAGGAGGAATTTAAGGAGGGTAATACATTTGGCGTGTTGAGACGGTGCCTCATTTAAATACGTTTACAGATGGACTCGAAGCAGATTTAGCAATAGATCTGTACAGGTGATTTCATATATTTCACCATGCATCAGCACAAAGTTCAGATTAATTTTCTCCTTGAATATATGGCCTCACACATCCATGTAACTGTTTTTTTTACGTAATACAGACAGTCAGGACCATGCACTGAATAACAAATAAAATGAAGAGATATGTTTGACTTTGTACATTGTGAATACAATGACATGCGTGATGTTCAGTTTATATTATCATCATTTACAAAGCAAAAATTAACTAACTCTTCTGTCATTTTTCTCCACAAGCTGTTCAGCAGAAGATGTCAGAGGAGAACGGGGCGAGGATGCGAGCAGAGGGCCGAGTGGTGGAGGTTGAGAAGCAGTGTTCTATGCTGGAGTTCGACCTCAAGCAGTCTGTGCAGAAGATGGAGCAGCTGATGAAGCAAAAGGAGAGGCTGGAGGATGAGGTGTGCAACGTGGCATTTAAAATCCTGAAAGTGTACTACTGCATGTCTAGTAGAGGTGCCTTCATAAAAGCACGCGTTTTATGCCTTTAACGTCTCACCTCTCATTTACCGTCGTTGTCCAGGTGAAGAATCTGAGGATACAGGTAGAACAGGAGTCAAGCAAGCGCATTCAGGCCCAGAACGACCTGAAGAGCCGCACACAGGATGTTGACCGTCTAAGGTGTACAGAGAAGCAGCTCAAACAGGAGATCAACACAGCACTAGAGGGGAAACGCTCGCTGGAGTTTCAACTGGCTCAGCTCACCAAGTAAGTGATCCACCTATGCTACAATAATTAAAATGAATTGCAATTGTAAATATTACAAGAAAAACATTGCATTCACAAGGAAAAATGCCATTGTAGTAGTTAATTTTACTAGAAGCTAAGCGGCAGTAGCTCCAGCCCAGAGTCTCATTTTCTTTTTCTACTGCCCTGGCCAGTAATACTCTTTGAAAGTCAAGGCGTAAATTGCTTTACAATTGCCTGTTATTTTCAAATAAGTGCTATTATTGAGGCTTAGAAGGTGACTGCCAAAGCGGTTCTGCGACAGTATTTACACCACAGGATTAGTGCTTAACCCCAAGTCCAGCTCCATCACTCCATTGCTAATCTTGTGGCTAGCTCTGCAGCGGGTACCACTGGTTGTACTGCTGACTGCATTTGGCTCAGTTTCCTTTTGTTGATGATTATTGCTTCAAAAAATGTACTCCATGTGTATACTCATCTAGATACTTGCATTAATCAAAGACATGAAAATGAAATATTTAATGCACTTTGCCATTTTACCAGACAATACAGAGGCAACGAGGGACAGATGAGGGAACTTCAAGACCAACTTGAGGCCGAACAGTATTTTTCTGTAAGTATATATTATATATTTTTAGATTCAGGTCCTTCACGCTGCTTTAGAAAAACACTCGCTAATTTACGTCTGTTCTTCCTCAGACGCTTTACAAAACTCAGGTCAAAGAACTAAAAGAAGAGATTGATGAAAGGAACCGGCAGGTACAAGACGCTCACAAAAAGGTGCAGGACTTGTGCAGTGAAAGGTAAGAGATCCTACACACTACAGCTCCACCTGTACTAATGCAACAACTCAAAAATGAGAGGTTTTGTTGTTGATTTTTTTTTTTTTTTTGTAATTAAGCTGTTTTTATTGTACACACAGGGACTCCTTGTCTGCCCAGCTGGATCTGACAGTGACCAAGGCCGAGTCGGAGCAGCTCGCTCGGGCGCTGCAGGAGGAGCAGTACTTTGAGCTCAGCCAGGAGAACAAGAAAGCAACAACTAGACATAAGCAGGAGGTTGGAGAAAAGGACGCCACAATTGCTCGGGTAAACAGATCTTTATGAAGTTAGTAACAGGTCATTCATATATTTGGCTCCCAAGTTAATGTCTGATCATTTGTCTCTCTATAGCTTGAGGAATCCAACAAAACACTGACCAAAGATGTGGAGAACCTCAGTAAAGAGAAGACTGAGCTAAGTGAGAAACTGCATACTCAAGAGGAAGGTACTGTCTGCTTATTTGTGTTTTTACCTCTGTCTTTGTTCTGCTGTATTTTATTGATGTCCTTTTTATGAGGAGTCTCTTCTTTTTCACAGAGTATGCAGCTCAGAAGGAAGAGATTGCAAATACAATCAAAGCTACCTATGAAAAGGTTCTCAACACAGAGCGCACACTTAAGACACAGGCAAGTCAGAGGTTATTTTAAACACTTCCCCTGCAGCAGCTGCAACAGAGGAGAAAGTGTGCTGATGCTATTCTATTATTAATCAACACTAATGTTGCAGGCGGTAAACAAGCTGGCGGAGATCATGAACCGCAAGGACATGAAGCTGGACCAGAAGAAGAAGGGCAGTACTGCCGATCTGCGGAAGAAGGAGAAGGAGAACCGCAAGCTTCAGCTGGAGCTTAACCAGGAGAAGGAGAAGTTTAACCACATGGCCATTAAGTATCAGAAGGAATTAAGCGAGATGCAGGCGGTGAGTAAATATCTGGTCCATGGGCCACATCAGGTCTGCAGAAAATTAATAAATTAATAACATGTGAGTGAAGACAATGCACTCTAGTTTCTAGGACAGAGTGCATCGTCGTAGAAACTCTGTAGCACTTCAAGATTCCCTCCTCCTTCTTGTTCTTCTTTTTCTTATTCTTCTTGTTCTTCTTCTTGTTGCTCTTCTTGTTCTTGTTCTTCTTCTTCTATAGCATTTAGTTGTAAAACCTATGAGATGGTCATATTTTGGAAATCATTTACCCACGGGATCTAAATGCTACAAATCCATCATGTGTCTATGGATTATTTGGAGTAGCCAAACACAAGCTGCTTCTTTCACCAGGTAGAACACTGATAGTGTCAAACTCAGTTCAGTTTGCCAATCAGTTTCCTTCTGCAAGTATATTTTTGGAATTCCAGACCGTTTCTGTCTTGTCTTCTCTGTCTGTACATGTGTATGGTGCGTTCGAGTGTGGCTCATACTGTAATGTATTTTATAAGTCAAAGCATTCAAGCATGTGCAAATTCAGAAATCTATACTGAAATGGCAACAAAGCTTGCATAAAGTCGCAAAATTTATAGTTTGTAAATAATATATTTTTAATAAATATATAGCTGTACACCTATCTTGCACTCTAGCATTTAATACTATATCCCATTCATTTCTACATAGACAGATGTTAAATATTCTGTTAAAAAAATGTCTTCCCAGTTATTTTCAGCAAGCTCCACAATATTTTTGTACAGTACAGTCCCCCAGGTTTTGCTATAATAATTTTCAACTTCTTTTACTGCAGCATACTATATACTAAATGTATATTCAATATGTATACATTTTGTATTGATTCAATTCAACATTTCCAAACAGCAACTGGCAGAAGAATGCACATATCGCAACGAGCTCCAGATGCAGTTGGACAGCAAGGAGAGTGACATCGAGCAGCTCCGGGAGAAACTAAACGACCTGCAGCAGCGAATGGACAACTCTAGTGTCACCAGTTTGCAGACAGATGAAACAGACAGTAACATCGCAGGTACGCTCTCTGCAGGGGTTACACACACACACGGCTGCTGCAGCTTTTACTACACAAGTCTAAAATTCAGAACCCCTGCAGGTACTATTTGGTACCATGTAATGAAAGTAGTCACTTAAGATTTCTATTGTTATGGATCATGACCTGCTTGTTTAAAGTAGGTTATATTTGGACTGGGTTTATCAACAACACTGTCAGTAACACTAAAACCAGCCACATAGGAAATGATTAAAGAGTGAGGGATACACTGTTTAACTTGCACTCATGATGGGTACATTGTGTTTGTGTTGAGTCAGCTCAGCTAACCTTATAATTGAATACTCTTCCAAACTCACTTGAACTTAATGGTGTGAGACGCTCAAGAAACAAAACAGGAATTCCCATTTTTTCCACTCTTTATGCTGAGTGTTTTTTTCCCCCCTGTTTGTAGTAGATAAAGAAACTTCTTTTTATTTTAGTCATAAGTTTTACTCAACAGGTACCTGTGGTTTTGTGTTTAATACATTACAAGGAAGAAAGCTGCGGTTGTTTTAGTTTATGGTTCAAGTTGTCATTCCAGATGTTTAGATTAATATCTGTATGACTTTCTTCTCTCCAAATACAAACTAACACGCCTTTTATCTCCTTGTTTTAGCACTGTTTCTGAGTGCTGGTGTCTGTGGTTAAATCATTCTCTCTCTATTTCCCTCATATCCAGTCGGTTCTCCTTGCTCTCCTTATCTTTGTAACTCCTATTCCTTTCCCTCTGTGAGTAACTGAGTGGACGAGCCCCTATATTGCCTGGCCTGCGCTGCAGCTGTTTAGCGTGTGTGTGTGTTTGTGCCTTTTCGTTGCCTCTGATTTTCTTAAGTGATTCTTTTGCCAGAGGTGAGAGTGCCATCTCTGTTGGGGGAATTCAGCAACACTTTTGAAAGAAGCCTGACAGAGTGGGGAGCAAAATGCAGAACTCATAATTCGCAAAATGTTCAATAATCAGCCAAAGTGGTAACCACATTAGGTCAGAGGTTACTATCACGCTAGGCTTAACATTATCGCTCTCAGCACCTTTCAAAATGTGTCTTCCAAGTCTTCTAGGTTTTAGTTTCCGGACACATGACACATGTAGAGTAGTGGCATGTTCACCCAGAAGTACTGCTCGTTTTGGACACGGTTATCTCCCCTCACAGTGTCACATTTAGTTAGCCCCCCTTTGGTTCACTGTTCCCCTTCAGCTTGTGTTGTTGCAGCTGCATGTACTTGAAATGATTTTAACACTGTTCTCTGTAACCCGCAAATGCACATCTTTGTTTCTATGAAAGGAGTGAGTGAACAAGCTAAGACAACAAAATACTAATTCTTCAAAGAAATGTTGCTATTATTATTATTAACTGGCAAGTCTAAAATCTTACATGCTCTGTTAACATGCTGTGATAATAACTTGCCCATGTTTCTCTAATACTTTCTTGGCGAATGGGGAGTTTAAAGCAGCACTGTCTTGTCACCTACTCCGATACAGTTACCTTAACGCTGGCAGAACTCCCTTAGGGGATTCACCTGGTGTTTTGAAACAGTTATAACCTCTATCACTTGACTTTTCATTTTTCTCCCAGTTGAGTTTGGATTTGCATGGTCCTTTTTTTTCCCCACAGTTTCTTTTACTTTGTGGTATTGATTTATAACTTTCACGTCTCGGCTGCTTTTCAGAATCCAGATTGGAAGGCTGGCTGTCGATTCCTAATCGTGCTAATATCAAACGATATGGATGGAAGAAGCAGGTAAGGCTGTTGTAGCACGGTGCGTCCTCTCTGTGTGTGTGCTGTGTCGACGTGTGTTGGACGCGCTGACGACCCGTCCTGTTGTTCTTTTCTCAATGTGCAGTATGTGGTGGTGAGCAGTAAGAAGATTCTGTTCTACAACGATGAGCAGGATAAAGAACAATCAAATCCCTCTATGGTACTAGATATCGAGTAAGTATTTCTCTTCCTTTTTGTTACCAGCTTTACCGAAGTATCATCACAGAAAGAGCCTTTTTTTTCATATAAATCTTGCAAAATTTTATAACTGAGTTTCTGAAATCGTCCACAGCAAACTATTCCATGTAAGACCAGTCACACAAGGAGATGTGTACCGAGCAGAGACAGAGGAGATTCCAAGAATATTCCAGGTAGGAGGCTCTTTCCTGTCATTTGGTTAGAATTTTTTTTTTCTTTTTTCCTCCCCAGCCTTGACTTGATCTTGATCTATATAGAAATAACAACAAACAAGTCAAATGACATCTACAAACAATTTGTGGACTGTAGTCTTCAACAAATTTATATACAACTTTTTAACAATTTAAGATCTAATTAACATACAACTTAAAAGAATAAAGCCAAATATATTTTAATGTTGGTGTGAAAGTTTAAAGGTGTAAGTGATGGTTCTAAGGAAGAAAAATGGAAATTTTCTGCCTTTGTATCCTCGTCTTTTCTGAGATGAGCTACATGTTGTTTGTGTTGATCCTGGCGTCCTGTGTGTTACAATAAGCGTCCGTGTGAAACACAACAGCGGAACCAATGTTTAGCGGCAACAAAATACAGGAAACGAAAATGAAATGAATATTGTAATGGAATATATATTTTTTTAATTGATTCGAGTCAACTAACCATTTCTCTGGATTGAAGTAGTGAATCTGATCCTGTCATATTGGGAGCTGCCCTGCTCAGCGTCAGAAATGCTTATTTTAACTCCCAAACTGCTCTGTCCACGCTCAGATTCTGTACGCCAACGAGGGTGAGTGCAGGAAGGAGGCGGACATGGAGACGGTCCCTCAGGGCGACAAGACCAACTGTCTTCCACACAAAGGCCACGAGTTCATCCCTACGCTATATCACTTCCCTTCCAACTGCGAGGCCTGCGCCAAACCTCTGTGGCACGTCTTCAAGCCACCGCCAGCCCTGGAGTGTCGCCGCTGCCACGTCAAGTGCCACAAAGACCACCTCGACAAAAAGGAAGACGTTATCGCTCCTTGCAAAGGTGAGGTTTGGAACGTATTAGCTCTTAGGAGTCTGAGTGTATTTCAGCCGTTTTTTAATACTTTGGATTTTGCTTTTTGTATTTCTTTTCCGAAAAAAATATTTACTTTGGTGTCATTTTTTTCAGTGTGTGACTTTACAGTTTTGTTTTTTTTTTGATTTGACATGCTGAATTAACACACTGAACTTAAAACACACAAAAAACATGAAATCTGAGTAGGGAGAAGTTAGATTCTTTACTGTTTTTCACCAGAAATATGTTGAACGAACCATTTTTATAACTTAGAATGAACATATACATTGAAAACTTGAAAAAATTATATCAAATTTAGTGAATGACAAATTTATATATGACTTTACATGAAAATGCAGGCAATGCCTCAGGCGTTTTTTAGGACAACTGTATACAACTGTTTACAAAACAATGTGGTGTCACAATATGAAGCCACAAACATGTTCAATGAACCATTTTACAACTCAGAAAAATATATACAACTATTCATAAAAACAATCAGGTGTCACAAGATGCCACACATCTGATTGGTTGATGTAGTGCAATTTTCCACCAATAGGATTTTTTTTTCATGCAAACACGTCCCTTAGAAGTCTGTTTTTACCATCTCTTCATGCACCAAACACACCAAATGTGATGACAATATTCCAGAAAATTCCGTTCCTGCTGTGTATCACCAGTCTGTTTGTACTTGGCCTTTCAACACAACTGACTTCATAGAATTACTTTGAAATCTGCATTTTCCACTCCAGTTAAAAGGATTCGGCGAGGCTCCGTCTACGTCATCTTAAATCAGTTATGTGATCTGGATGTGAGGGCGTGTCCAGGGACTCCTAAGGGTCTGAACTTTGTGATTTTTGACGCTGTACACTTGTTTGACTTTGACATTTTATTTGCCACACTCCATAGTAAACTACGACGTGACCTCTGCCCGGGACATGCTCCTATTGGCCCTCACCCAAGACGAGCAGAAGAAGTGGATCGGCCACCTTGGGAAGAAGATTCCTAAAACTCCACCGACGACATTTTCAAGAGCCTCACCTCGTTCTATGTCCACTCGCTCTGGACCCAACCAGTCTTTCCGCAAGAACCCTAAAAGCAATACAGGAAAGCTGAGGTAACTCGACACTTTGGGGACTAATGGCCTTCAAGCCACTTGTTATTTTTATTTTTGAGTGAAAAAGCTTTTTTTTTTTTTTTCTTCCCCCAGACGTAATTGCATGGCATACAACTAGGCTCTGTCATATTGTTTTAGGTTGTAAGTGAGGGTGTGTTGCAGTCAGAAGTCTTATTTTATCCCGTGGTGGGCTGACATGTGGTCGAGTCAGTCACATGACCTGCTGTTTGTCTCCTGTGTTGTAGCCGAGCGCAGTCCAGCCTCCAAGCAGCAGACACAACATCCAGCACTTGTTGACAAGAAGTCCTTCAGAAAGTGTTGATGTTTTTTTTTTTTTTTTTTTAGCTTTTCTTTACAGCTTCAAACTTGTCTATTTATTATTAATTGTGTTCCTGGGTGTTTCTAACATGAGACACGTCTTGGTTGGTTGGTTGGTTGGTTTGTGGACCCCTGGGCTCTTTTCCAGTCGACACTTGGGGATTCTCGTTTTTCTAATTGGCACTAATGTGTTGTTGGGCTCAATGACTAACTTCTAGACTTACTAAACAAACCCCACTTGGAATTTGGACCACATTAACCCAAAAAGACCCAGCGCTACTTGTGTGTCAGTTCCCAAATGAATGTTTCTCCATTCAACCTTTTTTTTAAGCGATATATCACCATTTATTATAATATTATCCTCCTGTATGTTGTGATTTTTCCAGTGAAAATCAGGTATTTTCCTGTATTTAATTAACCGATCATGTAGATGTGCATAGAAGCTCTGATTTAAGTTGAGGGTTATTATATCAGAAATAGAAAAGAATGAAAAATAAGTGACTTTTCCAGCAAAGATATCAATAACTGAATGTATAAACAAGTTTCTACACCCACTGTCATTTGTCAAACTCCATGGGTTTTACTGGTGAATCAGTGTTAAAGAAGATGACAGTGTTTTCACATTCACTACGAAGCCTCTGAACGTCCAAATGGGTCATATCTGATGACCATGAAACAATGACAAACTGTATTTTACCTGAATTATTTCAACACATTGATAGGTTTAGTGGTTCAGAAGTGGTTCAACCTTTCAGATCAGTAGATGATTTTGGTTGCCAGTAGCTGTTTGGGTCTTTGAGGGTTAAGGACATTATTTGTCATACATGCAAAGGTGTTAACGGTGAAGTGTCTGTAAACCAGATTTCCTGTTGAATGTGGACGTCATATTGGGTTACTAACCAATGTAAAAAAAACTGTCTTGTCTTTCTTTTACTGGACAACTTTCTCTGTTTTTTTTCTTTCAGCTAACCATCTGAACCGTTGGATTTTTTTCTGGACTGTACTTTCCCTTCTACTCCCTCCTTCCTCATCAACCTCAAAAAAAAAAAAAAAAAAAAAATGGAGAAACTTGTATTCCATAGAGAACTCAGTAGAAAAAAAAATCTGAAAATGACCAACGCTGGAGTATTTTCATCAGTCAGACACAAGGCATCGTGGACATGAAGCAGCATGCTACGCTCCCCAACACCGCTTTTTCCAGTCAAGAAAAGCAAACTTATCATCCAACGCCACAACCTCGCAGCTGTCCATTTCTACCAGAAGATGGCACACTTGTTTCAAAGCTAAAGACAGACAGGGGCACAATAGAAGAGCTCATTTGATGGAGACATTCTGGGTTTCTTTTTTACATGATATTATCAGTTGTGATGGAAATGGAAAGGTAGAAGGGGGTTTTGCTGGGACTCGGTTTAAGGTACTGTCATACAGCGGTTACAGATGTGCAGCGAGTGCTTGTGTCTCAGGGGTGAGAAAAATGATATCTATTTTGTAATTCCTCCCCCCACCTGACAGATGCTCGAACTAAACGCAAACATACTTCTGTTTCCAGCGTACACAAATGACTGATGCCTTTATCTAAATGTCTTTGGCCTTTTTTGCCTTCATTCTTATAACTCCGCAAGTCACTTATCAGGTTTGGGACATGAGTATTAGCTGTTTTGAGTATTGAGTGAGGAGCATGCAAGATCACCATTTAAGTCTATGCATTATTTTTATTATTATAATTATTTTTATTGCTCCAAGCCATAAGGAAGATTCCATTGTAATGGCACACAGGAGTCCTAAAACTTAATGATTTTTTTTTCTGTTTATTTGGTACATTGTAATATTTTTTCATGTATTGTTTATTTTTTTGTAATGTATTGCCTTACATTGATTCATAGATAAATGGTTCAAAAGGAAAACATTAAGTTAACAAATGTAAAACTGCACTGTTTGAATTGTAAATTATTTGTAGAAGACTAAACAGGTGTAGCATTTGGCCCACCTAGTGCCTTAACCTTTGGATATTGATTTTACTGCCATATCTGTTTTTCTTTCTCCTTCTCCAAAACAAGACAAATCTTAACTCTTCCATCATTTATTTTATAAAAAAAAATCACCACACATTTGTGGTTTTATCGCAACTTATTTTCTCTGGTTTGAGTATATAAAATATATATATTAGATTACCTCTTTATGGACACATTGCAATAGATTTAGCGTGTCAAAGCAAACTCCCCACACAGTTCATATCATTACGACAAATTTCGGGATGGTGTACTATAATATAAACAAGTCTACCTGTGTCAACTATTGTCCTTGTTAACAATTGCAAGTTGTTTCTTAACATGGTAATGTCCCGTTAATGCAAACCCCCCGCAATGTATATAAAGAAAGACATAAGGATTAAGGAATACCTCCGCAATCTTTTTATTTGTAACTTTTTTTGTTCAGTTAAAAAGCACTGGAACTATGATCTACTCTTGTCTTGGATAATTTGCATGGTTAATTGCATTGGAGTCCGCACTGATGGATATGTCAATAAACATATCTTTATCATTCACTGTGTGTTCAGTTCCGTGTTACAAATGACTATTGTGGCTCATATTTCTATTATCAGGCAGTTTCATCAGTTCCTAGAAGGTAACCACAGCCTCATCCTGTGTGATAAGAACCTTATGACCTATTGTAGTTTCTTTAGAGGTACATTTTATGTATAAGTGGAGTATAAAAATCTCAGTCATCGGAAAAAACCATACGTCATGCAACGCTCCCGTTTACTCCTCCTATGCTCTGTGTGCAGGATGTCTAGCAGATGTCAGATCGCATCGATGAGTGGTTCCCAGCGTGTTGCAGCGTCATTCTATTTAAATGAAGTTCTGACTGAGAACTAGCCAACTCTTCATTCGCGCTCCGGTAGACTTAACAGAAAAACAATTAAGTAGTAGAGAAAGTAAATCATTGCCAAATATGCCGGTGTTTACAGGTACGCTCTAAGTTAAATACTGCCTATTATTTAATATGGAAAGGATAATAAAAACCTTTGTAACTGCACGTGTTTTAGTGTTTAACGTGAATTAAATTTAGCATGGTCGCTTAGCTAGCTTTAGCATGATAAGCAGTTAACATGCTAACCTGGTTAGGCAATATGTCAGCCTTGCTAGGCCATTGTAGTTACTGTTTCACTACTGTTACGATATTATAGTCATGAGAAGTTAAAACAGATACACTGCGGCATTTTTGCTACTTTTCCTTACTGGAGTCATTACAGTGTGATTTATGTTGCCGGCTGCGTTAGCTGGAATGTCACACAAACAGGGAAGCAGCTAGCTAGTTAGCTACTGTAGCTAACTATAGGCTAGCAATCGTAGCAAGGAAATAGTTTTAAGTAAAGTGACGGAACTCGTTATTTGAAGACATCATGCCTCCTCAAGCTGCAACCGTGTTGGGTCTGTGGTTGTAGGAATAAGCCTTTATGTATGTCAGGTCTACGGTTCTATCTGTTGAGCAGAACCGCTCCTTTCAATCCCTCAGTTAGCTAGTGATTCTAACGCTGCTAGCAAAAACATGAGTGTTGTTAGCTTTAATGCTGTTAAGTACAGGTGCGGCTGGCTGGAGACAAAACAGTTATGTAGAACACAAGTTTGCTGTTATAGCGCTGTAGTGATATTTTTAAAGTAGTGATGAGTTGTGTTATGTTAGTACATTAGCAGCCACATAGCTGTGTATCTGTTAGCTCTCAGCTCGACAGGTACTTGGAGTATCCAGTAGCTCTCTTGATTGCTGGGTACAGTTTGTGCAGCTAGATGCTGTGTCATACATGGAGGCAGTGTGACAAAAGTTATGATGGTCAACATTCACCCAGCGCCTCTATGGATTTACTTATGTGTCTCTATCATTTCTTTCAGTAAATGTGAAATGGGGCAAAGAGAAGTTTGATGCAGTCGAGCTGAACACGGAGGAACCTCCCGTTGTTTTCAAGGCTCAGCTCTTTGCTTTAACAGGAGTTCACCCAGACAGACAGAAGGTCATGGTGAAAGGAGGCACTCTGAAGGTACTATCAGACACAACAATCACACTAGGATTTTAAGTCCATGTATTCAATCATTACTATGTCATTTTCGTCAATACAGATGATTTAGGGTATTATTTTCTTTCACAGTCAACAACAAAACCAAGAAGGTTTGATTCTGATAGCTTGCTGTAAATATAATATATAAAAATAGAAATCATAGTATAAATCACAATTTACCATAATTTTCTGGTTGATGTCAAAACAGGCTCTAATACTTTGGACTAATTTCAATGTTAATCTGGTTCACATTAATATAGATATTTTCCTTCTCTGTTTTTAAATATAACTGTTCATGCGACTGTCATTTTGTTAAATATCTTTGTAAACATTAGAATGTAAAATAAAGTCTGTTTTGGACTGATGGGACACTGTGGACCTTCAGCAACCGCCAACCATTACATCCAGTTGGTGCGTCCGGGCTGTTTGTAGTGATTCTTCTGTCAGTTAGTAGTAAATATGTTCAGTTTATTAATTTTAACCTGCAGAACTGCTTGCTACATTATTCAGATGATGTTGGCATAATGTTGAGCTGCAGATGAACCACGTTTATGGTTTATGTATCAATAAATTGAATATCATAATTTTTTCAGATAATTTTAAAAAATTGATCTTACTCCTATTTTTATTATGAAAAGATGAAATACTGCCACACTGGGGAACATTATTAATTTGGGCACTGCAGTCCTGATTTTACGACAATAATAAATATTTCTTAAGATGATCAGTGTCATGTCTCCATTTTAGGACGATGAGTGGGGGAACATTAAACTGAAAAATGTGAGTATGGGAATGAGTTTCAACTCTTTCTTCAGAGTTTTGTATTAAAGGTAGCACATTTCTGAGTATTTCTGGGCATTTGTCTTGTTTTTGTAGGGAATGACTCTGCTGATGATGGGTTCAGCTGAAGCCCTGCCCGAGGAGCCTGCAGACCGGCCCATGTTTGTCGAGGACATGACGGAGGAGCAGCTGGCCTCCGCGGTGAGTAAGCCTCAAAATTACCGGCCACACTAAAACAAATATGGTGGTGTTTTTTTCAACACTGACGTGGCTGCATAAATGGTTTCTTGCCCCCCTGCCCCCCTCCCACTATGCTACTTACTAACAATTACTATAAAGTAAATGTACAACATGTGTCTGACCATCAGATGATCAATTTGGTAAACATTTGTTTACATGTGATTTTTGATATGGTGCATCGTAAACTACCAATTGTCAGTCATAGACATATTGCATATATTAATGATTCAAGAGTAGCAGTTGTGTTGATGCTAACTGCTAAAGCTGTCATACAATGGCTGGGATTCATAGCAAGATGATTCACTGTGATGTGATTAGATTAGATGAAACTATTAATCCCACGACGGGGAAGTTCAGTGGTTGAGGCAGCAACAAGAAAATGTGCATGCATTAACACAGTGCAAAAAATCAACCAAACAATACCCAAAAATAATAGTAAGTAATAAAACTCTATAGGCCATTTAGATATTTACATAAAAAGTGGAATTGCAATATGTCTGGACTATTTGAAAATACATAAAATAAAAATAAATTAGAATAAAAAGAAGATAAAATAAAAATAAAATATTATAACTCGTACATTAATTTTATACAATGTTTCTGAAGTTGTTTTGTGAATTCTAAAAGGAAACATGTTGGCTGCATGTTTTATTTGTAACTTCCATGACTGTCTTATTGGAGAAGTCTTCATGTGTCATTTTCAGATGGAGCTGCCTTGTGGGTTGACAAACTTGGGCAACACCTGTTACATGAACGCGACAGTGCAGTGTCTGCGCTCGGTGCCAGAGCTAAAAACTGCACTCAGAAGGTAAATTTTTACACTAATACTGGGTATGAACATATTAAGAAGTCGAAGACAGAGCATTTGGTTCATCTCCAATAATTTGTTTTCCTCTGTAGGTATTCAGGTGCCCTACGATCTTCAGGGGCAAACGCCCCATCTCAGTACATCACAGCAGGTGTGAGGCACAGTAAACTGAAGTTAAAGCAATGTAGTGGATAAATGTTTTCAATTGCAGACTTTATATTTTGGTATCCTAATGACTTGTTGAATAAAATGTACATTTGTTCCTGTTTTTTCCAGCCCTTCGTGACCTTTATGAGACCATGGACAAGACCTCCTCCAGCCTCCCACCCATTATTTTGCTGCAGTTCCTTCACATGGCGTTTCCACAGTTTGCTGAGAAAGGAGATCAAGGCCAGTACCTCCAGCAGGTGAGCAACATCTCTTCACTTTTAGACTTTTGGTTAGAGTAGAGTAAATCTTTATTGTCACTATTGGAGGAACAATGAAAATCTGTTAAACAGCTCTGTTCTGCTAAGCAGCAGATTCTTAAAGTGCAAAAAGAGACTGCATATAAAAACTAAAATTATACTGAAAATATATACTGAAAAATACCAACAATATACAAAACCACAAAGAAATAATGAAAATATACAAAAGGTCAACTCTATACCACAGATAAAGGAAATATATGTAACATATGAAGGCCATATACAAGGTAACAAAGGAAATATACAAAGTAAAATTAAAAACAAGGTGAAAGTAAGTTGAAGATTTAAAGGATTTCTATTGCATAAAAGGCCAAAGCCAAAAAAAAAAACCCTCAACATCTTTGCTGTCATTGTCTGTTGTTTTAGGATGCCAATGAGTGTTGGCTGCAGATGATGAGAGTCCTTCAGCAAAAACTGGAGACACTAGAGCCAGAGACTCCCATGGAGGTAAACCCAGAGTTTCTACCCCTCGGCCGAGGGGATTGTAATTGTTTGGTCGTCTGTCCATCTGTCTGTCTGTCTGTCCGTCTGTGTCTAATCAACGACATTATCTGAAGAATGCACTGAGATATCTGCACCAAATTTTTACTGTAGCTGCATCTTGGCGTGGAGCAGAAGCCTGTTGAAAGTGGGTGACCTTGACCTACTTTTTCAAGGTCAAATGATGACATGTTTATCAACCACAAAATTGCATTATCTGAAGAATGCGTTGACATATCTGCACCAATTTTATACTTTGGATGCATCTTGTCATGGAGCGTAAGCCTATTGAAAATAGCTCCATTCTGGCCGAGGGGTCGTAGTGCGCAGCACGTTATGTTCTCTAATGTGGTGTCGTTTTTATGTATTTATACAGTTAACAACAAAACCTGTTTGATCTTTCATTTTCAGAGTGACTCTGAGGGCGGAGCTGCCTCTGCTTCTACAAAGAAGAATTTCATCGACCAGTATTTCGGAGTAGAATTTGAAACTTCGTATCCTCCATTCACTGCTGCTTTACACAGTGTTTTGCATGATGGAAAACCAGGCTCTTGTCTTCCAGCAGTGTGCCATTGCTTTGCGAGATATTTTCCTTAACTGTCCTCTTGTTCAGTATGAAGTGTACAGAGTCTGAAGAGGAGGAACCAATCAAGGGCAAAGAAAGCCAGCTCCAACTCAGCTGCTTCATCAACCAGGAAGTGAAGTACTTGGCAACAGGCCTGAGGCTGGTGGGTCTAAACTGTTAACAAATACATTGAATGATTATAGGGACAGGTACTTTAAAGCAGCGTATGACTTTCATCACAAATTTTTTCCCAAATGTGTAAAATCCCAGTGATATCCTAAATATCACTAATTCATTAGTATGTCCGTGCTTACTCGCCTGAATCACAGTGAACAACTTCGAAGATGACTCCATCATAAACACAGTCCCCTTGTTTACATAACAAACCCAGACATCACTTGGGCCTTTTTGGAAATTTTGTCGCAAACTGCATTGTGGGAAGCACAAACAGATTCGGCAAGAAAACAAGCCAGATCGCTACAACGTAAAATTCTACAGCACACCAGGTTGTTTTAAAGAATGAGTATAGTCGGTGGATGGAGGTAAAGGCCACATTTGGGTTCAGCACACACCAAGAGACAGAGGATTTGCTGCTGCATGGAATTCCCATTCCCACAATGGACATTGCGACAAAATTTCCGAAAAAAGGCCCGAGTGACGTTTTGGTTTGTTATGTAAACAAGTGGACTGTGTTTATGATAGAGTCATCCTCAAAGTTGTTCACCGTGAGGGAAGTGATTCAGGTGTGTAAGCACAGAAAGACTAATGGATGAGTGATAATTAGGATATCACTGGGGTTTTACACATGTGGCAAAAAACCTGGTGATGAGAGTATGGTAGGATATTGAGGGTTTATTGGAACTGTCGAGTATAATAAGATAATATTCCTAAGAAGTGACACATTATATGGGTTGTTCGTCTCCATAGTAACGTGTTTTTACCTCTTTGTCTTCAGAGACTGCAGGAAGAAATCACAAAAATGTCTCCAACCTTGGAAAGAAATGCACTGTATATAAAGTCTGTAAGTAATTTCCGTTGCTTATTGAATTTTTCCCTTGAACCAAAGTCTGAAATCAAATGAACGCTTTTGAAATATGTTCTTTTACATCCCATCAGTCAAAACTGAGCCGTCTCCCCGCCTACTTGACCGTTCAGATGGTTCGCTTCTTCTACAAAGAGAAAGAGTCTGTCAACGCAAAAGTGCTTAAGGTGGGCGCGCAGCCGCTATTATTTTCTTTATAACGGGCTCACTAAAATTAGCGGTTGCCTGACGCAGCATTGTCTGGGTTTACAGGATGTCAAGTTCCCACTAATGTTGGACGTCTATGAGCTGTGCACCTCCGAGCTGCAAGAGAAAATGCTGCCGGTACGGTCGCAGTTTAAGGAGGTCGAGGACAAAAAGCTGGAGAAACAGCAGCAAAAGGTACTGTACGACAATCTAGTACCGAAAGGCTTCATGAATTGGGGAACTGCACGTAGAGTCTGACACTGTTTATTTGTCTTTCACTTTAGCTGTCAAAGAAACCGGACAAAACAAAAGAAGTGAAATATGAGCCTTTCTCATTCACTGAAGGTATGTTGTGGCATTTCCTTTCACTCTGATCCGCCACGGCCTGAAACGCCTGTCACTGTCATGCTGCTCCATTTATTAATTTATTCTAAATTTAACTCATCTTGGAAAATATCGAGGTAGACGCCTCATTTGCAGTGTTGAGAAGTAATGATCAAAACTATGAAAAGTGGAGGAATAACAACAGTATTTTAGTACAATAAACCACCACAGCGAGGAGTTAAATATAGTGGAGTATAAGTAGCTCTTGTAAATGCAAAACGTAAAGTCATAGGTGGTAAAAACCGTTATTTTTTTAGTTAAAATCTTGAATGGAATTTTCTTGATGAGCCTCCTTACATATGTGTAAAGGTTCATATACACATCTAGGCCTAACAAAGATATACAAAATGGAAAAGATAAAAGGAAAGGAAGAACTGCCATCAAGATATGAAGGGTTATTATATGATAGAGATTTCTTTCTTGTGTGGGAGATGTTATCAAGTTGTATTTATTAATGTACATTTACAATATGTGGAATGTGTTAAAAGCGGTTATTTTTAAAGTAAATCTAGTCTCTTATTTTTTTCTCTCTCCAGGTCAAGAGTTAAGAGTATGTGACAATAAAACAGTATAAAATCTCTTTAGTTAATTTTAGTGTAAAATAATAAAAAGACCATCATCATAATAATACAAAATATGTAATAAAAGTTGTTTCACCTAAGCCACCATAAATGAACACCATCAGTAATTACCAAAATCAGTTTTTCTGTTTCTGTAATAGTTAATACACCCGTATGTAGAGGCTCTTCAACTAATGTGATATTTTTAATGCGCAGATATATTTTTTATTATCTGTGGATTTTCAAGCTTACTGTTATAAAAAAAAAAAAAAAAAGCATCAAAAATAGTAAAGCACATTATTATTTGTTGATTAAGATGTCAAATTATAGTTATTTGCTTGCATTCCTCAATAGAAAGATTAGGTGTAGTGGTCGAATGTCATGTTTATGAGCCGGCTCAAATTTGGGAATTAAAAAGTGTTCAGTGTGAAATTCCTGGTTCTTGTTGAAAATAGTAAAATGTTGAGAGCTCACTGAAATGAAAGTCACATTAAAGCGGGGGAAGGTGGTCTGATAAATCTGTTAAGCCCTGTACTGCAAACACACATTACAAAGTTGTAAAGCAGTGTAGAGATGAAATGATTAATGGTCTCGAATCGATTAAAACATTAATAGATTTCAATTTTCCTGAATCGAAGCTTCGTTTCCTTAATTTCGCTGACGCTAAACATTGGTTCCACTGTTGTTTCACACGGACGCTTATTGTGACGCACATGACACCAGGATAAACACAAACATGTAGCTCAGAAGAGATGAGGACGAAAAGGCAGAACATGTCTCCATGTTCCCTTTTCTTCACTGTAACCATCACTTTTTTCACACAAACATTAAAAATATTTGGCTTTATTTTTTTAGTCGTATGTTAGTTCCATCTTAAATTGTTTGTATGTTGGATCCAACTTTGTTGAAGACTGCAGTGCACAGATTGTTTGTAGATGTCATTTGACTTGTTTAGATAGATATTTTTATATACGTTTATACTATTTTGTTTTTTTCTGTATGGATATGTTTTATATATCCTTTTACTTTTATACTTTTTGTGGTTGTTGTTTCAGCTGGTTCTTGAATAAGGAACAAGGTGTTTGTCATTTTTAGACATGTATTTTTTTCCACTTTTTTTTTTTAACCTTTTCAAATAATCCTTTAATCAATAAAAGAAAATAATCAATTTATTAATCGATCACAAAAATAATGGATTACTGCAGCTCTAAAGCAGTGTTTCTCTGTACGTCCAACCATATCTGTGAATTACACACCCATATATGGAAGTGTCTTCACACACTCCTGTTTTTCCTGTAGATCTGGGTTCCAACAACAGTGGCTACTACGACCTGCAGGCTGTGCTGACACACCAGGGCCGCTCCAGCTCATCAGGTCACTATGTCGGCTGGGTCAAAAGGAAAGAAGGTCAGTATTCACCGTGTTGTTGTAAATGTGCAACAGCGGCGCAGGAACCTGGTTTCAAAGTGTGTCCAGGAACTGACTGTTTCCTCCCTTTGCCTTTGGTCTCGTCCTCTGACAGATGAGTGGGTCAAGTTTGATGACGACAAGGTGAGTGTGGTGTCCCCAGAGGACATCCTGCGACTGTCCGGCGGCGGAGACTGGCATATAGCATACGTTCTACTGTACGGCCCCCGGCGACTGGAAATACTTGAAAATGAGCAGTAGCTGTAGAGGATTCTCTGAATGATTAAAAAAAAAAAAAAAAACTAAAAAAAAAAATCCAACACATTCAAATTGCCATTTCCAAGCACTGTCTTCATAGATGTGCAATAAAACTGGTGTCTTTAAAAATTTGATGACCTTAATTTTTTTTTGTTTTGTTTTTTGTAACCAACGCAGATGCTTGTAAACAAATTCTGTCAAATGATGTTAAATATTAAACCATTGTGGGCTTTGAAAATGGAGATATGAGGCAATCTCTGGACTGTAGCCTTGAAAGAGGGTCTGAAGTCGTCTAGCTCTGCAGTTTCATTAAATGTTTTATACACATTGTATATTTTTTAAAGCCTTTGATAAGGTGCTCATATCATGAAAGCAGTATATTTCTCTTCAGTCATTTAACCGACTTGTATAAAACACCAACTAGCCAAGCTGTTGTCCTCAACATTCTGGCGTCTATTTCAGATTCATTTCTGGAGATTTTCCACTTCACACTGTAAAGACCTGCCCTTATTCACCTGTCGGCCCTCTGGGAAAACTCAGTTCAATCTCGGGTCTTTGCTTAAGTGCTGGGCTCACATCATCTCCTGGAATTGTTCTCAGATGTACTGACAGATGCTCTTTCTGCCAAATCTTCACTAATGCATTTTTTTGAGGGAAGTGTGTGTGGAGCTGGTTGAGAACAGGTTGCCCTTGTGGTGAACTGTGTGCAGTTAAATAAAGACTCGAGATTCAACCGTGGTTCGCTCGACAAGCTTTCAGTATCCTGGTGGACGCTGACCTCACATGACGACACCCTTAAAAAATGTTACGCTTCACTTTGTTTCTGAACGCAGCCTTCAACAATGTGTAAGACCTATCCATCAACACTCAGTAATAAGTTATTGAAATGATTGCTTTTCATAGGTGGTGGAAATAAACTGTTATACCAAAATCTGAGCTTCTTTGATGTGTGTGATTGAAATGAACATTCAAACAAAAATGTAATAGAAAAAAAAACATTTATTGATATTTCTACTGTGAAAAACCGTGTTTTAACCTATACTACATACAAAAATGTATATCCCAATTAGTTTTGGTATGAAAAGGACGCAGCGACGTATTGAAAGTATTAAACTACACTAAGCCTCACTGAGGCCATCTGCGATGTGAGAGAACCCGGCAGCGTTCAGAGCTGTGACCAGGCTCTCCACGGTGGCCTGTGCACCCTCTCGGTCCTGCCAGGCCACCAGCAGCAGTTTGGCCTGCATGTCGACATCCTCGCTGTCGGTCTCGATCTCTCGTAGCTCCGACGCGTTCATCTCTAAATGGGAGGCCAGCATCTTCCACTGAGCCCCCAGTTTGGCCGCGATGTCGTCCATCTGTTGGTTCGTCACCAGTTTAGTTTGTATGCTCGGACCTGGGCGGAGAAAATAAAGACACAATGGGAGGGATATAAATAGACTCATGATCCAAAACAGATGGAAAAGAGCAGACGAGGAAGATGAGATGCTTTAATTATTGAAATTAGGACGTTAAGACTGTAAATTTAACATCTGCTATGATGGAATTGATGCAACTACTTGGAATATTCATGTATATAAAATGAATTTAAGACCATGGACCCTCCCTCAAAACTGAAAATCAAAACAGGTACTGAATGGGTCATAACTCACTGTCATTGCTGTCTTTAAGAAGATTGTCTCCGTTGTCGTCGTCATCCTCTTCTCCTGTCTTGATCTCTTCAGAAGGGATATCCTTCTGTATGGAGTCAACAGAAACCACATTGTGAGGACATCGTACAGTCTGTGTTGATTTATATCTTTGAGGATGACAGTTTTTAGAACATGAATCAGTGAGCTTGTTTACATGTACACCAATACTCCGATCGTTATCTGATTTCAGATTATTCAAGTGACCATGTAAACAGTATAATCTGATATGTTTTATCAGATATTGACAGTAATCTGACTGAGAAATCAGATTAACACACCTGGATTTCTCCCCAATACTGTCTTCCTGCATGTATACAGGTTAATCTGATTTATTTTGTTCTTTTACATCTGTGCATGTATAAACACAATTTAAAATGGTAGAAAATAGAAGTTATGTAGTCAAACGTGAGTGGAAGACAATAACAGGAAGTTTAAGTGTACCATTACTACATACGTACGTACTCCGAAAGAAATCTGAAAACAGACTGGAGTGTCTAAATCAGGGTTTTCGATTATCGTATTTCTGAAATGCATGTAGACGCGTCAGATCTGATTATTCCAACTATCAGATTTGTATGGTCATGGACACAGGCTCAGTGATGTCTACACATGGGTAGTTTGGACCACTCACCGGCAGTTCTTTGGCCAATTTGCTGACCATGCTGTCTAGGTAATCGGCCAGGCTCTTGAATTTCTGATTCGTTGGCTGAAAGAAGTGCGGACTCCTCCTCGACAGCAGCCGCAGGGCACGCCAGCCATAGTTTGGGTTGCGCACAACTCTGCATAAATTTGGACAAAAATATTAAGTAACACGAGAGTGTGAGACAAAAAGCAGAGTATAAAGCTCTGAGTGGACAGTAGACATACTTGTACTCCTCCTCCACCATGTTAGCAGGGTCCGCCTGTTCAATGGCCTCTGCGAAGAAGTCATCCAGTGAAGGCATGAACTCCCTGAAAGGAACAAAACACTTGTAAAAATCCCAACTGCAAACACAAATCATTAGCATAATTGCCTAAGTCATACATGTTATGGACAAAAGTATTGGGACACGTTGAATTCAGGTGTTTCTTTTTTTCTAAGAGGGCTCTGGGCTACCAAATGATCATAAAACATGTCATGATATAGTTTTATATTGGGAAAAATCTTATAAATATTGATGTTTATGTCTCAAATCATCTTATAAGCTGTAGCCATGAAGTGAGACAATACATTTGTCAATATAGTTTATAAATATCAATATTTCCTTACAGTTTAATGGGAGATTTTTCTTCTTAAGTGTGATGTGAAGAAAGTAGATGGTTAGAAAAATTGTTCTTTATAGTCAGAGCACGAAAAATATTTTAGAAATTTAGAACTAGAACATTTAAAATCATAGTCATGA
>JAPQRQ010000010.1:18078390-18093025 GCA_037367365.1 Apogon talboti | reverse complement strand
TCTGATGACCATGAAAAGATGACAAACTGTATTTTACACCAATTATTGACATGTATTGATAGGATTAATGGATCAACGGATATTAAACAGTTTACATCAGTAGTTGGTTTTGGTTGCCAGTGGCTGTTTGGGTCTTTATGGGTTAAATCTATTGTCTTGGATGTATTTTCTATTGTTTCCACCTTTTTAGAATTGCATTTAATTTGCCCTGATATTGTGTGTACCTTGAATGCTTTTGTATGACCGATGTATGATTGTTTTTGATGATTTTATGCTGTTTATCTATATTCTCTATATTTTATATTCTATTTTATAGTCCTATAAATATTGTACATCTTTTGTTTTATCTTACAGTATCTTGAAAAGTGCAATACAAATTATTATTATTATTATTATTATTATTATTATGATGATTATTATTATTATATTTAAAATTTTGCAGGATGTAGCATTTGCAGTTAAATACCTACATAAATCTATATGTGCAGCTGAGATCACAGAAAGCTATAACTTTAACATATTAAATGTGTAATGATTAATATGAAAAAAAGACGGACTGCGAGGATTTATTTTTCCCCTCCCTTTTCACAGTTTTTGATGCAGTGCCAGTGAACATCACAGAAGATCACGTTCCTTCCCTGTACATGATACTGACGACACCTGCTTTATTTTATCAGATGGAAATAATAGAAAAAAACTAACTAGAATCCCAAATATAGATCATCTAGGGTCTCAAAACATATGCAGGAGTTCTCAAAGATTGACAGAGAAGTTATTACAGTGCTCTGTCATGACTCAGGAGAGTCAGATTAAAGGATGAATGAGGAGCATGAAGCAGAAATGGAAATCAGTCAAGGATATAATCAATATTTGTACTTGTCTGTTAAACAAATGGTATTTACAACTTCAAAGGGTTCCAGTTACACATAAAAGTGAAAATATCTATAGCATATTTTACTGTAATATAGTAAAAACATTTAAAAGAAAAATTCGGTAATTCAGTTTTTGTGTATGTAGTTTAGATTTGTATGTTCGTCTTTTATCACATCAAATGGATTTCCTTATATTTTAATAAACACCATCTGTCATTTGAAGTGATGGTAAATACAAGTCATGAGCATATGGAGATTCATTTGTTCATTACAAACAACCTCATTCTGTTCTTACCTTTAAAGACTGTAAAGTCATTTTACATTTTTAATTAGACTTTAGGTTTTTATTCAATACTGCACGTGACTGAACTGGAACATGGCGGAGAAACTATTACACAGTCCATGAAATAAGGGACTGTGCATTCTTGGAAAACGGTTGCTTCTTTGAAACCAGTGCCAACCTTTGTACACCACTATAATAATGGAACCTGAGATACGCAGAAACCTAAGGAATCACTGGCAAAAGGAAAGATATTTTTGGCATTTTTCACTGAATACGTGCCATGTTTGCAGGTGCTCTCGGGTCTTTCCCGGAGCGTCTCATGGATATACATTAATCCCTCTGTGTGTATGATGCAAAACCCAGGTGTTTGGTTGTCAGTTTACAATCTACTCACCCATATGGCTCAGGGGGGATTTAAAATGTTGGGGGATTTCAAGTCTTGCATCCATTTCCAGTGGCTTTGTAACACATTTCATCAACCCTCATTGTGCATAATCTCCTTTATCCTCTCTGGGATGTTTCCGTGGAGGCTGAGGGTCCTGCAGTGCACTGACCACTGGGGCCTGTGTCAGACATAATACAATACAGTAGTTGATAATTACCTGATACAAGTCTGGGTATTGACTTTCAGGTGAACTAATCCACATAACTAAATGTAGGTATCATTGCAAACTGTTAATGCCCAATTGCTCTCAGGCCTTTAATAATAAGGATATCTGTGTGATCTAATGGGACACTTCTATGCTTAGACCATCATTTTGGCCTTAACAATCTCTCCACATCAGTCTAATTTAACCACACCAAGCGGTGCTGAGCCAGGAGCTTCTGCTTCATCTGCATCCACACAGCAGGTGTTGGCCAATCTGTGCTGCAGCTTCTTATTAAATGTTTAAGGGACTATGTGAGTAGATGTGAGGTGTTAGCACCATTTTACTGGACCGGACTTTTGTTGTTGTTTGATTAAAACAGATCAAGACAGCGGGTTAGAACCATTTTAAACAGCTGCAGAGTGGAGTTGAAGCAGCCGGTGAGATGTTAACAGCAGAGGACGGGCTCTTAATGCAGTTTGTGTGACCCTCCAACACTACATCAAGTTAAACAGCTCCTTTTAGTGTGCCATGCTGTGCTGCAGAAAACACCTCCACAGTGCCAGTGCTTTTCCCAGTGTCCCTCTGGCTTGTCTTATTGCTCATGTGACAGTGTGATCTTAAGGGAAATGTTAACACTAACCTGGAGGTGTCCCTTTTATGTAAAGAGTCTGCAGTAGTTTATACAGCTTAATTGAAAGTTCACTGTACTCTTGCGCGGAGAACAAAAAGGACGTCACATGTGACTGTATTCTGTCAAAGAATGACCAAAAGCTCTCGTGTCAAAGTCCAAAAAAGCCATTTAATCTTTGCCTGTCCTTCCCTTTTGGCAAATGGCCCGACTGAGTAAGAGAGTAAGGGGTGAGTCAGAGAAATATCATTGGCCTCTGCTGGCGGACGCTTCATGTGTTGAAAATATGAGCAGAGGAAGCTATCCGTCCATCAGCAGTACAAAGAGTAATACTTTAATCCAAGTCGATTGAAAGGATGAAGTATTTCTTACATGGGTCTCAGTTGCGTTAGGTTTAACAGAAGCTGGTATTCCACGCTTCCTATAGGACATAAGAGTTGGAGAGATGCTGCTGTTAATCCTGAGCATACCCTGTGTTAGATAATGAGAGCTGCTGGTTACATTCAGCCTCATTTAATAGGTAGAAATATTCAGAAAGACCTAAGACCTCAGAAAGTTGCAACACGCAGGATTAATATTTCTTCTTTACTGACAAAATAGACCTGCCGTGTACTGTTAAGCCTCAGTTTGGGATGGTGGCAGATTGTGAACCTATAACCTGTCATTGGTGCATGCTGTTCATCCTTCAATGTGGGGGCTGCTCTATAAAACTTTACTTTATGCTGTTTTATTCTTTTGATAAATCTGTTTTTTACTGAAAACATACTCTATGCTCAATTTACACACTTTAATAGCTAACAAGCTGTTTCAAAATATTGCAAAATAAGCTAAATATATGTAATAGACTGCTTTCCCCCCCCCCCCCCTGTTTTTGCATAGCTATCATGCTTTGGATGCATTATTTCCCTTTGCATAGGTAGGATAAACATACTGACTATGTTTCGACAACCAAAAATGACAAAAGACTTTTAACAACAAGTGTTTTATTTACTTAAAAAAGTGAGAGACAATTCAAGAGTGCACACACAATACATTATCCATCAGAAACATATAGTGATACATAGATACAGAGAAGTACAAAAACATGGCTCAACACAGAATACTGATGCAGGAAATATTTTTATTACACCCAATGCTCTGTCAGGATTCTTCACACTTCACCATGAACACTTGAGTGGCAGTCTGAGCAGAAAACGTGTGTGGGGGTCAAACAATAGTATAGACATGTACAATGGCGCTAAATGAGTGTGGTTTGTTCTACTTTGATGTCATTTCCACAGTTGTAGCGTCATTCCCACCGTTAACATCGTAGTCTCCCACTGGGCCGCTCACCAGGACCTTCATACGCTCGGGGAACTCATCGAATTTGGGGTAGAGGAGGAAGTCGTATATGAGGGCAGCTGCCACACCACCGCACATTGGTCCCACCCAGTATACCTGCAGTGGAATCTCTGATCAATCTCTGGATCAGCAATACTTAACGTGTGCAAACACACAGATCTATTCAACCATTGTAACACAGATTCCAGGTCATGGTTTAGTTTGGTCAATATCACAGCCAGGCTTATTATAAAATGATAGCATTCACAAGTTTGAGAGTTATCTGTCTGTTATGTAGTTATTGAATTATTTAAGCTTGATATGCAATATGCATGCTGAAAAAAATCTTTGGCATGTGAAAAGAGACTGTGTGCGTTTGGCTCTTACTTACCCAGTGGTTTGTGAAATCATTCAGGATCAAAGCTGGACCAAAGGAGCGAGCCGGATTGATGCCACAGCCCGTGTAGCTGATCTGTAATTGACCACAAAGAGTCAACATAAGAGGATATCTTCATGGTCTGCTGGTAGAATTGTGTCTGGCAGGGATGAAGAGCTAAATAATAAAACTGGATCATAGCGTTGACTTCTGTTTCATCTCCATCATACTGGTTTACATCACTGAAATGAGCTGCGGTTCTTAAATCGACATGAAATTATTAAAGGCATGTGTATGAGGTGCATCTTACAGCTGCCAAATGTCCCAGACAGACTGAGAGGCCAATGGCTAAGGGTGCAGAGCCAGTGACATCACGCCGCCTTTTATCAGTCACTGCAATGACACACAGCACCAACTGGAAGGTTGCCAGGAGCTCGATGCCCACGCCTTGGCTGGGAGTGACACCGTTGAGCTGCAAGAGTCAGAGAGGAATCCAAAACAAGAACACTTTGTCAGTCCATGTCACTTAGAGGGATGATTTCCCATCCGTTTCGTCACTTCATATTTAGCAACTGCTGGCACTGCTCCGGATGTCTGACAACCATTTGGCAGAGATGTAGAAGTGCCACATTGCTTATTCATTTTTCATTTGTGCAAAACCTGGTCATTATTATTCACTGTAATTTGGCTGTGGTGCACGATGATAGAGTGTCCCACAGTGAGCAGATCTCCAAGTCACTGGTAGTCACCTGATGTTGTTCTCTACAGATGAGCTAAAGCTAAAAGCATTATATTGCATTTTGCAGATTTTTTAACACTGGTTTCAGATGGGTGTGTTTAAATCATGTGTCATCACCATCCAATAATAGGCTACCACACCATGTCCAAAAAAATAATACATGACGCCAGTGTTTGCAGTTTTTAAACTATCAAATATTGCAGAGAAAAACTGCTAAAGTAAATAAATGGTGCATTGTATACATAAATAGGAATCACATTGTAATGCATCACATTTCTTTGTACTATGGCATATTCACAAAAAGAAAGCAAGTGGATACATGTATTCTATTAATAACCAAAAAGTTTCTACTTACAGAATTGACTCCCAGAACATCAGTGGTACTTGGACGTGCTCCATACATAATGCCACTGGCCAAGGCCGAACCCAGCATCTGGGCTACAATGTACATGACCGCCTTGAACACGCTGATCTGGCAACTGGCAAGCATCCCAAGGGTAACTGCAGGATTCAGGTGGGCTCCACTGATGTGGCCTAAACTCTGGGCTAGTGTGGCAATAGCTAGTCCAAAGCCCAGTGCCACCTTCACCTCCTGGTCGGGGTTAGTGGCGGTCGTGTTCCCAATGGCGGTGGCTAAACTGAGGAAAATAAAAAGGGTCATGCCAACCAGTTCAGCTAGAACGGCCCTCCAGAAGTCCTTACTTTTGAACTCTCTCATGGTGGCTCTGTGGTCTCCAACTGCGGGTTTGAGCTGGTCCTCTGTAAAGTGTTGGTACTCACAAACAACAGCAACAGGCTGCATATATAAGGCTAGAGCTGATAATGGTCAGTGGGCGGGCTTTTAAAAAAACTGAAAGAGAAGGCCACACTGAATTAATGAGAAATCCAAAAGCCTGGTCTCTTCCCTCCCTCTGCTCCCTCTCTCTCCCTCCTCCCCTCCTTGTCCACCGGCCCCTCTCACAGTACCTCCCTACACACCGCTCTCTGGTCTTTGGACTTTTGTGAGTAAGAGAACTAGGCCCTAAAACAGTTGCGCACGTAGGTAAATTTTTTACTCACGCAAAAGCATTTGTTGTTTTGTTTGTGTTCTGATACTTTGTTGTCACTCAAGAAACTGTTTCCTCTCAAAGTCTGAGATGCTGTCCTGCTTAATATGAATGTGTACCATTTTAGTATCTACTTAACTGAAATGTACAGCTTTGCATAACATCTACTTGTGTGTATTAATCATATGTTGATCACTGACAGCCGATAAGGGTGATCTAAAAAGAAGCCAGAAAACTCCCCTGTAGTCATTTCATTTGTCATCCTTTTCCCCAGACTCTCAAGACCACCCAAAAGGCATTGTTGTGAGCCCTTTAAGCCAAAAGCATGATGGGACACCAAAGAAAAGGCATGAAATGTTATAAAAAATAATTTGAAAGCTGGACATTTGGAATACATTTCTAACCTCCAAGTAAAATAATGCCGACAACAGGGATAATGGTCGTAAATAAATAAGCAAATATGAGTAGAAAGGAAATTAGCAGGGAAAATCCACTTTATATCAGAGCATATTTTAATAGATTAACTTAAAAAAATGATCATAAGGACATTTATGCTCAAAGTGAGGTGGAATGCTGCTAGGTGAAACCTCTGAGAAATGAATTGCCTTGTGCACCTGGGCCCCAACTCAAAGGCGTGTGACACACAAAAAAAAAAAAAAAAAAAAAAAAAAACAGCAGCGGGGCCTCCCTCTGCAACATATGGCATGGAATCTACATTTGCAGCCACTGTGGGCATTTGTAAGAGCATTAATTTACAGTATTTCATTATTATCTGGCCATATTTAATTAACTTTTTTTGCAACACAGGACATGCAAACAACAAATCATCTATTTTTAGGTGGCATCAAACATGGATGAGGCACAGTGCTCTGTCCTTAAGCAAATTTATGCCCTTTTAATTATTAACTGTGCCAGCTTATGCTCTTACAAGCCTGATGGAGTCATATTAGGCACATTCCTGTTAGTGAGAGTACAAAGAGTCAAATGCAAATATAGTTCTTAAGGATATCTCGCTGCAACATGACACATAGCTCTTTAACCACAATGACTAATGCTCAGAGGACTGTTTGAGGAGGACATTTAGTTACGGAAATCTGCTTAGCTGGCCGCTGTCTCATCAGTGTCTCCAAAGAAATATGTCATTACTTTCAGTCATTAGTATTTGCAGTGATATATGATGGTTTATTTTCTTCTAAACTGAATGATTCATAGCTGTGTTATCATTTTTGTACCTTGCTTTGATGTGAAGAGGGCTGGATGTTCTGTATAACTGACTTGTCCTTCTCATTATACTGTATATATGACACACCTAGACCTACAACTCAATGTTATTTTTTAATGTCCTGTAGTGTGCTTGGCTGCCCAGGAACAGGATGCAGATAAGGGCCATTTGTCAGTAAGGAATGATGACATATCCTCTAAACTCCCATACAAAAGTAAAAAAAAAAAAAAAAAAAAAAAAATAGGACCAAGGGCCCTGTAGCTCATTCTATCTGTGGCATGTTCTATCAAGAATCAATAACAACCAAAATTTGCCATGTTGTCAGGTTCTGCTGCTATGTTGGAGTCATGTGGTCTTGATGCAGGAGATCAATCTCCCAATAGAAGTGGGTGGTACTTTCACTGGAGGAAAACTCAACTAATGAAATGAAAGTCCATATATGACTTCCTATTAGTGCTCAATAGTAACTACTGTGTATTGATATCTTTAACCATTTCCATGTTATAAGCCATTCAAATATGGCCCGTTATAAGTAAAGGCACATTTTTTACATTTCAAAAATTCATTAAAAAAAGGAAAAATCAAAATTTCTCAAAACAGTGGGCAAACTTTGTAGACATTGTCTCATAGAAACTACAAATAAATTTTGAAACGAATCCGACTGGTAGTTTCAGCGGAGAAGATATTTGAAGAAATTTCTATCAAAGACTACACAGCGCCTCCACAACAGCTCAGGGCCTATTGGCTGGTGAGCTAGAAAAGAAATGCTTAATTATTGCTTTAAGTTAGGTAGTGATTAAGCAGGTTTATCCTTAGTAATGCCTCATATTTTTGGTTGTTTTTTGCAGAAAAACACTATGTGAAAGTTGTGCAATGTATAATGTATGTATATGCAATGCAATGTACAAAATGAGTACAAAAGTAGTAATAAATGATAATAACACGTTGCAGAAAATATACTGCTGCCTATAATGTTGGAATAAAATATTTTTTATCTCTTCTTATGAAATGATTGTAACAATATGATTTATTGTTGATAGATAAAGTGTAACTGGGACTCAGTAGGTGACCATTTCACCAGGTCAAAGATGATTACTGATGTATATAAAGAGGAATAAAAAGAGGAATGTGTCTGAAAAAAAAATTATTCCCACTTCATGGGCAACAGTGTACCTGGATAAAACAAAAGTACCACAAAATTAAACTTTTGTGATTCTTTCTCTTAAACTTTCATGTCACTCCTGTCTTTTTTATTTTGCTGAGACATATCTGGAGATGAAATAGATTTTTGGTTTTACTTGTTGTCATGTTTTTGACCTTAACTGAATTAACTGGTTGAAGTTGCAGCATGACTTGTTATCAGAGTAACCTTAATGTGTTTAGTAACGAAAATACATCTTAGGACCGAAGACCAGTCGTTTCTAATTTGTTACATTTAAAACTGGAGCCACAGGCCTTTATCTGAAAGGAAAATCCTGTTTATGATGTGGTGGAAGAAGAATTTTTGATCCCCTCATCAGATTTCATCTGCCCTGTGCATTTTGTTCCAGGTTTAAAAACAGTGGTGCAGATGATGAACACATGAATGGCTGTGTGTGGTAAAAGTTTGTGTTGCCTACATGGCAGAGCCAAAACTGTGCAGCCCAAGCAGCGCAAATGAGCAGAGATTTCAATCCATACAGTGTCAAGGCTGGGACCACTTACAGTCAATCACATCCGCTCCCTGCAGTCCCTTTTAAAGCAATGAACTCCCCGCCTGGATAAAATGGCATCTGTGCACTGAAGGGTAAAACCATGAATAATGATAATAATATACCAACACTTAAAAAAAAAAAAGCAAACTTCATGGTTGATATAGGAACTAATACATTTCCATTTGTCACATGTCATTAGTCACATCACATACAGCTACTTCACCTTTGTTTTCTTCATTGTCAAATATTGGACGAATAGAAGACATCAATGTGAAAAGTTTAGAGTGTAGAATAAAAAGTATAAACGATCTGGTGTGGTCTGCAATGCAAAGGCTGAGCTGTCAACAGGTTTTAATTTTAGCAAAAAAAACAGATAGGCATGAAAAAATTAGATAAATTAAAATTAAATAAAACAATATAGAAGATAGTCCTGTGATGAACTGGTGACATGTCCAGGGTGGAACCTACTTCCGCTCATTTGGAAAATGGATGAATAAATGAATGGATGTAAAAAAATAAAATATGGAAAGAACTACCTTTAAAACTAAATAATAATATACAATGCAGTTGCCTTAGAAATGAAGTTAGCTAATGTCAAAAAGGTACAGGTCTAGGCGATAAGACCAAAAATGTTATCATGATGAATATATTCATGTCAGTTGATATCCATAGTTATCATAATTAATGTCAAATTATTATTATTAAGTTTCAAGACTAATTTTTTGGTCCTGACATGTAAAAGACAGGGATAAATTATTTTTTTCAATATAAAAGGTGCAAAAGGACAATAAAATCTAACAACATAAAAATGACATAAAAAAAGGGAAGCTGTAACAAGATGAAAATAATGTAAAAATGCAGTGTGATGAAAACAAAGTGAAATAAATAAATAAAAGACACGACCAGACAAATTGCTGTAAATGGTGAAACAAGATGTGACAAGCTGAAAAAGTAATAGACGTAGGAAGAGGAAAATAGCATTAAAATACAGTAAGATGAAAGCAACGTACAAGACTAGATGAATACATAAAAGGTATAAGAAGATGAAAATGACATATGAAATGCAACAAGGTGAAAACACTGTAAAAGATGTATGATGAAAAAAACATGAAAGATGTAAAAAGATGAAAACACTGTAAAAGAAAATTGAAATAAAAACACAAGATGAAAACACTGTGAAAGATGTAAAATGATGAAAAAACATATAAGATGTAAAAAGATAAAATCACTTTAAAAGAAAATTAAAATAAAAACACAAGATGAAAACACTGTGAAAGATGTAAAATGATTAAAACCATAGAAGATGTAAAAAGATTAAAACACTGTAAAAGATGTAATAAAAAAACACAAGATGAAAATGAAGTAATAAAAAAATGTATATTGCCATAATTATATACATTTCAAAATAAAATTCAACTGCAATAAATATCATTATTGTTTTATCACCAGCCGGACACCTTTAAAAAGGAATTCAACTTTATTCAATCATTTTATTACACAGACATTATGCAGGTTCCTGCTGTAACATTTGCCTCTTCTCCTATGTTTCCATACAGATGATGGGCATCACAAACCTCCAGGTGTGGACTGTGTTGACATGAAGCTCAGTATAACACTCAAAATATTCCTATCAGTTAGGACCTGCAGTAAGAAACTCAACAACCCCTCGACAGCTTAAGGTATATGAGATAACTGCTCATCTTATCAGACATATAGACTCCTCCTGCTCTGCATCTGCCCTCTCCTAAACATACCTTTACTTCATGCTATGTCACATTTGTCTGAATTGCGAGGTACGAATGAACGTTGAAAACACCCACCGCATAAACAAAGCGAGTAGCTCCCTGTAGTTTATCTAAGAGTTGAAATAAAAACCTTTAAAATTTCCAGCTAATGGAACTGACTCTATTACTGGAATGGAAATATCAGGGGAAGGTCAAGGTCATGGTGTGCTTGATGGTCACATGAGTTTGTTTGGTATTCAGGTTCAAAGGTGAAACGTGGTACAGACATGAGGTTCCCGGAGTCACCAGACCATAATAATCCACATATGCAATGCAGAAAACCGTAAATAACCGTGCAAGCTGCAATAAAACTCAGCAGGTTCATCAGGAAAAGCGGAGAGGAGCAACAAAATACTTATGAATAGACAATAAGTGCTCAAATGGAAGCGTTTCCATTTCAAACTGGAAATGTGTCTATGGTTTGATGAGATGAGAAACTGCTTTATATATTCACAACTTTGCCGCACCTCAGGAGCTCATAGTTGAATTTACTGCTGGTTGGAAATTGAGTGGATGGAACTCACTCCACTTTTTCATGAATGCTTCAAAAACGAGTGCAGCCGTCATTTTCCTGCCACTTGCTTATGCATTCTTATCAGCATGACACACACATCTGCAGAGACTTTCTAAAAACAGCAAAATAATACCAGGGTCAGAGAGAAGAAAAACACATTTCTGTCGCTCAGTTTTAATTCCAGGCAATTAGGAATCAATTAGGAATTTGCTCAAAAATAGTTTTTTTATGTCACTGTGGTTTGAGTGAACAGGAAAATACAGTTTATTTATCTTGACCTTTAAATACACTGCCAAAAAAAGTCGCACATGCAGTATTTCACTGCACCACCTTTGGTTTTGATGACCAGAGACAGTCACTGGATTTAAATAAGCAAATAGTTGAGATCCTTCCATGGGTAAGTACTGCAGTGGTTCATAATGGTTCAGCTGTAACAGGTTATTTAACCCTGACTGATGCAGTAAGTGTCCTCTCATGTCTTTAACGTCTTACAGATTGGACGACGCCAGGACTGATCAGGGTCATCAGGCTTGAGACAGAATGGTTCAGGGACAATGAGACATCATTTTCATACATGGATTAGTCACCATAAAGTCCACACTCTAATTTGGGATGTGATGAAGACTTGTTGGAGCGGTCTCATTCTCCATCATCAATAATCAAAAACTAATGCAACTATTTTTTAAATTTTTTTTAAATTTAATTAAATTTTTATATTGTTGCTGTTTCTATTGTTGTTTTTGTATTGTGCACTTTGAGATTTGGTGTCAAATGTAAAGTTTGTTACACATAAAATATATTATTATTATTATTATTATTATTATTATTATTATTGTCATTATTTTATAATAATAATAATAATTATTATTATTATTATTATGGATGAAAAAAATATTATGAACCTTATTGTGACACTACATAAGCATTATGTGGCACAAAAAAAAAAAAGTCAGAGTGAATGTCTCCTGTTATCACAACCAAAGGTGGTGCTGTGAAATATTGTATGTGTGACTTTTTTTTTTTTGGCTGTGCAGTGTATGTCACTCTTCCTTCTTTGTTCCACTGTTTCTCCCAAAGCGGTTCAGCCGAAATAGAATCACATATTGTGTGTGTTTTTCAGAAATGCTGAGGTTGGTGTATGAACAAACAAACTGAAGGGTTAAAGACAGACCACACAGAACTCCACTGACCCATGAAATTGGCTGTGACATTTAGGAACTCATTTTACTAATTGCTAAGATATCTAATTGGTTTGTACAGTTTGCCCATGAGGTATTTTGAAACCAAAGGGGAAAAAAAAAAAAACGTGCAGAAAAACAAGAGCGACAGTGCATCATCTTCTTGGAGAAAGAAAAACTTTTATTTAAAGATGTGCGCAGACAGACGCATGAAGGATGAAATAAGTGGGAGAAACACTGATAAATGTGCTCTTACACAGATGTTTTAATTGCCAGAATAAAGAAGGTCATTCTTCACAGTGACCTCACACTGACAAGGAGAGGAATTTAGCTACAAGCGTGTGAAAGCAGATCGAAGACAAAAGAGCCAAATGAGCGAAAAATCATCGAATTCCTTATGTGTTCGACGGTGGTGATGCATTGGCCAGAAAACACCTACATACACACGACCTGCACCCTACACACACACACACACACACACACACTGAATGCATCGCTGATGTGGTGCTGCCTTCAAAGGCTTCTATTCAGCCTAGGAGACAGTAGCATTAGCTTCCAAATCACTGTCATGAGACTTCAGCTGCTTAGCGAGTTCAGGTCAGTGAAGCTGTGGAGCTGCCCCAGACTGCACTGTCAGTTATGTAACCAAACATAAAGCATCCCAAAATAAACAGGCTGGCTCCGAATCATCTGCTCATTACTTTTAAACATCACAATCATTCAATCAGAAACACATAAATAGGATACCTACATATTCCCACACTGCTATTTTTAAGATCTGAGGTTTATTCAGATGTTTGTGTCCATGACTGATCTTTTTTTGTTTTTTTTTTTTTACCCACAACAATGAAATAACACTATTATGTGTCCAGATATTGTTGGGAAGGACAGGTGAGTTATTAGATCGGAGGAAATTCCTGGTCTCTTTGCGTCATTTTCATTTGTTTTTAAGCCATCCAAGATGTTATACTGGGTGTGGGTGTCCAGGATAGCAAACATTAGGAGTTCTAATGCTACTTTAATGGTTTTTGGCTTATCTGACTTCCACAGTGTAATTAGCCTGTTATAAGGTGACACTGTTTATTTTTGCAACAACCATCATAGGATATCCTCTTATTCTGCATGTGTCTCGCGGCAGAGGAACACTTGTTAATTTGTTTGTCTCTTCACCTCATTGATCACTCATTTTGTCAGGAATTCATTATGTGAATTCCTTTACACCAGCTGTACAAATCTGATTTTTACTCAGCAGAATCTCAGCGTAAAAATCACGTCTGGTGTTGATAAAAGACGGCGTTATGACAGTTCGCCGGTACGTGCATTGTGTGTCTTTTTTGAAACAGAAAAGGAAAGGAATTTATACCTTTTTGGTGCAGCAAATGATGAGTTTAACACCCTCTGATTGCTTTACAATTGTTGCAAAAGCATCAAAGCGTCTTATCTGTTGAGGGTTCATATAACTTTAATCATTAACCAATCAGCCTTTGAGGGGATTTTGTATTCTCTCTATAAAACGCAGGTCTTAAAATATAGTAATTCTGAGGATTTGACCGACTCTGGCTGGTTACAAGTTTCTTTTTTTGTTTCGAAGTGATTGGGCGCATCCAGCCTGTGCATTTCAGTTCCAGGCTGATGCTAAAACAGATTCACAAACACACTGAGGGGCCTTTTATTAGGATGGTCAGTTCCCCTCAATTGTTACGTGTGGCTTCTGGCTCTTTGCCTATTTATTACCATTGTAAAGCTCCTTGCCTGTGAGCCCCCCTTCACACCTCTAAACACTATTCAAAAACATTTTGAAAGGCTTAGTCAGGGGTCTCTGATGCCATGACAACATCTCCAACATTATAGACTTCTTCCCGATTCAGAGACCATATCATGTTTTACGCATCTCTGCAGCGGAATCACCAAGGAGACCTTTGCAGACTAACCCCATTCAGACCGCATTGAGAGAAACTGTTCAGTGGTAAATGGGTGAGCGCTGGCAACTGTGACCACAAATGACGGCTCCGTTTTTAACATAAAAACATGATACATACTTGAAACAAATAGAAAAGTGCAAAAGTCTAAGGCTAACATTAGTAAAGTTATAATGACCACACATATGCATTTCTATGTATTAAAATACAGTCTGGATATATGTAAGTATGTACAACAGTAAAAACAAAAGTTTCAAGGGAAAAAACAGCTTCTATAAACCAAAGTGGTAGGATTTAGTGTGACCTCCCTTTGCACTTTACATGTCTTGAACCCTTTATCAGGCGAGTGACTACTTTTGGTAATTTCCACACACATTACAAGACAGTGACACCAACAGTTCCAGTGAAGACAGTGAGTCACCAATCTCAGGTCCAATGTGGTCTACAGGGTCTGTAAGGTCCACCTCTGC
>JAPQRQ010000010.1:18060797-18073336 GCA_037367365.1 Apogon talboti | reverse complement strand
AGTAATGGTACTAATGTAAATAATGATGTTCAAAGGGATAATGTGGATGTTGACAGGTGTCTGGATCAGCACTTATGCTATAGTAATGTTCTAAAAGAGATGTTCTAATGTTCTAAAATACATGTTCCTTTCACATGACCTGTGTTTTTCTTGTATTTTTTTTAATAAACTTCTTGGATTTTTTAAACTTTTTTTTTTTACCAATAATGCTCAAGGAACCAAATATGGTAACTTCACTGAACTTGATTTTCTACATGACAGGGAACATTTTTTGAAAAATTTCACAAAAGTAATAAAGTCTTTCTATGTCTGCCAATAACACACTAAGATTGAAATTTTGAATTTCAGAATATTTCTACGAGTGACCTACAACAAGTTAAGTTCCCTTTTGTTATGATTATGAGTTAATCTCAATGTGAGGTTTACTGTATGTCATTGATTTTCTGATTTTTTTATGCCAGGTTTCATTCCACACATGTCACATGTTTCTAACTGTTAGTGCTGCTTCTTCTCATAGGGTCAGAGGTCACAATAAATAGTGACTTAAACCTTTATATCCCATTTAATTCAGTTTTTTGGGTTTAAAGGCGATTTATATATTTCCTGTATTTTCTTGTTGTATATGAAGTAAAGAGAATGCAGATTTTTGCGCAGTACTGTATTGTTGCTGACAGTAAGTCTTGTCATTTTGCCTCTGTATAGCATTACAGTGGATCTGAAATGAACCAAGATGTGATTGTTGTGTTTGACAAAAAATATTGCATTAAAACGTCAGGAATTACAACTATCATAGTCCCTCCATTTTGATACGTTCAAGAGCAATTGGACAAAGTAAGACTGTTATAAATATGATCGGAACCTATGAACATCACCAAACACTGAGATGCTTTGACAGGTGTGTGTTTTCTTCACCAACAAAAGCATTCTGCCATCATCCACTTAACGGTCTACTGTGGTCTCCCAGGCCTTGTGGTGTTCCTGAACTCACCAGTGGACTCTTTCTCTTTAAGAATGTACCAAATTGTTGATTTTGCCACTCCTAAAATTTTCACCATCTCTGATAGATTTATTTTGTTTTCTCAGCCGGATGACGACCTCTTTCACTTGCATTGATTTCTCTTTGGACCCCATATTTAGCATTCCAGTGAACAGAGACCAAATGTAAAATCAACATTGGGAATGAACTCCAGACACTTTATCTGCTCCATATGTCATAGAAAAACCAGGGAACGGGACACATCTGGACATGGAAGTCAGTGTCCAGTTACTTTTGAAACTCCCAGCTCAAAACTCTGAGAATAGAGTGACTTTGATTAGAATGGTTGTAATTCCGAAATGGTTAATGCGATATTTTTGATTAAATCCCTCTTATTAAAGCTGAAAATCTACACTTCAATCACATCCTGATTGCTTCATTCCAAATCCACTGTGGTGGTCTACAGAGGCAAAATTTGTGTCATTGACCAAATATGGACCTTATGACAGAATTAGTAGAACAACACTTTATTGTATCTGTCTCCCAAAGAAGATAAACTACAATATTTATTTCTAAAGATAATGCTGCACTTTACTCTGTGCTGCTATCTCCGATGCTTTTGGATAAAATTAACTTCCCTGGCATGAAAATAAGTTTATAAAATAATAAAAGATATTCTGCCAGCTGATAAGGATGGACTTAGCACTGCCAACGAACTCATCACTGGCTTTAATCCAATATAAATAAGACACTATTAGCTCTAAACTCGTGCGGTCAGTTTGATTGAATAACACTGTTTATTTGCATTCCATTATAAGTAGCAGCTGGAGCTCAAGGCACTCCCGGAGAGGAGGTATTATTTTCATTGATTTGTAAGGTAATGCATAACCACATTAAGATACTCTACTTGACAAATAAGAGGCGAGGAAAAAAGATTTAATCACTACATGGACAATAAATGACAACAAGCTACTGATAAACCAAAAAAAAAAAAATTAAAGTTGGTTGAAAGGTGATAAACGGCTGAAGGAAAATGAATAGGTGGCTGACTTTGTTTTATGGTTTTGTTGATACAAGTGACTCATTGCAATTTGTCATAATCCCTTCTCATAAAAATACTGATTTGTGCAGTTTTAGAGTAACAGTTGTGCATAATATCTTTAAATCTCTGTTTATCTTTATATTTAATGTTTTCTGGAGCCTTTTGCTGATAGGATGCCTCTGAAACATTGGCTCATGTCAGATGAACTCTGGTTAATCTCAAATGGGGGTTACTTACCAATAAAGAAGGACCACTCCAAACAAAAGGACATGTAGAGTTATTTATGACGTCAAACACTGTGACACAGTGCATTGGATGAAACCTGGTCCACCTGGGGCCAACACTTGTACTGATGTTTATATATACGTTATTGAGTTGTAAATTGTACTAGTCAAAGTGAGATTCTCCATAAACCTTGAGCTATAAATATATGATTAAATGCCCAAACCCCTAAACATGTGAGCTACTCTTAAGTGCTTCAGATAAGAAGGAGGGAGTCACTGATGGTACCACCATCTCAGCTGATTTATTACATACTTCAGGTAATGGTCAACATGCTGTGTCCTATGCAGACAATCAAATCTAATCAAATCGAATCAAATTTAATCAAACCGAATCAAATTTTTACAAATTTTACAAGTCAATGCAACAACATGCGGCATATTAAATTTCATTGCAGGAGAAATGTAGAATTATTGTTTGGAAGGAAAACAAACACTGCCAAATGAGGCGGTGATGCAGCTAAATGACAAAAAACACAAATCCATTGTACCTCTGTCTATTGTTAAACATCATCAATTTAGAGATGCTGAAAATTTTGGCAGATGTTTTGCTCACTACCCATAACAGGTATCATCCTTTCTGCTTCACAGCAGAAAGGGGCAGTTATTTTTGTTCCAGTTTTGTTCCTCCTGCAGAAGACTGACAGGCCATGCGTCATACTATGTCCTCTGGAAGTGTGAGTGAGTGTACATGAGGGTGGACATGTGCTCTAATGGGAAGTTGACCTTCTGGCCTTTATGGTGGTGACTCCTATCTTAGCACCTCCTACCGTCCACTGAGGCTCAGCCAGAAACAAAAATGCCTTTAGAGGTGATCATGTGTATTGTTTGTAAAACGGCTGTACTATTGTAATTACGTAATCAGAAACGTGGAAGCATTAGTGACTGCTAACAGCAGACCGCGGTGTGAGGACAGTTCAAAAGTACACCTCTAGAGCGTAGAGTGTGTGAATGCACAAAGGAGACGGCGTGGGTGTATGGGTGTGTAAGGCCATCTGTTTTCATACTGAGAAGGGAAACAATGAACCCAAATTGCACTATGTCCTTAGAGATACAGTCATTAGGAGGCCAAAAATAATGAAAATGAAATGACTTCCTTATTATATATAGTAGGCCTCATTATACCACACGTGCTTATGGGTGAGGCATTGTGCTTTCTGTACATCTCTGACTTCACATAATCAAGAAGGAACTCAGACGATTGTACATTCACAGTTACAGGATGGAGGGTGGTTGCAAATATAGCAAGATGTCAACAATAATTTACTACATGTCCTCAAATATTTTTAATTTGAAAAGGAATGTTTGAAGCTCAGCCTCGAGCTCCACCCTGCGCAGAGGGTCCAATAATTTATCTTTCTGTGGTCCACAATTTGAAAAAACAATGTTCACATGTATGTGTTTAGTGACGTTGTGAAAGAACACAACGTTATTATCAGTTGTCTCCACTCCTCTGTCCAGCTATTCCATATCAGAGGAAACACAGCGTAAAATAACACCTCGAAGGAGAAGAAATTTTCTGGAATAAAAGTTACATTCAATGTGAAAAATCTTTTTCTTGCAAATTTCTAGTCTCAAATCTTCTATACACCACATCTGAACACATTAAAAATTCACAGTGTTAAACTACAGGGAATCTAATTGAATGTTATATTCAGAACTATGTTTTCATAGAGAATTATCTCAAAATAAAAATAACTGTGCGTGTTTTTTTTTTTGGGGGGGCTTATTTTTGCCACTAAATCAATTTATATGTGATAATTTTACCCTGAGCCGCCTCCACAGAGTCTGCTACATCTCAGGTTTCTGCAGTAGCTCAGAACAGATTTCCTTTTCTCCTTGTTTTTCAGTTGTATGTGGTATCTAATGTAGTGCTGCTTTACTGTCTCCAGCTACAGTTTGGACCAGAGTTTATATCCCTTTGACTAAACAGCTCAGAACAGACAAAACAAACATTGCCTGTAACAAGGGATGTCAGTAAATATCACACATTTAAAAAACTAACTTATCGGAATTAAATAGTGTGATGTCATCACAAGCCTTTCTTTCATATCTCCACAACCAAAAAAAGGGGCTCTGGAACAGTTTCATCTAAATAAATAAACACAAGTAGTTTCTTTTTCATGTGGACGGTTCAGGTATGAAGTTAATTAAATAAGGTCATTTGACTCAATGCTTCAATTTGGGCAGTAGGATCAACGCCTATATCAACTGGACAAGTCTGGATTAAATTTTGAACATCACGCTTCATCAACTGGAGGCTGAAATTTTCACTTGCGTGAACCTAGAGATAGATCTTATCCTTTTTGCAGAACCATCAGCTCCTCTGGTTTGTCTAATTATGGTTCTATAGCGTAAAAATTCAATGTTACTTTACTGTCAGCTCCTCGGTTTTGCACTGTGCTTTAGATGTGGATATTTTGTCCACATGCGGCCTTGGTGATCAACCTGCTCAACATGCTCTTTGGTAGAGTGCTAAGTACTTGAATCATGAGTAAAATTAACTGAAACATCTTGACTGTGATTGTTTGATGTTCTTGGTGAAATGGTAAAAACCAAGGAGAAATCTGACCTCTGAGCAACTTCATCACTGAAAAATGAATAGAAACGTACATTAGACCTTCAGCATCAGTCTAAGTACAACCAGATCAGCCCTCCTCAATACATCAAAAACGTAGACTAACAGAGGCTAAGAGCTCTGCAGCACAGCCAAACAAAAGGCAGAAGTTGAATGTATGGTCTCCTAAAGAAGCAGAGATCTAGACTGATTACAAGTTGGCACGCAGCAACATATTCCACATGTATGTGACGAGGAGAACCACCTTGATGCCCTCTGGCAGGAAGCGAAGGCAGGTTTCACCTATCATCAAGTGCTGGGCACAAGGAAACAACAACAGAAGGAATGGCTATCAGCAGAAACCACACAGAAGATGGAGGTGCGACTAAAGAGAAAGGAAGCCATGAGCAAAAAAGAACAGTGACAAAGTAAGAGTAGGCAGAGTGTGGTCAGTGCTTGGGAGGTAACGTTTGGATGAGAGCGGACAAAATACACGTTAATGAGATATTGGCAGCGGAAGGACAGGAAGCTGGTGCCTGTGGAAACATTAAAAAGCTACATGATAAAGCCTAAATTTTGGCAGGAAGCAATGGTGAAACAGTCAGGGGTGGGCTATTGGCAGAACAGCAACATAATCATTTTGTGATAAAAAGAATGGAATTATTAAATGGGCTTCATCAGTGTTACAAAACTACTGACCACACCAAGCTCCCAGCTACGTCTTACTCTGTGGGATGTTAGTTTGATCAATTCAGTGACCTAAAGCAAGCAAGGCTGTTGCACAAGGGACATCATTAAACAGGCCAACTTTATCCTGTACGGTGCTTCCTTATTTACTAGTACTGAATATGTAATGAGAAGAAACGTGATTTGTTTACCAAAATACACCATTTAGGATTGTGTGTGTGTATATGTGTATGCAACCATAGACTGTGTATAATTTATGAACAGAGGAAACATGATGTCACCCATTGGTTTCTGAACTACCATTATGAGGCCAATAGTGGAACTGCAATGTGGCTGTTTTTGGAGCTGAACATGACCGTATTTGGGCAAAAGAGGTGGAACTACAGGAGCCTGAGGGGTCAAGCTAAAGTTGAGTATTAGCTTACTGGCTTGGTAAAATGGTAAACTTCAGCAAACATTGGCTAAAAAACTCCTTTTTGAAGCTACAGTGGATTTGTGTGTTAGGAACAATTTTAAAAAATGACGCAAACTAAAACTCTGGGAGTCTGACTGTAATACAGATGTGTCATCCAGCAGAAACTGAAAATATTAATAATAGAGAAAATGCTAATGCTTACATTAGCTTCCAAAAAAATCCAAATTAGACTGGAATGAGTCCTGAAAAAAATAACCACTGCCTTATTAGTATTAATATTAGTATTTTTTTTACAGGGAAGTTTGGTGATGGTGTGGGTTTTTGGAGCTACTCCCAGTGGCCATCAGAGGTATTACAACTAAAAACACTTCATTGATGGCTTCATTTTGGCGCTGAGGACCTTGCCCCTTGCATGCAACGTAACCCTGAAGAAAAAAGTTGCCATCAGACACCTCTGCAAAAGACACATGCAACTAACGTCAAAGTGAGCAAACCATAAGTGGATTTCATATCAATGTTTTTACATATATTCAATATTCACATTTTCTTCCCCATTTTCTTCTTCTATTGATTGTTATTTTTCTTCTTATTACAGAATTTCAATGTAGTAGTGTATTACATGTAAATGCAAACAAATATTTATCAGTGTTTGACATTCCTTTTTATTTTACACATTCAGATTCTGTATCTCAAACCTTTGTCTCCTCCATAATTTAACTTTCCAATGCATACTTTCCATTTTTATTTTGTCCATACTCTTACGTATCTTTAGATGTCTGTTAAACTCAACATGAATTTCAGTATTTGTTATTTTACTGACACTCTCCAAAGGGACCAGTGAATCAATGGACACAAAACAGCACCTTAATACTTAAAGAGGAAGGTGGTAGTTGCCAAGGCAGCAATCAGACTTCTATTATGGAGGAGACTTCACCCTTTTATTAAAACACAATAAAAGAAATGGCTGACATACAGATGTACCTGGTCCGAGTTGAAGTCTTTGTGGTGGTGAGATCTTGGTTATAATAGAACTTTATCGCAGGGATTTACCCAATAAATATTTTCCTTTTTTTGCTAAGAGGGTGAAACAGAGTAGATAGCTGCCAGAGTACATAAAAGGTATCAAAGCAGGGAGCGGAGAACGTGTTCCTGCAGCTGTGTGATTTATATTTCAATGACAAAAAGTGCGAAAAAAAACTCCTGCAGAGCTTTTGGGTTACTGTCTTACTAAAATGTCTGTGTTTTTATTTAGGGTTTTTGAATTAATGCATTGATTAAAATGCATTTAGTGTCCTGAATGTATCAGAAATCAATGTTTTACTAAATTGTACAATGCCAAACTGCTCAGTTCACCAGTAGATTTAACAGACACAAAAATGCTCAACCTGTTGATATTTGGACAGGGCTGCAGTTTCCACTTTTGACCTCTCCAATGTGACTGTTTGTCATGTTCAGTGAATAAGAACACTTATAGTAATGTGTAGAGGTTCTGATAATACTGTGTCTGACCGTAAATTGACCTTGGCGCTACTGATTTCTGACTCTAATTTGTTTAAATGTGTGTTACATAATTGAAAAAACAAAAGCTACTGTTGGCAGCTCTTACAGAATGCAATAACATTAGGTAATGTTTAAGTCTCACGTCCTCCTACCTACACAGAGACAGTGCTGCCTGCTGGGAAATGAGAACATTACCCTCTTTCCCTTCCCATGCCCACCGGCTTCTCCAAGAAATCCTGTCTCTGCCAGAGTCTGTGGTGATGCACGTCAAGGGCTTTGATGTGGTAAAAATCGGCGGCGAGAACAATCTAGCGGGATGCAGGGCGGCTGACGGTATCCCATGCTGTCTGGACATTTGGAGGTAATGATCTACAGAAGCTCCTGGGTGTAAAAAGGAGCCACTTTAGGGATTCGTGTTCCTACGAGTGGCCTTGTGGACAGAGGAATTGTCCTTGAACCACATGGGGACCGGGCTGGATAATGTGTGTTAACAGGCATCTGACGTGTTGAAGTAGCTTTAAACAAGGCACCACATCCCTGCCAGCTCCTGGCCTGACGTAAATTCCCCATTAGGGATTAATAAAAAATTACAGTGGGCTATTATTTACACTGCCTCCCTCATGTCTTTGGCTTGTAAAAAAAACAGTTACACGTGTCAAGCTGTCGCCTTGCTTAAAAAATGCCAGATCTTGCGGAAGTAGCATAGTTAGTTGGAATTTTGGCACAACCACAGTATGAAGGCACGCTGTAAAAAATTAGACTGGATTAAATTAATGTTTCATGAGTATATATGTGTATATACATTTACTTAATAAAGCAGGTTAGATGTGATGTACTATGTAGCATACAGTATTAAGCTAAATTCAACTTATTATCAAATATAATTAATTTCAATTGTATGGTGTAAAACTGTGGAATAATTTGGAGGTTAAAATATTTACAGATTTAATTGAGGTGTAAGTACAGGGATGAGGGAGGGAATTCTCAGGGACTATGATTGTAGGAGAATATTATGCATTTACTGTATATGCTGTATTGTTGCTATTGCTTTTATTACTGTTATTATTCTCAACATTCATAGATGATATCATAAGAAGCAGCTGAACAAAGTTATATTAAGGAAGATATAGCCATGGAATGGGGATGGGTATGAATAACTTGTACCCACTTTTCAGGTTAATATATGGAGGATATATGTTTATGTATGTATATGTGTAAATGTATATGTATATTTTTTTTCTTTTTTTTACTTCTTTTTTTATTTTTCCTTGTCTGTTTTGTCATTCTATTTTAATAGGTACCATTTTTTCCTCAGTTTTTGTTTTATTTTTTGAGAAATATAAAATACAATAAAATGATTGAAGTCAGTTTGACTCAATTTATCTTGAGGTTTCCTGAAGATACCTGGTAAATTGAATTAAGTTCCACAAGAATTTGTAGAACTAACTAAATGTACCAATTTCTGAAACCACATTTAGCTTTTTTTTGTTTAATATCTGAATTATTTTAGAATTTTAAATCTTTTCTAATAATATTATTGTTATCACTGTTGCAATGCAACCAAACTGTGACTTTTAAAAGAATTAAGTTAGTAATATAAGTTTTCCATTAGTTATCATCAAAATCCATTATAAAACATGCACATGAACTGAAAATGTCACTTTTCTCATTAAATTCTAGTATGACTTTGGATCCACAGTAAACCTGCAATATCTCTGGAGTTTTAGTTATAAGTACATTGATTAAAAATATATTTCCTATGATTATTCCTTATCAAAACACTGACTGACTATTTGTAAATCGCACTGCCTTTATGTAAACAGGGAATTATATGCTCTGTGAACTCACAGACGGACACTTGCAAGCATTTCCTATTTCCCTGAGTGTCAGCTTTAAATTTTTCATACAAAGAATTGTGTGGTGGAAATCAGCAGTGGCTGATAATCAGTGGGAGGTCGAGTGGGAACTCAGACGGGAGTTCATGGGTGGCAGCGAGGCAGGTGTTGGCTCCAAAGTCACAGGATCTTCTCACACAGTACTCTCCCTAGGGTGCAAAAAGGACTCTCCTGTCTCCTATTCTGTAGTAGCCACTGCCTTATCAAGGGAAGGAAATAATTTGGGAGCTGCTTCCCTGCATTGTGTGTTATTGTTCCCTGCAGAGAGCATTAGTCAGCAGGAGGAATATAATGTTTGAGTTTGGCTCAAAATAAGTTTGTTTGTGCTTTCGAGGAATATCGGTTGTTTTGACCGTTAGGAGACAAACTGAGGAACTGAGAAAACATTTCAAATATCTGACATTGAAGTATAAACTGTAGGTAAAAATAGAAAAGAGAAGCGCTCCCTGAATAACAGCCAGCAGCTGTGTGTACACACTGCTGTGCATTTGCTGCTCTTTAACCTCCTGAGACCCAGGAAAGTACAAGTTTTGGATTTTTTGACTTTTTTAAGTTCAATAATTGCCTGTATTGGAAACATCATGATGCAACAGTTTTTTCAGATGCATTTTTAAAACATTTTTATGGACTGTCTTTTGTGGTGAACAGTTTTCTGTTTTTTGTTTTTGTATAAAGCTGTGAAACTCTTGTCCACAAACGTGGACAGAAATGGCTGAGTCTTAGGAGGTTAAAATTCAGCATCTAACATTTAGTGGCATCTATTGGTGAATTTGTGGAATGAAACCAAACAAATATCCCTCGTCTCACAGTGTCATGAGACAAGGCCTCCATTAGAGTCTTGGTTTGGTCCATTCAGGGCTTTTACTTTAATAGGATACTACATCGTTACCCTTAAAGACCGATAACTATTTTTCTGCTGACTTTCTCCACATTTAACCTTTCCTAAGTGATTTATTACCATTTATTCTATTACTATGAGTAAAAATCAGATATTTTCCTATATGGAATTTTCGAGTTATATAGCTGTTCGTTAAAGCTCAGAGGAAATTCAAAGGTTATTATATCAAAATAGAAAAAAACTGAAGAAAAAGTGAATTTAGCCAATTATATCATTACCTGCACATTAACACAAGTGAATACATCCACTGTCATTTGTCAAACCTACAGGTGTTTCATTGATGAATCAATGTTGTAGAAGATGATGGTATTTCCATGTTCCCTAAATGGGTGATTTCTGATGACCACGAAAAGCTGAGAAATGCACTTTACCTGAATTATTTCAATGCATTGATAGGATTGGTGAATAAATCAGTGGTTGCTTTTGGATGCTAATGACTGCTAGGTTTTTGAGGGTTAATACCTCTTTTGTATGTTCCAGTTGCAATATCTCTTAAGTTTCATGCTAACCACTACACCACTCCACCTACTGATAGAAAAAACCATAATGAGAGTAATATTTCACATGGGTGACACTTTCTAAACAAGTCTAAACAACATGAGAACGAGAAAAGTATTCTGGTGCACAATCGCCAAAACAGGCACAATGTAGCAGTTCCAGAGCCAAGCCACCCACCATAAACCAGAGACAAGAAGAAAAAGAAGTGTATTACTGTCGAAACATGGTGGGACAACATGGTGGACTCACTTGCTGAGGTGGAGGTGACAAAAACACAATGATAATGAAAGCATAATTATGAGTTTTATGTCCCATCTCTGCAGTTAGACCCCCACCCAACCCACCCACCCACACACACACACACACACACACACACACACACACACACGCACACACACTGCACTGAACCTTAAAAGTGAGTTTCTGTCCTTTTAACCATAAATGACTGTCACTCTACCTGAAATCCATTTAAAGGCTGAGATGTGCTGCTGCATAACAAGAGCCTTACCCATTCACTTGTCTTGGCACACATCTCTGCCAAAAATTACACTTTGCCAACTTGGTAGCAAAACAGAGGATGTCCTTTTTCATTTCTTGGATGGATAACAGAACCGTAGACGTCCACATTATCACAACACTGATCCAAAGCTTATCTGTCTACAACCACGCCGCTATGGCGCTGGATCCATTTTTAAAGCAAGCCCGACAACAGATAGATGATACTTGGAGCTGAGCACTAGACTCTGTTAAGATCTTAGAGGGCTGTTAAAAGGTTGAATGGTGAAAGCTGTACTAATGCTCTCTGCTTAATGACATCCTGTGCTGCTGTTGAGCTGCCCAGACTGAGGCCTTCTCATAATACAGGCCTGTAACCTGAACAACACTTCCCTCTGAAAGCTGGACAGTTTACTCAAGCTCTCTCCATCACATGCTGGGCCCTCGGGGAGGGGTGTAGGGGCTTCCCTCATAGGAAGTGCCACCTTATCGGATTTATCTAAATGCTTCGCACATTGTTAAATTAGTGCTGACTTTTTAAAACTGATAAAAATGGCTGATATTCATTGCTGGTTTCTGAGTCATGTCTGGAGCTCCTTAATTAACAAGTATTCAGTCCTTTACTTACGCAAAAGTGCTAAAACCATACTGTGAAAATACTTTACTAGAAATAAAAGTTGTGCATATTATAAAAAAGTAGAAGTACTGTGCAAAAAAATAGTCTCTGTCACTGTTTTACTATTATATGTCATTCATTTTGGCTTCATGTTACTATTGTACGTATTTGAGCTCCTTTGAGCCACTTTTTAATTTAGTGCAATCCATCATCTTATTCAACATCAACATTTGCAGCATCAGTGTTCTGTGAGAACACAAAGTTATTTTTTTCATCAGCTCAGAAAAAAACACCCATTTTAGCTTTGTCATTATGCATTTATTAACTAATCCATGGTGGATTGGAAAGAGTTTATTCACTTCATCCCACAAAAGAAGACTCTATCCTTTAGTTTATCACAAACATGGTGAGACATTGTAATCTGTTAATTTGCTAAGCTGTCAGACAAGTGTAATGGGGTAAAAAATGGTAATTAACTCTGAGATGTGGCTGAGAGGAAGTACAAAGCTGTATAAAATGGAAATACTCAAGTACATGTACCTCAAATTTACACTCTGAGTAAAAGTATGTAGTTATGTAGTTCCTATTGCACAGTGTCAAGAATAGACAGACAGACAGACAGACAGACAGACAGACAGACAGACAGATAGATAGATAGATAGATAGATAGATAGATAGA
>JAPQRQ010000010.1:18050058-18060697 GCA_037367365.1 Apogon talboti | reverse complement strand
AGATAGATACTTTATTCATCTCCAAGAGAAATTCACATTCCAGCAGCATCACAAGGTGGAAGGTATTATACTAAAAGAGCATATTAGGTTAAGGGAAGCTTAAAAAAGTAAATATATACAGTATGTACCTAAGAGGCATGCAAGTATAAAATTCTCAGTCATTTCAGTGTATGGTGTTGCTGCTATGTTTCATCCTCTTGAATCTTTAATCTGCCAATGTCTACCCCTCAGGGGCCATGTTTGTGCATTTTTGACATTTTTCTTATTTAATTTTGTGACCATTAAAGCTGTGTTACAGCTCATGACATGAATTTCTCTTTTGACATATTTATTGAATCTAATGTCAGTTACTCTTACAGGTCGTTTATACACTGCTGACACTTTTTGCACCCTCTGGGGACCTTCGAGCCAAAAATGTATGTGCCAAAAAACTGCTAAAAAATCATTATAAATCTATATTTTTTCTGCTTTTGTCTGCATAAATCTTTTCAACCACTTCAGCTCTGCTCAAAACTACCAAATGGTTAATAATTAACAGGTTTTTAACTCTTCAAACAGTTTGAATAAGTGATGCTACTTGTTTTATTAAAAAAAAAACCCCAAAAAAACCAAAACTACAATCTGAGCCATTTCCCAAATAATACAAGGAAGTGAGATGTGGCATTGTTTTATTGACTTACATTAAACCACATTTTTAAATACCACATAAAAATATAATAATGCAACAGAATCAGTGTTGTTACTACTTTTTGACATGTCTGAAACTTTGAGAGATTAGTGCAAATGAATAAATAAATGAATGAATAAATAAAAAAAAAATAAATAAAAAATACAATTAAATAAAATTTTAAAAAGTAAGATAAATTCAATAAATTCAATTAAATTATTTTGATGAGTTTTTGGTGTTATAGCATTCTTTTGTGAATGTGCATTCTTTGATTCAAGGGTCCCCAGATGGTAAATTAGAGGGATTCACAAGGACAACTAAGATAAGATACTGTACATAAGAATGACATTAACAGAAAAAAAATACAAATCTCTTCTATTTGAAATGGTATGAAATACAGGTAAGAGCAGCAAATAAAAAGTAGACGATGACAACAATATGTGAAATAGAATTTAGACCGTAATATTACTCTCCAACGATACTGTCGAGGAAAATACATAAATATAATCACTGTGTTCTTTCTCCCCACCTGCTAAATGAGGTTATCGCAGTGCAATATATGAGCCACTGCACACTGAATGTTACATCATTTGATTCACTCCTACCCTCTCCATCGTATGCAATCATGAGGCTAATTTGGAAAACAATACGTGCTCAATTTGCAGGGAGCAAGGTTACAAAATATCTGAACCGCAGTTGGAACGGACACAAGGGCATAAAACACTCTGACTGCTCTGGTCCAACTTTTACTTTTTTAATGAGAGCAGGTCAGGTTATAAATGTCACAAAGTGTAATCAAAAAATTCTCTGGTATTTCTAAAGGTCACGTCCACTTTTTTTTTTCTTTTCTTATTTTTTTTTTTTGTAGCCTGTTAAGTCTTTCTCTGGCGCTATAGGATCTGCTACCAGTTTTGATGCTGTTTTCTACCAAACCCCCCCGTAGTCAGGAATAAAAGCTTTTCAGGCAGCTAGGGTGTAAGGCCCCATCTTTGAAAAGGGATCAAATGCATGAGCAGAAGGCTGTTTCAGACCTGTATGTTAATGAGGAAGCACTGCCAAGAGGCTGTTGCTGCGGCAGCTCACACTCCGGATCTGAAAAAAAACTGAAGCCTAATTGAGAACAGACAACAAACTGTTTCCTTTCCTGCATCACACTTTCACACGTCATAAAGAAAACCAGCACATTAACAACACCTAAAATAAAAGTGATGACGAGCTGTTTGGATGATTTTACATCAGGTCCCTTTTTTCCCAAAGACAGCTTCGGGAACGACTTTTATTTGTGAGCTGTTGAGCTAATGTGTAATTTCCTTGTCACATTTCATTCATGAGTGTCTCTGCAGCAGCGAAACGTGAGTCGCTCTGAATCTGAGCGTGATGAGAGGACGTTTCCATTGAGCTGATGTCCGCAGAAGAAATGAGAGAGAAGAAATGACTAAAGTAGCATCAGACTTCACCAGAAGGGTCTGTGGAGCAGTCTGCGTCACGTATGGAGTTGCAAGAGAGCAGATGTCATCTACAAATCTTGGCCTGTCAGGCATGGAGCCAGTCATTGTGACAACCTTTTGCCAAGTTCAGAACATGCCTTACAGATTTGACTGGTTGGTATGTTTTCTTTGGAAAGTCCAAGATGTGCGTTACATCCTGTGCTTCCATGTACGTTTATCGCTTACGCATATAGGGTTTTATTCTTGACAAATCCCGACCACCTCTGCAGGAAAAATCACCCGTCGCAACGTCCTGAATGCACTGAAAATCAAAGTGTGGACTGTGAAGGCTGATTGTGTCGAAATCTGTAACACACACAATGCATTCTTTACTGATTTTACAAGCTGAAAAACATTGTCTCTCAAACTATACCTAGGCCTCATGGAACTGATTGCATTCTTCTGTATCCAGGCGACAGATTAAACATTATCATGTTTCCTTACACAGCGCTATCACACCGGGCCAACCACAACACCCAAAAACAATTCCTTCTCATCAGATAATATAGCTGTGCATTTTCACACAGCGGAACTGATCTCTTCCCATGGTGCACTGGTGCTGCTTATACCGCTTCTGCTCTTGCACAGCAACACACACAAGCGCCTCAAAACAGCTAAGGTTCATTTTAATAGCATAGAATAGAATAGAAAAGAATAGAAAAGAATAGAATAGAATAGAATAGAATAGAATAGATCTTTTTTGTCACTGTCACAGGACAAATGATGATCATCTTAGCAGCTCTGTTCTATTTAGCTGCAAAAACACCTAGTGCAAAAAGGACTGTATTAAAATATCACACAAAATACTCAAGAAAAATGTAGGCATGTGCAAAAAGCTCCATAATAGAATATTAAATACACATAAACTAGTACTAGAACTACTGAAATATACAAAAGTTAACTCTATGATGAGAGATACAGTATGTACAACAAATAAGGATATATACAAGGTAAGATTAAGAATAAAACAAGGTGCATGTGTTGTGACTATTGCAATGAGGTAGGGTGAGTATTGCATTGTTAAAAACATACCTGCAGCACAATCTATGCAAGAAATAACAGAAGTGGCAAATAGACTGGTTTAATATTAACGTAATGAAATAAGAGGACATGCTTCTACATTATAAAGCACCTAGAACTGTTGGTTGACCCATGACTGCCTTCCTCTGGTGTTTACAGATGCCGTTAGAGAATCCACACCCTTCCTTGTCTCCCTTTTCCTTATTTTCCTCAGGCTGCCTGAATAAATATATGCAAAAATTAAAAAAAAGAAAAAAAAAGCCAACATTAACCAAGGTTATACTCTACATCATGACCTGAACTGCTCTAATGATCCCGTGGCGAGGTTCTGACTGGAACCCGGGCTACAGATGGTCGATTTTGCCACAGAGGTATGATGATAATAAAAGATTATTTGGGGAAAAGTAAATGGGAGGACAGGAAACATGACTATTGACAAAGCACTTGTTCAAATATTAGGATAACACTCAGCTGAACTCAAAATAAGGAAGGTATGGGCTGCATGTTATTTCAACTCAGTATCCTGCAATTGTCATTTTACAGATTGTCATCATCGCACAAATGGGATGGAATGGGAATAAAGCGTTGGTAAAGTCACAAATCGGGATTGAAATACTGCTGTATTTTTAATCCTTTAGATCATATACAACAGAGGAACCGAGGCTGTTTGAGTTTGTTTTACCTGTAATCACTTGAAAGGAAACAGACGTCCTTGTGATCATCAGGGCTGGTTTGACAGCAGTAGATAGCAGTGTCGACTCCATACATTTGGAGTCATTAAGTGTAAAAATATACCACTGCAGATCAAGTATGACATTGTGAAGAGTCTATAGGTTGGCTCAGAGGTCACATTGTCTTAGATGCAATCAGAGCATACCTTAGATTCACCAGAGGCCCAGCAGCCCACCCACCAAGTTCACATTAGTGGAATTTTTGGTTTGTAAATGATTCACAAAGTTGTATCGCATGAGTGACGTTTCATATTTATCAAACAAAAAATGGGAACGCTCTGTCCTACCCCTTATTATTTTCAAATTACGCTTAGAAATTACATGTGAGTAGAGAACAGGATCAGTTTAGAAGAAAAAAAAAAAGAAGATGATCTGTTTCCCTTGTGGCTCTTTGCCGCTGAGCTGAGCTTGTTTGTTAAATGGTTGTTAAAACTGCAGCGATGAATAATTTGATTATGTCTATGATTGCCCAGAGAGGAACAACAAATGGAAAAACACTCTTAATCATTTTGACTGTCGGAAAATATTAGACCACAATAAACAGATTAAACATTAAACATCAGGAAAGATAAGAAAAATATACACCTCTAGGTCGGGTAAAACAGATTATGCAAGAGAAATAGATGTTGTAATCTGGCAGAAAATACCACTAATTAATGAGACAAAGGAGGTTTTATTTACTGTGATGCCAAAACTTAGAGCAACTCCTTAATTCCACACGTCGTTTCCTGTCAAACATGGTTGAACTTTGTTGAAGGTCATGTTACATAAACAAAATAAGTAACTATTAACCCTCAAAGACCTAAACACTGACCACTGACTAAAAGCATCTACTGATCTAAAACATGTGAACCATTAGTTCTATTGATGGATTGAAATAATGTGGGTAAAATGCCGTTTTTTGGGTTTTCATCGTCTTCAGAAGTGACACATTTGGACGTTCAGGGGCTCTGATGCAAACATGGAAGCCACTGTCATTGATTGACCAATAAAACCCATGTAGTTTGACAAATGCACTGGTTATAGATGCTTATTTTTATGTTCAGTTAATGCTATCTTTGATTAAAAGGTTCTATAGTGAACATGAGAAAACTGTCAACTAGGGGTGTAAGAAAATATTGGTTCTGCTATATATTGCGATAATTCATTTCACGATACTGTATCGATATTTTTATTCAATATTTATTCAAATGCAGACACGGCAGAGGTTCATTTTTGTTTTTTGGTTTTCTTTTTTGTTTATCAACCTCTTTTATTTCTATATTCACATGGGTATTTTGCTATTGTGGTACTGCAGGGCCTACATGTAATTTGATAATGCTGTTTTGTTATATAATGGTTATTTCAAGCATCCTAAAAGCACTTTATACAGTATGAAACAGGCGGGAGTTAGTTCCTTTTAAGGAATGGCACAAAACTATTGTTCTGATGTTGGATGATTCAGGGACTGTACACTATGCATTCTTTTAACAACTAATACAATATGAACATTTGAGCAGGATCTTGAACTGTAATGTCTGTAAAACAAATTTTTTAAAGTTTATTTATTTATTTTATTTTTTGTGTGTGTTTTTTGTACTGGTAAAGCCAGATGTTATAACTTTATTTATCCAAATCCTGCACTTTGAATTTTTTACAGAGATAAAGGATTAGATCCTGTTCTGATCAATAAAAATGTGTTTAGTATTTGTGGAAATTTCTGGTGTAATTCAATTTTTCCAGGAAATAATCATTTAAAAAAAAGAAACAAAATAAACAAAAAAATATCACCTCATTAACAGTATCATGATATATCGGGATATATCATATTGTGATCCCAGTATTGTAATTTATATTGTATCACCATACTTTTGCCAATACACAGCCCTGTTTTCACCTTCAGTTGATGATATGTTGTTGAAAAAAAACACTTTTTCTTCAGTTTTTCTCCATTCTGATATAACAACCTTTGGATTTACTGTGAGCTTTTATGAACATTCACATGATCAGTGAATTAAATACAGAAATATACCTGATTTTCTCTGAAAAATGCAAAGGATAATATTATACAAACTGGTGATAAGTCAGTCAGGCAAGGTTAAATGTAGAGAAAAAATCTTTTTCATGACATCATGAAAATAGTTCTGGTCTTTTAACAGTTAAAAAAATCTCGATAGAAGGAAAAGTCCTGTTCAGACTTGTTATTTTCTAATCTCTCTTGGGTGGTCAGACCTCTACACTCTGCCCTATTGCTGAATAAAGCTTGGAAAACATTTGATTTATATCTACTGGTATGAAGACCTTTCTTTTGCGGTACCATCCTCTGCTCGGGTGAGATGAGTCCAGTGGGAGTTACTTTGTGCTGTATATTCTGTTCCTACTTTCTGTCCTTGGTCTCGATTACAGAAAGGTGAAATTATTCGGGAGTCGGGAATAAAAATCTTGATTTGCTCTTTACTCCAGTGGAAATGCTCAGTTCCTTGACCTTCTGGAATGGCACGCTAGGGAGTAAGCGCAGGGATTTGTCGCCCCTCCGCCACCAGATGGTGTAACCATTGGACTGCGAGGAGGCATTTTTAACAACAAGGTGGGGTCTAATGTGCAACAGAGGTGGGAGTCTGTTGGGACACAATAAGCACCACTGCTGAGGTCAGATTGACTCCCATCACCACTGAAATCAACATAATGCCCAAAACAATTTCCCCCTGAATAGATCTTATTGTTTACTGTGAGGCAAAAACTTTAAATAGCAGACTGCTCCAACTTCCTTTTCATTATGCTTTGTGATTGCATCCAAGTAAAAAAACATGTCCGTGGTTATTTCCCAATGGGCTTTTCTTCAATGCAGACGCTGCGATCAAAACTCTCCTTGATTTCCATCTGAATTCCACTCATTCCTGATACAGAACGAGGTAGAAAACATGCACTGTATGTCCCTGCAATATGAGATAAAGGATAAGAACTGGAAGTTATGGGTCACTGCTGGGAATCTCACCAATGCCCTCTAGTGAAGGATGAATGGGACGTTTGGAGGCTGGTAGTTGATGTGCTGTCTTTGCACTGGTTTCCGCATCTTTTTCCAGCACATTTCATCCCTAAAATAAAGGTTTTCACAACATAAGATGTTAAAAAAATTACTCTGATGACTTATTCAAGCAGAACATTAATAGTTAAATAGATATCAAGTAAACTAAAATTCTATATGTACACAGCAGTTTCTTTCATTTGATTTTGCAATATGACGTTTATTTTTGCAAGAATTTAATTTGTACAAACTTTCATTTAAGTTATATAATATGTTATGTCGAAATTATTAGTCATTATAATATTTACCTTATTTTTTTTAGATGGAAATTTAAGTATTTTTATGTTTGAATAAAGAAAAATTGTGTTATTTTGCCTGTCCCATGTTGTTACCTTTTACCCTCTACTAATGGCAGAAACTGTAGTATTACTAGTTTAAAAACATTCCGTATTACATCTGTCTAAAGGCATTAATTCCAGTTTCTGCACCAATTACAGTCCCATTCCGCCAGATCAGGATGTAAATATTATTGACTTGTTTTTAGGTCTCCGTGTCTTCCTTAAAGGCGTAACTAGTAAAATATTTGGTTGCATTTCATTGAAGGTGGAGCAATTGATATGTTTTTTTCTTTTTAACACTCGATACAGGGGTTTGATTGACATGTTGGAAGCTCATTGCCTGCTTGTTCACTGTACTTTGACTTGATAACACCCGAGGCCTTTATAAATGTTGGAAAAAAACTGATAGACCGAGGCCTAATGAGCATATATGTGTGTTTAAACTGTGGAAAATGGACTGCTGTGATGAGCTGATGTTTATATCACTGCAGTATATCACCCGCAATTATTTCCCCCATCTACCCTGCAGCATCAAATGTAATCTGGACTATTTTTATTATTTCTGTTTGCTGTAAACAGTCGCATCTAATGACTTCACTTGGATTTCACAAAATGCATTTGAAGCATTGTTCACGCAAATAAGCCCGTTTCAGCTGCATTATTAGAAAAAAAAGAACCCGTCAGCTGAAATATCTCAGTAAGGCAATGAGATAATATAAGTACACTTTAATGTATGTCAAAAGAAAACTGAGATACTATGTCAAAAATAATGTCATAATATCATATTGTTTCTCATTATTATGTGAAATTACATCATTATTTTAGCTTATGGATTTTTTTCCTTCAGACTGGCAGAAGCAGGCTTGTGCAAGATATTAACTGTGACTGAAAATGAAGTAAATTAATCGGAAATCATTACGTCAGACTGTGAATAATAGTTTTGCAATAGTATTTTTTGGTGTGAGAAAACAATTGCAGCTTTAATCCTCAAAAACCTCTACTCTAAATTCATGACAGGAACCACTAACATTATCATTACACTTAAATAATTCAGGTAAAATACAGTTTCTCAGCTTTGCATCAGATATGTCTCATTTGGATGTTCAGAGACTCTAGTGAACGTGAAAATGCCAATGTGTTCTGCAGTGTTGATTCAATAAAATGAATCAATAAAAGCCACGTCTATGCTGGTTTGTAGGTTTAGTTCAGTAATGGTACTGAACTTTTACTTTTTAGTTTTTCGACCTACGTCGTCAGTCAGTTAAATATCGGAAAATATCTTCGTATTACTGAAATATATAGAGGGTAATATAATAAATGGTTATAAATCACAGCTTAGATGGAAAAAAATGTATTTAGTAAAAAAATATTAGTTTGTAGTTTTGTTTTGTAAAATTTCACTTGTTGGTAGCTTTAAAAAAAATCATTAATTCTTAAACAAAGTAAAAAAGAAAAATTTAGACCTAAAACAAAATGGATTCTCCTGAATAACATGACTTTTGACGCTGATTCTGACTGAAAAAACAAGTTACAGATGACAGTGTCACATCCACACCTTAAAAAAAAATCTAATTTATTTTTTATTAACAAATAATGAGTGTCTTAAAGAACAAAACTGCTCTTTTTTTAAAAAAAAAATTTCAAGAAGACAGCAGAGTAAGAAATATAGGAAACTGGATGTGAAGAAGGTCTGCACCTTAGGTGTTTCCTGTAAATATGAGATGTTTCAGTCAATTCTGTACAGACGGGTTCATCAAAATGTGTATTGGCAAGAATCTGGTGAAACAATCCAAATCACAATACTAGGATCACGATACGATACATTGCGATATATATCACGATACGGTTAACAAGGCGATATTTTTTTGTTTGTTTTGTTTCATTTGTTAAAAGATTATTTCCTGGAAAAATGGAATTACACCAGAAATTTGCACAAATAGTAAACACATTTTTATTTGATCAGAACAGGATCTAATACTTTATCATAAAACATTCCTCTGTAAAAATTTAAAGTTCAGGATTTGGATTAATAAAGTCATAACATATGGCTTTACCAGTACGAAAAACCCCACACAATGAATAAATAAATAAATGAAATTATGTTTTACAGTCATTACAGTTTAAGTCCTGCTCGCGATATATCGCAGAAACAATATTTTCTTACACCCCTAATGTGAACCCTTCTTCATTTTGTTACTAATACTCCATTTTAGGATTATGTACCCCATTTCAACTCTGTTTTTGCCTGATCGGTCTATGTCAAACAACCTGTTCACCACAGACTTGTGCCCCCTCCCACTACTTGACAATATCTGGGTGGAATATATTAACATTCCAACATTTTCAGTCCCTTCTCAGCAAAAACAGGAATATTCCAGTTATATTGGTTCCTTTTACATGCCTGATAATCACGACCATGTTTGCTCTATATCAGAAAATATCAAATACTATACCTAAAAATACATATTTAGGAACACTTGGGGTATCATGACTCATGCACAGTTCCCATATGGAATGATATTTACATTTTGGTGACCCCCCCTTCTGTAGAAAAGTGACTGAAAGATCCACTTTCTCACAGGAAACACCTGAGACCTGCTATTTATCAGCCTGGAGTCTTCTTGAACTTTAAGTAATAGAGTCTTCCATTTCTACAATGTGCCCTCTAGCTTTAAAACCAGACAATAGTACATCAGATGAAGTGCAAACAACTCTGAGTGGATCTCACTGCTTCAAGTTAAGCCGGATCGTTGGCGTAGTTTGTTGTTGTATTGACTCACTGTGCAACTGATTTCACTTGACTTCACACAGTCTGCATAAGAGGCTGGCTTTCAGATTGCTGGGGGTTACAATAAGACAGATGTCCGTCTGAATGCTGGAAATGGAGGGGAATGAAACAAACAGCTGAAGCGAGATCAATGACAAAATGTCCATTCAGCTGCCATTTCTCTCAGATGCTACAGTAGCAATGAATACATAATAAAAACCTAGGTTTATTTTGTGGCACACACACACATACACACATACACATAAACACACACAAAACTAGCCTTTCACTTATAACACAGAGCATACTTACAGTAAATGCATTCCACTTTCACTCTTACTGCTATTGTGTTCTTTTACTGTCATGTGATGTATGAGTGAGATGGATAAGAGTGTGTGGTTGCCTTTCACTCAGGGTAATATTACTGTCCAGCAGGGGGCAACAATGCATCAACATTTCTGCTTAATATTCCTGACTACTCTCTAAATGGTTCTCCTTTCATTTCCTTTGACTCTTGTTGCCTGTTTGTTCGATTATACTACTGTGTTTCTGTCCAATCTTACTTTTTTGTGGATTTTTATAACATTTTCTGCGGTATATTAAACTTTTGTCTGTTTATATATGT
>JAPQRQ010000010.1:18037442-18048493 GCA_037367365.1 Apogon talboti | reverse complement strand
CCTATTTCTACTCTTTTTGGACCTTCAGGATGAATAAAATCCCCCATTTAATTGCCTGTATAGTTTTAAATTGGGAGGAGATTATCAGTTTATTTATTTATTTATTTTTAATTGGGATGAAAATCCTAAAAAACCGAGAAGTAGATTTTGTGAATAGAGGTCTGGTACAATGTTAATCAAAATCCCATTAAGAATTCATCTCAGCTTCAGGTGGAGGATTATTTAAGGCTTCAGTGAGGGTGTCACTTTATTATCAAATACAAATACCACTGACTCCTACCCTCTTTGTGCTTATATGTACATAATTGATAGATAGCATTTATTGTATCTTTCCCACCACCTGGCTCTGACACAGAACTGCTAGCATCAGGCTCCATAGCCTGTATAACCTCTTCATGACCCCCTTCATGGAGGTACAGAGCTGAAATTCCAGTCTAAATACCTGTGAAGAGCATTTATGACTCTTCGCGGGCAGAGTCTACATAGATAAAAAGCTGGCCTCACTCAGCCCCTCTTCAAAATGCTATTAAATCTGACTTTTAAAATTGAAATGAAGCAAAAACATTTCACACTCTATTCCCTGCTTATTAATGTGAGTCTCAGCTATTTCAATTGATAATAATGTTTATTTAACAGGCGGTTGCAGATCAGAGGTTTCACTGTGATCCACAGAGTAACTTCACACAGATACTTATCTATGAGTGCACTTAGACCGTGGACTGTGATATAATTTCTTAATAAAAAAACAAACTGTCCCTTGAGGTTATTGATGTTTTCCAGCACTTTCCTGCAGTCAAATTGAAGAAGTGCCCTGAATTGGGTTGATTTATTGCTTTAATCATCTTTTGCATTGCTTTGGAATACACTTAGCAGCTCTCCAAAATGCCAAAAGGGCATCGTCAGGTTAATTGGACGATGTTTGGTGTGTGTGATGTGATACTGAGGCAGGACTGCAGCATCACAGATCTGAGCCTTGAGTAAGTTTACACCAGAACCAGCCACCATGAAACACTCCACTTATGTGATGCTAGGATAATCCAAAGCACATACTTATCCAACTTTGTCACTATTTTTTTCACTGTCTTTAGGTATTTATAGGATGCAAGTTCAATCCCTGCAGGTTCTAGCTGTTTACTCCACTTTTAATCAATTTAAAATATTCCTGACTGTTGGCGTCAATATGTGTGTCAACCATTTTCACACCAATTTTCTTTTGGCGATAAGTAGATAATCCAGTTTAACGCCGTACCTAAAGACTTGCAGTGTGCAGGCGACAAAATGAATGTCTTCCACATTTCCACACACATTACTACAATTAGACACACAAGTAAACGACCATGGATGGGGACACATATGTGCACAATGCCAGGCACTAAAGCATGATGATGTGCAGCAGGGGTATTCTCCACAGTGGAAGATGTGAAAAGCAATACATAAGCAGCAATTTTCTTGATGAAACCGCGGGAGAACGTTCATTTTCACTCCACCATCCCACGGGGATCATGATTCATCGTCCTTCCTTTTGCCAACATCACAAAACAGAGACACGTCGGCTATTTGTGCAGACAAGGGCATCAAAGACTGCACACATGTTGGAGAATCAGTCCAGTCTGATTATCTACCTCAAATGAAAAATAAAAAAACAAAACTGACACAGATAGGTTATGCAGTCTGTCAACATGGGGACACTTCCCCGGTGTCAAATCCAGAGGTTTTTTCTTTCCCTGTCATCACTAAAATGATTAAAAAAAAAAAAAAAACAACAACACTGTGTCACTGATTATTTCAACAGAAATATTATGAAACTTGGTCCAATAAGAGTCTCCTATAAAAGTATTTAAATCTAAAGTGTAAAACAACACATAACAAATGACATTCACTTTAGGTTCATGTTATATCAGGGGTGTCAAAGTCATTTTAGTTGAGGGTCCTCATTCAGCTCTCAAGTGGCCGGACCAGTTACATAATAGTGTAATGACCTATAAATAATGACAGAACCAAAATGTTTCCTCTTTGTTTTAGTGCAAAAATAACATTAGATTATGAACACATTTACATTTACAGACTATCCAAACAAAAATAATTTGAATAAATTTCCCAAGAAAAATAAGTGCAATTTTCACAACATTGTGCCTCAACTTATCATTTATACATGTACATTAAAAATCAGATCTTCAAAGGCACAAAACATTTAGTATCATGCTGAATATTGTTAAAATTGCAATTAATTTTCTTAAGATATTTCAGGTTGTTCATATTTGTTCAGGTTATTCATATTTTTTGGTGAAAAGAGAGTTTGTAAATATAAACATTGTCATATAATTGTACTTTTTTTTATATCAAAACAAAGAGGAATAATTTGCAGCTGTCATTCTTTATAGGTTATTATGACAGTATTTTACTGATCTGATCCACCTGAGATTGAATTGGTCTGTATGTTGAACCTGAACTAAAATGAACGTGACACTCTTGACTGTTAATATGACTGTTCATTTTGCATTTCTCAAATTCATCCCACGGGCCGGCCTGGATACTTTGGCTGGCCAGATTTGACACCCATGCTCTAGAGGATTAAGTGATTTGGAAAATGAATGAATAAATGAATTCTATGGTTTTACACATGGGGACATGATAAAAATCTGCTCCTTCCAAACATCTGCAAAAAATTATTTAAATATAACCTCAGCTGTAAACCAACACACAACATATTCCACTATGACATTATCTCTTCAACAAAAATGAAGTCAAAATTTAGAACCAATGTGTGAAAAATGTACAAATTCCATGTAGGAACTGAGTGGATAAGTAGCAGCCAGGTGCCGATCTTGATTTATTGATTGTTATCAAGTGTGACCATGTCTGTAAAAGCAGATGTTTTGGCAGTTTGATGGTCTGAGACATTTGGGTTTGTGTTAACATAACAAGCAGAACAAAACACATCAGCAATGAGCTCAGAGAAGCAATATGGGAAAGGTTCAAAGGTCATTTCCAAATAATTTCAAGTCCATCGTTCTACTGTGACAAAGATGGAAGACACAATTTGAAACCCCTTATGCAATCTGTTTTCAAATCAGAACACACAACACAATGTGCAGACCAAGTCCAGATGCATTAAGCGTACATAATGTAAACATCGCTGACTGACTAATGTCCATGTTTTTTTTTGTTAAGATCTTTTTACATTTAATAACAGTCATCACAGATCCAAAGGAGATACTGGGAATGTTTAAGCGTTTTGACAGTTTGGTCAGCCTCAGCAGCCAAGGTGTGAATATTAGATATTTTTCCCTCCTGGTATGTCAAAAATTGCAAACAGTACCTCTGAAAATGTCTCAAAGTGTTATTTCACATTTAAAAAGGGTTTCTATTGTGAGAACAGTTCATCACTGCAGCTGACGATAGGTTTTCAACAGTCATGGGGTTTATTCTTCTGTCAGTTAAAACAGATTGTAACCCATCTAATCTAGTAAACAGAGTTAACACTGAGACGATGGGAAGTTCACATGAGGTTCTTGGAAGACATATAAAAAAGGAAAGAATAAAAAAGGGTAGTAAAAGAGCACAGACCCCCACCAAGGCCAAGTGTCTGCTGCCAGATGCCGGGTATGTCTTAAACTTTACTGTTAGCCTGCGGCTCTGTAGTGTAGTGTTGAAAAAATAGGAGAAAAAGAAAAAATTCTAGCCTCTGCCCTTTTTTTTTTTTTTTTTTTGGATCAGCTCCAATCCAAAGGGTTCATGTTTAGACCTTGTCCTACTCTTCCACAAAAGCATCTGTGCTGGTTGTTGTGTAATCCTTCTGACGGGTGAACAGAGGACAAATCACATAACCTCCTTAGATACAGACACAGATTATTAATCTCAGGAGGGAAACTCTGAAGACGTCCTTCAGCTCTAGAAAAGAAAAGGAAGAAAAATAGGTGACATGAAAACAAGTAATCAGTGAATTATTCACAGAATGTCCCTAATACCTTGAGTTTATTCTGCACTCTACCTACCTTTGGCCAAGGTGTTGTACAGTCTGATGGTGGTGGAGATGAAGGATGCTCTGTAATGTTCTATTGGTCATTGTTTTTAGAGGTAAATAAGGGATATATTGAAATGCAACATAAATTTGCGTCACTTCCTAAGGGGATTTATGTTGGAATTATCAACAGCAAGGGGGATGTCACGTACTAAAACCTACCTATGGCTACGAGAGCCACTAACAAATTAATGCTACATCCTCACAGACTGTGTCATTCACCAAATGATGCTCACATGTCCACAGTGTACTCTGCTTTTCCTGAGATTGGCTCCACCTCACTATGTATGAGGGAGTAAAATAAATAAAGGCAGAAATAAGTGTATTAATAACTAAATAAGTACTTGAATGAATAAATAAATACGCAAATAAATAAATAATGAAATGCTTATATTTTATGTTTTTATTACCATATTTTTCTATTTATTTTTCTATTTCCTCAATTATGCATGCTTTTTAAAATCTATATATTCATTTATTTATATATTTGCAAATTCTTATGTTTAATTTATTTTGTATTATTACATTTCCATATTCATATATTCGTATTTCCACATGTAATTTTTTGAGTATTTCTGTGTCCATTTTGTCAGAAGAAAAGTATATATGTAAATTAAGTGGGCAAAGGAATTGAGGAAATAGATAAATAAATAAATATAAAATATGGTAATAAAAACAAAAAATATAAGTATTTAATTACCGGTATTTCTATATTCATTCGTATATTTATTTGTGCATTTGTTATTTATTCAAGTATTTATTTAGTTATTTATACATTTATTTCTGCATTTATTTATTTTTCTTATTTCTAATTATGTTATTTTCTGTCCCTTATAGAAGAGGATTAAGCTGTTCAGAAAATGAATGAATGAATGAATAGTCAGGTTTTATCCATCAAAATAGAACTCACACAGTCGGCCAAAGTAACACTGTGACGTAAGATCTTAAGATGCTGCGTCAGCTGATAGTTTACATCACAGCTGTATTATCTTACCTCTAGTTTTACACTCAAAACAGCCACACAAATCATCTCTGTTTTCCATACTGGTTGTGTGTCAATAAAGATTGATATTTAATCATCCAAAAAAGGTCAGGGCTTCACAGTTTAGTCTGAACCGTGGATCAACAACCTTAGTAAAATACTAACTAACCATGGTAATGTCATATATTCATAAGCGTCATAAACATACCAATGCAATCAACTGCAATGCTTTTTTAAAAAAATCTTTTTGTCACTTTCTTTGACTTTGAAAGCAGTTTCTTATTTGTTTTCATCCTCAGCTGCACCTTGGTGTTGGTTTTCATCGTCAGCAGAGTGGCTCACTACTCACTCAAGTGGACACATACATTCACAGTGTCACGTAGGCCCACGACTGTGAACAGATTCAGTGCATGTCAGTACAGTACATTGACATCTTTGACTTTACAACAGGACTCTTTATTCTAAACACTCTTTTAGGTCATTTTTTAACATTCTAAATCATAAATACTACATATAGTTCATTTTCAAAGATCAGCAGGTGAGCAATAACATCGACATGTACTATGTTAAGGACGAGTACTATATGATGAACACAGGAGAAAGGATGCGATGACATTATGATTACGGTAGAAAAGATTGTGGCTGACCCCTCCCTCTGTCCTTGCAGCATGTTTATTGTGCAAGGACAGTAGGAGGAGTTGATTGTCATTGTTATGCATCATCAGGCCGAAACAAATTCCTTGTACCTACTACCTAAACCTACTTGGTACTGAACCTGTTTCAGATGACTTTATAAAAACATTGTAATAAATATGAGTAGCTTTGTTCAGTTCCAAACCTTGGAGAAATCATGAGGTCTCATGCATAATTCCAAAGAGCGAGGCGACATACGGCAGTGTAAACGGGTAATGTATTGAAATTCATTACTTGTGCACTTCTGTGTTCTTGGTGTATCTCAAGTGGATTGTTAAAGCAGAGCTAATCAGCTCATTGTCGCTGCAAGAGTGCTGTACTGGGCCCTCGTCATCTTATGGCTTATCCAGTTATCTGTCTCACACTGAATACAACACAAAAATATGGGAAAATGTGACAGAAGTGGTAAGAAAATGTAAAAATATAGCACGTAGATAATTGTGCCTGAACTCCATTTTGGTGAATTACTTACTGATGATTCATAACAGATGAAAGGAAATGAATGATGTTCCAGAGTCAGAGGATTAAACAGCTCAGTGGGCCGGAGCCCCCATGGGTGTTACAGACAGACATCAGTCCACATGATTGATAAATTGTCAAAACCGTTATTGCTTGACATGCGTTGCGATTATCATTAAATGGAAACATACAAAGTGATTACATGTGGGCAGAAGTGTTTACCCCCTGGTGATCTCATTTGAAAAGGAGATAATTAAATGGATCATAAACCAGCCTCTAATAACAGTACATTCTCTCCAGGGATCATTGTGACAATAGATTTGTAATTGCTTTACAAAAACCAACGCATTATTCATTAATCCAGTCTTGTCCTTCCAACTGTTGCAGCTTTAAAGTGAATCCAAGGGTTGTTATTATTAGAAGTGTAGAGTAAAAAGTTAAAAGAATATTCCTAAATTGTCAGAAATTCAAGAGACTGATATACATCCAGGTGCATACAATCAGATGCTGAGCGTTTTTGTCTAGTTGAAAAAACTGTGAGGAGGCTTCACTTAATTAACTGAAGGATTTAGGGCATTAGCATGACTCCTCATAGAAATTTGTCATTAATGGTGATGACAAATTTGTAGAAGAAGGTGAAACTGTCAAGTGTTTGTTCTCCCTGATCACAAAGTCAGACCTCAGTGAATAACTCAACACAATAGTAGGTGATTTTTTTTTTTTTGCATCTCAGGAGCAGCTGCAGCATTTGGCATTTCATGACTTTAAGATGATATGTCTTACCAATTAAGAGGCAGTTTCCTGTGCAGAAACTGTTATGTTCAAGGCTCATTTAAAGAGTTGAGCTGAAGAAGTTACAGTAGAGGATGTAAAGCCAAACTAATAAGCTCTGAAATGGTCTGTAAGAGAGAAGGATTGGGTGATATTTGGGAGGATTCATCACACCTCTGACACCTTTCACTTGACTACATATAGTTTGCATGGATATCTATCAACACTCAAGGGCCCAAAGCAGTGTTTCAGACCTTTACATCTCCTGTATTTATTCTGTTTTTCCATAATTTTCTATCAGTCTGCATCAGTTGTGTTTGATTTAGAAGAACCCAAAGTTTCATCTGGTTCTTTTGAAGGCCAGTTTTTGCAGTTTCTTTGCCTGAGAATGGATGATTTTACTAAAACATGATGGTTTTACTGTGAACACTGAAGAAAGTCACCGTTTTCCGCTTCCAGATGATTGTTTTCTCTACATCTAGTCTTTACCAAGTATGTTAAAGTCCTTTATTTTAATATTGTTGTGGGTATTTATTTATATTTAATTAACTGACAATGCACATGTATCCGAAAAGAATCATATTATCAACTAAATAAATGGAAACAGCTGGACATATATGTTTGCATACATTATGGAGCCTTTGAATATGTATTATATTCCAAATGAAAAAAAACAGAGAAACAGCACATTGATACCGTTTGAAGTTCAGAATAAGTGTCGTTCTCGATTTCTGAAGATCAATATTACAGAAAAATAAAATATGGAGACTACCATAGAATGTGAATTAGGATTATTCCACATTTTTTATTTTCCTTTTTATTGTTTCTGGTTGTAATGTGGTTGTTAGTAAGTTCACAATACATGTATTTGTTCTACAGTTTATATTAATATGATGTAAATCTGAAAAGGCCCTGATAAACATTTCAAGCCTTGTTAATATTAATCAGAGATGAAGCTCATGGGATAATATTTACGGTTTTTTGGGTTTTTTTCCCCATTTTTTCTTCCTTTTTCCTCCTCTTTCATGATGCCAGTATGGACCAACACTTTTACCAGGGGTTCACATGCAACAAAATAATTAGATGGAATTTTTTTTATTATCATAATCCTCTCCAATGTTTATCTGGTCTTTGGGTAAAACAATGAGATGTGAAGGATGGAAATGAGCTGGTTGTGTGATAATATTAAATAGGCAAACAACTGAGATTTAACAGTTACTCATATTGAAACATATCCTTTCTTACTTCCTCTTTGCATACATTTTGCAAAAAGCGAGAGCGTGACCTTTATCCAAACACCCTGTTTTAATATGCAGGTCCTATTCTGAGTGGCCTGCTGGCTTGGTTCTTAAAAACTTGCAAAGGCTTAAAAGTCACAAACAAAAGGTAAGCAATGCTAACCTCTGTAGGACTCTGTCTATTCAGATTCACAGTGTTGTCACTAAACATCTACAGAAAGGGCACTAGGAAGTTTATATCAGGATGTTGTTAAAAAACAGGAGAGGTTTTTTTCTCCTGTCTTAGAGAGTTTATCTTTTCCTTGTTTTTTCCTTGTCAGTTGCAGGAAAAATCAATGCTAATCAACATTGTCTTCACACCACACAGAAACTCTATGGGGATATCTGAAAATGTGAGTCTCAGTCCCGGCAGTCCTTAACAATCCAGTGTGTCAGAACTGATGGAGTGAAAACTACGAGTATGAAAACTACAGCTGAAGTACCCATGAGTGTGTGTGGTGTTGACATATAAAGTCTATTAGGGAATAAAAAAACAGGATTAAAGTGTAGAAAAAGTGAGTTTTTATTTACCCAAAGAAATGCAAAAACAATAGAGCCACAATTATAATAACTAGGTGTAAAAAGGAGGTCAATGCAATGTAATAAAAAAAAAATTTAAAAAAATAATAATAATAGTAATATTAATAATGATAATAGCAATAATGACACACAGGGGAGTAGCCACACTTAAAAATTGATGTAAAGGAACAGTTGTTTAGTCACATTAATTTCAGAAATAATGTCTCTGGACATGGAGAACTGGCTTAAATGGAGATAATCAGCAAATATTAGTTTAAAACTACACCAATACAACTGGGTGATGCAGACATATATAACTCCAGTCAAAGTGAACAGTTAGAATGGAATCATTCCTGATATATGCTTTAAATGAAGAGAGGCCCAGTGGACGTTTGTGCATTGCTTCTGAGAACGCAACACAATTACATCATTTTGGAATGAGGTAGCCTGCAACACTAAAACAATTTTATCCTTGAACATGACGCTAAGCTAATTATACTACACCTGTATCCAAAGAACTTTAAATTGAAATTCCAACAATGCAAATTCATAGACTTTATTATATTACAGGCCAAAAGGATAATAGATTTATGTTGGAAAAAGTCAGATCCACCTTCAATTGGTGCTAGGTTTAATGCTATGGCACAATGTATGGCCCTGGAGAAAATAACATATGTTCTTAAAAATGAAGTTGAAGTATATGAAATCTAGAAAATCTTTGTAGAATTCATTAAAAAAACCAGATGTGGGACAAATCTTAGAGGAAGTGTATGATAAAAACCTGTAGGCCTCATTGTATTGTATTATCGTATTATCATTTTTATTCTGTGGTGTTTGAATGTGAACGGCATCTGAAAGTGTTTTTTATGCAACGTATAATAAAATATATTTAAAAAAAATTTAAGATGCCATCTGGCATACTCTGATATTCTATATTATCTCAGGTCAAAACATACCATCTTTTTATTAAATAAATTTGAGAAGTTCTCAATTACTATTGAGACTGTTATTAATTTGAGTCGTGGCTTGTCATTGAGGGGTGATAGTGGGTCCCGAAGCCAGACCAGTTGAGAACCACTGCCCTAAAGTGTTAATATGTATGCAACACATATACAAAGTGTAAAGTAAATTAGTACCACAAAGTACCATAAATAAGTACCAACCAAAGTAGTTAATAATAAATATTTAAGAGCGGTTGACTGGAACTGAGCATGTGCAGGCACCAAACTAAGCGACTCCTAATGACAAACCCCTTTCGGCGTAACAGGCTAATAAGATCAGAGCGTGTCGAGTGTGTGTTGTTTTTCCCTGTGTGGTTGTGGCCATTGCCAGGTCTTAATATGAAAGTGGACTGAGAAGGCCAACTTCATTGTCGTGCATTTGCTGTGATTCAGATCAAAGAAAATGAGATGAAGATGTAATTACATCTTCTATTCAACACCAGAGCGGTTTTTCAGAAAATTGGTGCATGTTCTGAATAGAGAGTTCCTCTGTGACTGCAGGTTGTTTGGTGCATACTGAAAAGCATAACAAAACCAATAGCAAGTGTCAAAAGTTGTCAGGAAGACTGATACTGAGACCAAAGTGCCTCAGGTTTATACCACATGACTCGCTTGTTTAATTTAATTTAGCTGAAGAAATGTGATTGACATGTTTTTTCTTGAAGCTACAAAAGCTGATTAGTAAGTCATTTGCAAATTCTGCATGCAGTAACTATGGATTTAGCATTTAATTTAATACATTTCTGATGCAACACATGTCTCTACATGCAAAGTATGGTATGGACGTTTCAAGGGCAATGTTCATGAATGCATCATCTGAATACAAATGATCTTCACTCTCACTCAACTGACCAAACAGCTGACAAGAAAAATCTGCTTTAAAATGTCAGATGTTCCATGTGGAATAAGGCTGCAGGACAATGGTCACTGTTAAAGCTGCGCCGCGCAAAATGTCAGCAGTCAGTCTGTCATGGAGACGATGAAGATCACTGTTAGAAGAGCAGAGTGACCTGCTGGTTCATGAACGCAGCAGGGAACAGTTCACTTTCTGCTTCACTGTAGATATTTTGAGCTGCTGGTTGAGCTGAATGATAAGCATAAACAGCCCATGGAACCAACTCAGCAGGACTATTGTTCAGGGCAAAGTCGCATAAAAAACCTCTGACTTTTCACAAAGATGAAAAAAACCCAAAACAAACAAAACAAAACAAAACAACACAGAACAGAACAGGGTGGATCCACACATCTCAACTAAAACCTGGCAAAGTTTACATGATCCAGTCGAAAAAACATGTCAAGAAACATTATACTGTTGATTAAAAAATAAA
>JAPQRQ010000010.1:18019712-18031962 GCA_037367365.1 Apogon talboti | reverse complement strand
TATATATGTGTGTGTAGGTGTGTGTGTGTGTGTGTGTGTGTGTGTGTGTGTGTGTATATATATGTATATATATATGTATGTATATAAATATATAAGACCTATATATACGATATTTGCTGCCTTTTTCCTTATAATCTCCTGGATACACCCCCAGTGATGCCAATGTTGGACCAAAAAATATGGGAATGAACTACAGATTTTGAAGTAAATATTGAACATCAACCTGTTGACATTAAAATGACATTTTTCACTGAGATCCAGAGAAAACAGACTTTGTTTGAGGCCTGTATTGAGCTCAGTAACAAAATATTGTGAGATATGGTGACACAAATGTCATGTGAAGGAGACAAAAAGGACTTGGAAGATGACAGTTATGTCATTGAGGGGTTTTCCTCTGGGTCCTCCGGTTCCCCCCACCATTTTAAACAAGTACATTAAATGTTAAATTTCCTGTCAATGCCCTTGACCAAGGTACTGATAAAGATTGGGTGCACCTTTAAATGGCATTTCACTGCTCTTAATGTGCCACCTGCTAATGCTAATGCTGTGTATTAGGATGGGTAAAATGCAGAGACCAAATTTCCATACGGTAATAGCAATGTGAGTTAACCTTTAACCTTTAAATGTTAGTTACCAGAAAAAAGTGATAGTAGAGTATTATTATTCTTCAAACCTTATAATCTACTTTCATTGGTTCATAGGACCTTCTCCACTCTTCTGACTGGGCCCACTTATGAGAGAGAAAGTGAACTGTTTCATGTCACTAGTGAAGCATACGTATGTCTTTGTAAGCAGAGGATCTTTGTCCGCCATGTTCTAGCTAACATTACAGTTGGGTAGTGTTATGTGATATGATAGGAAAAGCTTAAATTCATTCTAAAACATCAGTGCACTTGTATTTAATCCCAAAAGTAAAACTTACTGGATGTTATCAAGCTTGCAAGGTGAAATCATCTGTCCTGTTGTCATGACATCATTACCATATCTCCACAACACCGGAATACATTATTGTCTTTATCTGTTCATATAGATTATATCCAGCCAAAGTGTGTTTGAAGACACTTGTGCGTTCGATCAGTTGAAAATCTAACTTTGTCAAATGTTGTCAAATGTGTCATTTAACTTTGAATCATGGGCCAATGTCCCTTTGGATTTTTACCATCCATTATCGTTTCTGTTTCTAATCAGTTGTTAAAATGGCAAAATGATAATGATTTGTCAAATTCCCTCCTTTTATGACTTGAACACATCAGTGACACATGATCCTTTTAGCAGCATTCAAGCTTCCCACACTGAGAGTGACATCAGAGGAAAATGGCCGCCATGTGAACATCCATTAGTGCCACTGCCATTATGAGGTCTAATTCTCCTGCCACAATGTTAACTTTGTGTGTGTGTGTGTGTGTGTGTGTGTATGCATAGGAAAATCTGCAAGTGTGTTGTTGTAGGTGCTAAAAAGGTTTCATTGTTGTTCCATCTCCTCTATTGTATTACATGTATAATGAGAATCTTTCCCCAAACAGTAAATACCATCACAATACAGAAATGAATATGTAATCCATGTCTGAGAAATACTAATCTCTCTATGACTGGAACATGAACTGTATTTCCTATACAGCTTACAGTCCCATTTGTAGTCCATGATATCATGGAGATTAATCTTTATAAAAAAAAAAAAAAAAAAAAAAAGTGAGATCTGGAATCCACTTGCCTATAAATTGAGAACACTCCTTTTATACTCACATGCATGTATTTATAGGCATACGGTTTTGTACTACTTTATCACCCTATAAGCAACAAATAGGGTGATGAAATTTTATAAAAACTGGATCTATTTTTATTTTTATTTTATTATTATTTTTTTTTATATTTCATTTTTGATTTTTCACAAGACAACAATACAGTTACGTACTTGCAAGACAAAACGACCTCCCCGGCCCACAACAACAGGGCCAGAGACAGCTGGTCACAGACACACACAAGGGAAAAAAAAGAGAAAAAAGAAAAGACAAAAAAAAAGGAGAGACATATGGTGACCTCACACCTCCCAGGTCCTACAAGCCCTGCTTGAGTATTACAAGCTTAACCAATCTGGTGTGCTTTTAGATTTTCCATATAGTTTAAGAATGGTTGCCACATCTTATAGAACATCCCACTTCTATTGTGCATTCTATTTTTATTTTTGCTGAAAATTAATTGTCGGATTACAGATTAGGATTAATAGGGATGCAATTCAGGATGTATAAGTATGTGTACTTTGGGGATTTATGGTAAATCACCAAATGTGGCAGGTCATGGGTCAGGTGAAGGGCTGGGAGACGACTTAGCACAGACAGGCGGAATAAATACATCTTGTACCTTACACAACTAAGTAATATTAAATTGAAATGACACATTTTACTTGTCTGTACCAGCAGATAGGATTTTTTTTTTTAGAATTTTGTAACTTAATATAATCTCTCCCATCAGTGTGGGACATTTATAATATGCAATATATGTTGTATGAAAACAGCTGATGGGAGCTTTGTGATTGTATCTGGGTGAGAGGACAGAACAGGAAATTAAAACATGCAGTGAGTCGAGTGAACGTGTGAAGTGTGAAGTGAACGTGGAGTTGGCATCAACACACATGTATCTATTAAATGGATCCATATCGGTGAAACTAGTTGATTGAGATTTATTGATTGTAGAAATTCTCTGTTTATGAGAAAAATAACACACTGCACATCACATACAGTGTAAAGAGAAAAAAAAAAATCCCCTTGTAACTTGAATCTCTTGAGTTCCTGTAGGAAGTGCCTCGTGTCCAAGATGCTTAATTATTTGTTGGTTTCTCTGCATGTTGTAAACACAAGTTTGCTAAACTGTTCGATAACAAATCAGGCCAGAAAACCAAAGGTGTTTTTCTTGTCCAGCAGATGGATCAGCAGTAACATTGCAGTGAAAGGTAGTGGGGGTGGATATATAGGAGGGAGACACATTGCATCCTGGGTTGTATCAATCATGCCAGACATGCCACATAGTATTTCCCCTGCTGCTGATCAGAATAGAGAACTACTTCTATATAGAGGGGAAGAAAATAAATCCTGGAAATCATGTTATGATGTGTAAGCCTATGGAGGACCAAAGGCACTGCAGTGTTTTTCCTAATGCTCTTTTTTTTCGTGATATGCAGCCTTTCAAGTGTCTGCATTCAGTCTGCGAATGTAAATATATATACATTCTATGATGGAAATAGAATTTGTTTCCCGTGCAGAAAGATGGAACCGCTGATTTCATCCAGTCTTTTCTCATGTAAATTAAATGTGATGCATAGAAAAGGTACGGCAAGGCAAATTTATTTGTATAACACAATTCATATACAGGGCAATTCATAGTGCTTTACAAGAATGGAAAAGAAACAATTTAAAAGCACACAATTACAATTAAAACATAGACAATTTAAAACACACAATTACAAATAAAACATAAATAATGATCAATTAAAATAAAGTAAAAGAGAAGAGTGCAAATATAATACTTTCAGCTGTTATATGCACAGTTGAACAGAGCTGTTTTCAGCCTGGACTTAAACACTGTTAGAGTAGAGATCTGTCTGACATCATCAGGAAGACTGTTCCAGAGTTTAGCTGTGTGGAACTGAAAGGCAGCTTCACCCTGTTTAGTCCTGACTCTGGGCACCAGCAGGTTCTCAGGGTCCGAGATGGTTCATAAGGGGTCAACATGTCAGAGATGTACTTTGGTGTTAGACCATGGAGAGACTTATACACGAGCAGAACTGTTTTAAAGTCTATTCTCTGAGCAACAGGAAGCCAGTGCAGAGACCTAAGCACAGGACTAATATGGTCGTACTTCCTGGTTCTAGTCAGGACCTGAGCAGCAGCATTCTGGATGTACTGCAGCTGTCTTACAGCTTGTTTAGAGAGTCCAGTGAGAAGGCCGTTACAGTAGTCTAACCTGCTAGAGATAAATGCATGGATAAGTCTCTGCAACTCTGGTTTACCTAGTAAGCCATTGATACTAGCAATGTTGCACACACACCTCTACCTTTTTTGTTTTCTCGTATTTCTGATATAGATGTAAAGTTAGTTGGGGTGGATTCAATCAGAACTGCTTTACCTGTATTGCTATCAAGCCATGTCTCAGTTAAAAACATAAAATCAAGATTATAAGAGGAAAAAAAAATTATTAATTAAAAATGATTTGTTACGTAGAGATCTGACATTGAGCACAGCAAGCTTCAGAGTAGTTTTAGTGGGACCACTTTTTATCTGATTACAAGGAATTTGGATTAAATTTGTCTTAGAAAGATTCGCCATTCGTTTAACTATTTTTCTACGTTGTCTTTGACCATGCCACCGGCCATTTAGGATCACCGGTATGGCAAAGGAAGTGGCATGGCGTATGTTGAATCCTATTACTCCTTACTGCGTCTGTTTTTTTGTCAAGGTCAGTGGCATATAGACATGTCAATGGACCTCACTTTGCACTGATTTCTGTCTTTTTAATTGTTCTTTATAATCATAAGGGATTCTTGTCTTTTGTGTCATTAGTGTTCATTACCGAATATCCCACAATTTAGTCGGCTTAAGCAACTAGCTTTACCAAACATTTGACCTTTTGACTAATTTCATTGTCATTAAATTGTTGTTTTTACTGCTAATTAACGCCTATAATTACATTGCAAATTTCTGCCTCATTATGTCATGCAAGACAATCATGAAATCATTATATGAAAATAAATGAAAGAAAACAACAGGGAACAGCTTCAATCTGTATCTTCAGGTAGAAGGCACTAACATATTTTCCAGTCCCGCTGGAGAAGCTTCCTTGTCTCTGTTCTGCGGCAAATGGAGGTTCATGAGACTGACAGAGAAGAACAGGTGGAGCTGAAACCACAGAAGACTCACTCTTATCCGCATTAACAAGGACGGACTCGGTAATTGGACGACTGGCAGGAGGAGCTGGTTCACTGGATGTAACAGCGAAGACCTGGTCTGGGAGAGGAGAAGGCCGCTCTGAGAAAACTCAAAAATAGTTTGTTTCCTCAGTTGGTTTTGTGTCCTTCTCCTGCTCAGCCCACCCTCCCACTTCACCTGCTGTCTTCGTGTATTACTCGCTGGTGAGACAGAGATGACTCACAGATGAGTCTCGATGCTTCATCACATCAGAGATGGTATTGAGCACATCTGCTGCGAGATGTGCAGCAGATCTCTTGAGCCCAGCGCACAGTCTGGAGGGAACATCTGTCTAAGCCTATACAGAACCATGCTGTCTCTGGTACCGTCTTTTCCACTAACGCTGCGTGGGTCCGATGATGATTTGCAAACCTAAATTTTTACAAGATACACTGATTCCCAGATGTAACCAAACATAATAGGTTTTCTCCTGACCTGAAATATGGTCCATCATATTATGCAGATTGGAAACAAGATGGAAATGACAATAAGGTAGAAATCTGAGAAACCAGTGGAAAACATATATACGTCAACTTCTGAATAAAGCTAGTTCTGGGTTGTAACTTCAGGCACTTTAACTGAATCAAGATCTGAACTAAGGTCAATGTTTTTTACTGCTGCCATTGTATCTCCTTTGTTTTGGGTTCTCATCAGTCTTGCACAGTCAGACCTATCTTACTTTGTTACCAATATGCTAATACTGGAGAAAGGTCTGCCATTACTATTGCTCTGGAAAATAGGTAAAGGTTCTTTTTTTGGGGGGCGATTTTTCGAAAAGATTCACACTCCGCCTTGGGTGGCACTGAGGTTAGAACACAGCAACAGTGCCTCTGCAAAACAGTATTCGAAGAGAAATTGTTAAGGTGGAACATCGATCCATTTGTGGCAACACAAAAAAATCACTTGTGACTTGTGTCAAAACTTGCTACTGTCAATCAAATTTTATTTATATAGTGCCAAATCATAAGAAAACTTATCTTATGTGGGGGGGGGGGGGGACACATGAATGCACAGAAAACTGAACGAGAACTGTTAAAAACTAGTATAATTACCAAAACGTAGAACAAATGTCCATAACTGTTGCTACTACTACTCCAAATACAAGTATTAACAGTGGATATACTACTACTACTGCACTGGTTAGTACAAATAATAGAAACCTCTACCATATATAATAAAACACTATCACAACTATATGGATAAATGAGTGACAACGAAGGAAGCAGGAGAGAAGCAGGACCACAGCAGCAGATCCAGAGACGATCCAGGGAAAACCCTTAGTGTAAGTGTGTTGTTCTTCCATTTAGCCAAAGGGACTTTAAAAACTGTACCACACACAGCAGAAGGAAAGAAAATGCCAACCCTGCCGTTACATGACTCAAACACTTTTATTCCATCCTTATTCCGTCTGAGGGTGAACTTTGCGACACTCTCCATTAGGAACTCAAACCTGTAGACCTCCAGGCTGGTTCGCCAGATCACCACCAAGTCCATAAACACTGAAAGGAACTGGTTCAACTATGGTGGAAAAGGTGTATGATACAGCACCTGGTGGGTCACGGGGGAACAGAGAACTGCAGACCCGGTGCAGTACAGCCTGTGGAGCCCATCTGACTGAGTTGGGGCGGCACGTGGGGGATTCAACCAGAGGGTCTGCACCACTTGTGGAACCACCTACTCCACCACCACCTTTTGGACCTGAATGTCCGCTGCAGCTTCTGTGAGGGGGAAAGTATATTTACGGGCCAGATTCAGGAAGTTTCCATCTGTGGGTTACAGCCATTGAACATGTTTTTAAACCACAGACACATCACAGCCACTTCATCTGTACCCCTAATGTGATTCACTGAAAGCCAACAGAGACTGCCCCTGTAAAGTTGAGACATTTTGTGGTTTCTAACTCAATATTTCTTATTCTGAGGCTGTTGATCACGTCGCACGCCAAGCAAAACTACGAAAGAAATCCGATAAGCAAATTTGACATGTTTATATATTAATCAGGGAGTGTAACATTAACAGCTGCTGTCAGGCCTTTACGGGGTTTTGGCAACAGCATCATCTTGTTCAAACTCATAAAATGGTGAGACAGAAATAAAACTTTTTTTTATCTCTACTGTTTCTCTCATTCTCATTAGAAACAGATCAGTCTGACTCAAGAGTTAAGGTCAGTTGAAGTTCAGGAGAGAGTGTGCGTCTGTGACTCATGGTACTCTCAGACTGTTCATGCTTTGCTTCATCAGAAAGTCAGCTGTGTCTTCAACAATCAGGCAGGAAGGATCAAACATCTTCATGCATGATTATAAACTACAATTCATCAATGGTGGAACAGTGTTGCAGTGAAAATTCTCTATTGTAAACATTCAAAGGTGAATGTTATCGGCTAAATGCACTTGAAATATAAGTCAGAGTGGTCATTTCACTGAAAAAGGTCCCTATTTTTTATTTCTAAAATGTCTATTTTGTATGATGTTACAGGATAAATATGACTGCTGACTTAATGTGTATGCTACATTTTACTTCTAAAAACATTCACAGTCGAGCTTATTTGACCCACTTTATAACAGGCGGTGGTTTAATCTTAAGCAAAACATCACATTCTACACGATCGTCATATGTTTGTAACATCAGTTTATTTAGTTTTAGAAGCAGGACAATTTTCTAAACCTGTAAAGGAGAACATTATCCTCCAGTTTTTTGCAAACATGCAAAATAATAGAGGAAGCAATGGCTAAAGAAAATGAAAAATATTGATTTGATTAATTAGATATATTTGATATTTATATTTATTATTATCACTTTGTGTTATATTATTAAGATACTTTATATTTTTAGTAGTTTATGTTGAGTAAGAATAAAATTTTGCAACAGATCAATGCTGAAAAAAAAAGGAGAAGAAAAAAAAAAGTAAACCGTGACAGAGATGTAAACTCCTTTAATAGTCAGTGGCATCATAATTAAATATGTTCTTCACTGAACACACATGTATATCTGAAGCACTTTCTGAAAAGCCTACTATTCACTCAACAGGACCCACTTCCTGTACACACTCTAGTTATGCCACTGAAACAAGCCAGGATCATCTATGCATCTTCACTATGTGGAGGTTGTTCACTGGTTAATTGATACATGCAGAATAAATAGATACCAATTTGCAGATGCAGATTAGATGATGTGGACAGCGAAGGCTATAAACTGAGTAATGTGACAGCAGCAGAACTTACTTCACCATTTTCAGCTGACAGGAAGGTTTAAAGGTTGGCTAATGGTCGGGGTTTGGCATTTCAACAGCTTTGGATAAAGGTTAGAGAGATGAACACACAGCAGTACAGCAGTTTACTGTAGGACACTTTTGGAACAATTCAGAAGTCAAGCTTATGCTTCACCTGCCAGAGATGTTACATCAAAAAATAATAGAGGGTGAATAAATAGGGACATCAACGACAAGGTGCATTGTAGATGATTATGGTGACAATATCCCATAGGTGACAAATGGAAGCTTTACAATAAAGTGTTCTATAATATAGTCTACAACCAACAGAGAATACAGAGACAGAAAGGGACAGCCCACACTGTCCACCAGCACTGACAGTGACATTTCAAACATCATCATCTGATTAATTAGACATTGATAAAGCACATCTGACCCAATGGAAGGTAATTCTATATGGACTTAACCTATTATACGAAAGGGCCATGATAATTTTTTAAAGAAAATGTCATTTAATGTATCATTGTTGTCTTGAGGGTGTATCTTTATTTGTCTTACACACCCAGTGTAAAGGAGACCAGCTGTTGTTTTCTTTAAGCACATAAAACCTTTTTCTTATGATAATGATCAATCGTTCAATGGAAACTCAACACTTGTCAGACCAGCTGTTGTGCCACTTAACTAAAGAGGACAAAAAACATGGAGAAATTAGCATATGTTGTTCTTATGCATCGCATTTGCGTGTGGATGTTATGCAGCGCTTGAAACCACAGTAATGCATGCTGCGTTTTAACGAAATTATAGTAATTTGCTTTGAGTCATATGGCATCTAATTCTGGACCTGATCTATCCAGGTACATATTAACTTATTAAATAACTAATCAAGGCTTTAGTCTGTTTTGAATAACCTATCATTTTTAGTCTAGGTTTGTCATTTATTGGTTTTGTTGGGGCTAAACAGTGACCAAAAACTCTGGTCAGTGTAATTAGCTTAGATAGAAATGGCATAAATAAGGCATGTTTATGTGAAATTATTGTTATGTTCCCAACAACATGGGAGATCACATGAAAGACCTTTGATTATCTGCAGGAAAATGTCTGTGTTGAGTCGGTTGTACGGCCTGTGGGAGGTGGTTCAGAGCTGCATGGTCTTTGCTGCATTCTGTTCACATGTCTGTTCTCACTCCTGTGCAGCTGATATCTACAGGGAGGCTGAAGACTAAATGGGGAAAGGTTTTGTTCTTGGGATATCTATAGCAAATGCACATCAGCACATGAAAATGAGAAGGGATCCCAGTCCAATATACTCCTTATCGGGGTCAAATTGTATTCTTAATTTCATGATATGGTAAAACTCGACCTAGAGCAGGTAAGCTTATGTCTCTGTGGTTTTATACTGTTATCGTATCTGCTTTTGTGAAAACAGTTTTTGTGTTTTTGCTCATAAATATCTGCATCCCTAGACAGTGAGTAGAGACGAATGCTGTCCATGAATTTAAGATGCATGTGTCACATGCCTTTAAGAGTTTATGGACCTCAGTGAAATGCCAAACACATCCCACACTGAACCCACTCAACAGATTAAATCCCTGAAGAGATGGACTGATGAGAAATCTGCTTTGCAAATTTGAGAGCCGTCACCGCCTCTGTCAAAACAGCAATATTCAGATTAAGTTTGAGTGACTTTCACACATTCATATGAATGATATTTAACATTCAGAAAATTGCAGGTTATTTTGCTTTTAATTTTTAATATTGTGATATATGTGTGACAAAACTCTGGCGTGTAATGTCTCAAAAACATCAGATAATGATGTTTTGACTGTATGAAATTATACAAAATAAAATATCTGGTAATCAACCCATGTAGTCACAGTATTTACAAAAATATCAGTTTGTCAGTGTCAAAGGCTTAAGGCACATCATTGAACTCCCTACAGTTATTTAACTGTTTTTTATATATATATATATATTTATTTATTTTACTTATTTTTTATTGGAATTTTCTGGATTAGTTACAGTGGAGAGAAGCAACATTAATACATTGTTTTACATAAATCTTTTTTTTTTTCTAAGTCTTTATCATTCGGTGATGATGGTGGTGGTGTCCTCTTTATGGTTTATATAGTTCGTTCGTTATCCGTTAACTGTTATATTAAATGAACCTACAGCAGAGAGGAGAATGCAGCAAATGAGCTAAAATTAGATTAGCAATTCTTTTTAAGTAAATTAGTAAAGGTGAGTTTTTTTACCTTGCTGACATGTTTTGACTACGTCTGCAGTCTCCCTCAGAGCGTCATCTGACCTGTGATCATGTGTCTTTTTATCAGGTGGCCAGCCTGACAGATCTGTCAGCATCTGTCAGGCCGGCCACGCCTCCTGCCGTCCGATGGTCTCTGGAGGATGGAGTCCCAGGTGTGTGAGAGAGTGTAGGCACCCTTGTCCCGGTTCATGGAATCATTGGCCCGCTTCCTGATGACCTCTTTTATCCACCTCTTGTGCTTGTTGGTCTCCGATGTTAAAATTTTTCCCTTGCTACAAAAAATTTTGGGACAAGGGAAGACTGCAGACATAGTCGAAACATGTCAGCAAGGTAAAAAACTCACCCTTAGTAACTTTGCCACAAAAAAAATTCTAATCTAATATAAAAAAACGACAAAATGAACATAATCAATTTAAATTGAGCTAAAAGTTGTCTGAATTAGACCGAAGGAAGAGTTACTACTGATTAAACCTTATTCTGCTTGCTTATTATACTGCGCCTGGAGAATGGAAACTGAACATCCCAATATGTAGTCTATAGCCAAACGCCCAAAGGAATTATGGGCAATAGGACTGAAGTAGGACAGTTTTTCCCCAGCACAGAGTAAGTAACTCATCTCAAATTTGATTTAATACTTTAGTTCTGGTGATAAAATGAAATGTGGCCTTCTTAACAGTATCTGATAAGTGTTTTTAAAGGTTTTATTCTGACTCTCTGTTCTGAGTTTTTTTTTTATTTTTTTTTATTCTAAACAACACTCTTTAAAATTCCTGAGCACACTGGCCTGCAGATCTTCAATTCAATGACAAGCACAGGGGGAAATTTCCTGAATAATGACATCTGGACAAAGGTATGAGAGAAAAGAATTGCCTTGTCTATCATATGACAAACGGTGTCAAAAGTATCACCTCTATTATCTATGATTTGGATGACTAGGACCTCTGCTCCATTCATTCAGTTCCTCATTAAGCTGCAGCTGAAATTTCAGACACTGATGCAGAATACAAATGGTACTTGTTGCAGTCTCTGAGATTAGATGTCAGTATTGATATTAGTTCCTACACTATGTGAACAGTCTTGTGCCTGTCTATCTACCTGTCAGTGGGATTACATGAAAAAAAAAAAAAACTACGTGACTGATTTTCTTTGAACGTTACTCCAAATTATGAGCCCATTTCGTTTCAGGATCCGTCAATAAAACGCAACAAAGCCTGGACTTATTCTGCAGTTTCTTAATATCATGAATTATGGGTGTTTTTTGTAATTCTCCCACTAGCAGTTAATATGTTTCTTTTGTCACCAGCCCTTAAATTCACCAAAATTTGACAAAATTCACACAATGTCACATATTGAAGTAGGAACTATGAGTCTCAAAGTGACTGGACGTCCATCCAACTATACCATTAACATGAGGTATTTCAGTCCAAATCTAGAGAATTTAGTGGAATTAATCTTATTTGAATTCCAGGGGCAGAACATCACTTCAAATTCCTCTTCCTGTCATACACCTACAAATACCTACCAGTGTGTGGATGTACACAATTGGGTAGTTTCTTTGTGTTTTGTCTTCTTCATGTTTTATATTTTATTTAACTACAACTGTGTGTTTCCTGACGATAAGTTGAATAAAGTTCTTCTCAACGACAAGTGTTGATGGAGCTCTTGACCTAGAACATGCCATTTTTTGTATGCCTGTCTTTCTCTCAATTTACTGTACATTGGCCGTGGCTCAGATGGTAGAGCAGGTCGTCCAATAACCGAAGGGTTGGTGGTTCGAATCCCACTCTGTCTGAGTCATGAGCTGTTGTGTCCTTGGGCAAG
>JAPQRQ010000010.1:17944239-17972907 GCA_037367365.1 Apogon talboti | reverse complement strand
TTATTAATTTGGAAATTATGAGCAATTTAAAAAAGTTGGGGTGTCGAAACACCCCAGGTGACTAACGTAGGGTTAATATTGTTGTATGTGTTAATACGAAACCATTGTATTTACACTAGAAGCAACTAATAAATACACAAAGGAGAACAAGCATTAACTCAGAATGGAAAAAAAAGTATCTTAATGTGGCACAAAAGGCTACAGATTAATAGAGTTTTTGAAAAAAGACTTCAGGCACCAGAGTTGTTTAATAGTATTAGACAGCTGTGAACAGGTGGACGTTTTACTTTATGTGCAATATGTATGAGTTACAGTCTTCTATTGAGAGGCTCCTTGGAATAAAACTCAGTGAGCATCACTTCAGGTTAATCCATTAAGTTTGAGAGCATGTGTTGGTAGTACCAGAGAGTCAGGGAGTTTTATTTTTTTTAGGTCAGCACCTCTGACCAAATGTGTAACAAAGTGAATGTGACAAGAAGAGGACGGTATTATTTTTTGTGCAGTGCTTTAGCTGCCATGTTGTGTTTGATCAAACCAAGGTCAATCAAGGGCTTTTGGAAAGTTGCATTTTAATGCGTTGAGGTTGGCGTCTTTATGTTGACAGGCCAGAGCCACTGGAGGCTAACGCTTTATGATCAGCGCCACAGGTCGTCAGGGTCACATGACTTAGATACGATTTATATAAATGTAGGATTTTTTTCGGAAACTGTGAAACCTTTGGATTTACAGTTTCATCATTCTTTTGAGATAGCTTCTCCTGCCCACATGTGTCAAAATAAATCTGTCTTCTGATGTGTGTTTTGGGCAAACCTGACATTTAGGGTGTAGCCCATGAATACCAAATACAGGAAATATTAGGAGAAAAGAAATGTTACCCTTCGAAAAGGACACTTTTATATCTGAGGAAAAAATGGGTATGGACAGTCCTGTTGTGTGTTTATGGTGCAACTTTTATAACAACCAAGAAGTGAGCACAATTCACTGGCAAAGGACTCATTTTGGAGAAATAGTTCTTTCCATATTTGCTTTTTACTGTAATCTTAACCTTTCTTTAAAAAAAAAGTCAATATTTTACTCATTACTTACTTATTTTTCAGGAATGTTGCACAATTTGGCACAAACGTTCACTTAGAAGCAAGGATGAACTGGAACTATTTTGGTGGAGTTGAGGTCAAAGGTCAGTATCTCAGGAACAACTTGAGGCAATTCCATCCCATGTCGTACAGATATTCACTTGACCCCTAGGATGACCTTTTTTAGCCTTTGAAAGTCAAAGGTTAAAGTTGTAGCACATATATGTGGCCATAAGTGCAGTATTTTGCTACAGGGGCAGTGCGTGCATTTGCTTGACTTTACAGTTGTTTTGTTTTTTTTGTGTGTGTGTGTGTGTGTGTGTGTATGTGTGTTTGTCTACCCTTTTGATTCTTGCCTCCTTGTCCTCATCAGTACCCTTAAGGTCTGCATGTGTGGCATGGCTGCTTTGCTCCAGTTCCTGCACCTAAATGGCATATCAAACTGCAATGAGCTGTGAGGTCCCTGTGCTTTCATGGTATGGCCTAGTTTACACTGTCCCCAGCTCATGAAATTAAATTTCACATGGCTTGAAGGAAAGGTTGGCATAACTGGCTCAGGTGTATAGCAAACACGAGTTCTTTTCATCATTCAGCTTTGGGATATTATACCTTTCACTTCTACTGCAGTTTGAAATTCATCCATCTATACAGCGGTAGTTTTCAGCTGGAACCGTTCTATAATCTGAGATCAAATATGAATGGTCACGTAGTGTTTTAACCTCAATCAAACCAACTGAGGTACCTGCACACAACAGAGGTATATTTTGTCGTATCTCACAGGTGCCTTGTCATCTCGCAGATACTTTATCTTTCCAGTTATAGATGTTTACCCAAATCATTTTCATCAGTGTCATATCTTTGTAATCTGTTTCTGTTTTAATTAATGGTTTTTAGAAATACCAATGTATTTCAGTCCCTGGGGATGTCAAACCACCCATGCTATTTTAATAAATTGACCTATTTAATGAGTTCATCTTTGCCATTAGTCTTAATTTAAAGTATAGCAAAACTATCATAGATATTGCTGCCTGTTGGTCAGTTGTCCTCCAGCTTGAGCACAACACGAGGCAAATCACATTCTTTATCTGACTGCAGTGTGTTTATAGTTCTGTATAAAACTGCATATAGTTCTACACAAACACAAGTCATTTCACATAAAATACAAACTGAAAACTGTAAATGTGATTTATGTTTGTTAAAGAGGAACTGAAACGATAAGCAATATCACTGTGGTTTATTGTCTTTATACCTTAGGTAATATAGTATATGGCGTTGCAATTAAACTTGTTATTGATTTGGATTTATGAGAAAACTAGTTGATCTCTGCTGTTAGCTTGTTTACCAGTAGACGTTACTGAAGTAAGCATATGATTATTGAGCTCTATGTAGGTCAGAACTCACATTATCTGTCATTATTACATGCTCATATTACAGTGATACTACATTAAATATATGTGACAGGTCTGAGCAGATGGGGTGCAGATTATCTAAAAGGACCGGATGCTGTTTGATCAGATTACATCCCGTTATTAGGCTGTTTATGTGAAGCTAAATAAATGCAACCTGTGATAGGAAAGTCCTGAGAGAAGTCTGAAGTGTATCTGATGCAGTTGAAAAAAAAAAAAGCTTCAGCAGACAAAATTAAGACGACAGGAAAAAATAATGAGTCTTATAATGACATATAATGTACGTTATGACCTACAACTACATCACTAATCGTAATCAAGGTGAACCCACCAAGGGATGTCATCAGCTAGCTGCACCTTGCTGGTAATAGAGTGTGAAACAGTGTAAAATCTAGTTTTCTGATAAATGCAAGTGAATATGAAGTTTAACTGCTGTGCCTTAAATTACCAGAGAAACTAAGAAAATAAACCATGCTAACATTGTCCAGTGTTTCAGGTCGACTTTAAACCTTTACTTTGACCAGTGAACGCTAATGACAGACAAATAACAGTAAAAAAATGTTGACATTTCAGAAAATGCATTTAGATTTATTCCCAATTTGACAATATTCTGAATTTGACAGACGTTGTTTAAACAGCGTATTCCTCATGGATATTCCAAAATCAGGCCTTTTTCCAATTCTGACTTGTGGGAGAGGACGACAGTATTCTGGTGCGATGACGAGTCTTTGGACATGCATACAGATCATTTGCCGGTTGCAACTCATAGTCACTGTTTATGGTCAGCTGGGGTAGAGACAAAGACCCTCTGTGATAGAGAGGGATGAGATGGAAAAAACAGAGACAATAAATACACACCTGGTGTAAACATTAAGACAGAGGATATCAACAGGTTTATAGATACTGAAAATCTGTCCTTTTTGTAGAAGATGTTTAAAGGAACAAAAGAAGGAGGGATATTCATTTTCATTGACCATTTAAACAGCTTATTGTCTTTCTTTAGTATGCATGTAAATATAGTCATTGACTTTGGGTTCATTTCAGTTGTTTGATATTAGGGTCCTAATATAAATATGAAGTTACAGGAAATTAAATGATACCAGAGTCAAAGGGGATGAAAGCTTTTAAGGCTTAACATGGATTTGTGTTGGGATAAAATCTGCACGTTTTTGTTAAAAAAGATTATTATTATTATCATTGTGCATAAAAAGCCACTTAACTGTAACTAGAATGATAATAATCAGAGGTTTCTTTAGATGACATTAATTGCGTACCGAATACCGAACTCAGAAGGATTCATTTAACATTTTGCTGTAATAGCAGTTTCTTGCAGCAGTTTATGCTCCTTTGGGATCCCAGCAGGTAGCCCTTATGCACTGTTATGGTATGTCAGAAATGTTGGCAGGATGAGGATTAGGGAGGAAAAGTAGGCATGTCATGTTTTTTTTTAGTTTCAGTCAATCAATCTGAAAGCTGACCTCTTGGCAGAAACATGACACAGACCTAAAGAGACAGATGACAAACTAAAGCACAGAGCAGTCAAACCCAGACAAGTTTTAGTCCTTAAGTGAAAAATGCTGTACTGCAGTCTCGTATCTGTAGTCTTCTCATTGTTGCAGGTCTCACAGTTGGGAACACAGCAGTAGTCAAGAGAAAAAAAGCAATGAAAACACAGTGAAGATACAAAATGTTTCCTTAACAACCCCAAAATGAGGTGTTTTACAACATCCTTGACATCCACTTATTCAACGGTGACTAATTACCATTCCATACGACATTCATGTTTACAGTTAAAAACAGATTTCCCTCACTTCTTTACCTCACCAGACAAGCCCAGATCCTGTGATTCATTTTCAGCATTCATATCGTGTTTGTTTATATGTACATATTTGTGCATTCAAGGAAGTCAGCAGCGAGGCTAGTGGAGCATGTGGGCGACATTGGCAGTGAACACACCACTTTCTTTCATCTCCTAATGCGTCTTAACAGCAGCGGAGTATGGTCACTGCTGGATTACACACAGAACGGCACCTTTTAATGGCAGCTTTATGTCCTATGAAAAGAAAAGAGCTGTTATTTTTTTTTTTTAATGTGTGAACATAGTGCACTAGGAGGAGATGAGATTCATACCTATCACGGGCAATGAACAGATGGTTAGTCAGAAATGCACTCTTCCTGCACCAGTGCCTTGAATTAGTCCTACCTCAGTGGAATAGCTCACAGGGACAAACCTCACAACCTGCTCCCCTCCTCTACTTCTGCACCGTCACCCACTTGTTTCACAAACACAGTGTGATATTTGCCTTGGAGAATGTGAGAATTTTTTCCGGAAAGCACCTTGTGCTGCCACTGTATATACCCAGCTCTCCTATTGCTTGAATGTGCTGTTCTTTAGCTTTTGTAACTCTTTTGCGTGGATGGAAGCAGCTTCTGATAGCAGTAATGTCCTTTGTACGCTTCACAAAAATACGTGCTGTTTAAATGGGATTATAAAAGTATAAAAGGTCACATTAGCAGACAACACCATCCCTCTGATAGTGGATGTCATCACTTTACATTAGGCCCGTTGCGATTACGTCAAAACTCCCCTTACTGCAGTTATTAGAGCAAGTCGCAATTATTTTGCCTAATCCTGGTAATAGTCTCCATTCATCTGGGGTTTAATAATAATGTGGACTATTTGTCTCGGTGGAGATCTGAGCTCTGTGGGTTATTTATGGATATGGGTGTGCATGTGAGTAGGCTGAATAATCAGGTGGTGAAGAAAAGTGAGAAAGATCTGAAATATATTAAAAGACTGTAGATGTACAATAGAGAGATTTAGAGAGGATATGATGGTGCATAAAACAGGGTCATCTGCATAGAAATGTACAATTATGTACAATTATAATTAGGGATGATAGATATTCTACTGTTATGATGAATAAAAGAGAGCCAAGAACAAGCATGAACCACACTGAAGGAACATATCAAAATAGATGTGTGTCTTCATGGAAACACATACCTTTCATAATGTCTGTGGTATTTATTTCTGTAGATAACATCCAGCGTATATGAAGCACAATATACAGATACTGGCTGTCTCTTGTGTATAAGGTGAAGTTTTTAATCAGACAAAATGATTGAATTCTCTAAAATGCAGTAATGATTTAAGTGCATTTTTCCACTGTTATAAGAAAACCACTCTCATCAGAATCAACTGATAAACTACAAAATCAACATCTCTCTCATATCATCAATAATACAAATGCATATCTTCCTCTTTGTTTCAGATACAAAGAATATGAGTGATGATTGTCTCTATTTTGTCTTTCTTTGTATTTTGAGGTTCAGTGCTTGAAACTTGAAAAACAAGTGAATGTTAAAACGTGTTATTACTGAAACATGTTATTAGAGTAAATTATGATTCTACTTTGGCACAAAACGGCTCAGTTTTGATGATATTGTTTGTACTGATGGTGTACAGGGCTGCATTATATTCAAACATATTCCAATATTCTGTGTGGTTCATTCAAAAAAGAATACGTTGACTATTTCTGAACCTCTCAAAACATATTTCAACTGTACACAACAGTATACAAAAGTTGCGACACTCGCAGCTGTGTTGCAACATAGCTTTGAACTAGTATGATTTATAACTATTATCCACTGTAAAGGGGTAATCACTTCAACAAGACCATTTTTGGCATCTTTGCCAGTGATACAAGTCCTCATTCTCCAGTCACAGATTATACCTTTGTTTATGTTAAATAGCGCTGAATACATTAGATGTTCTTTTATGGCTGCCCTTAAATAGCTGCCTATAGACCGCACAAATACTTTACAAATGCCATATGGCAACTGATCAATGAACACGCTAGGGGAACTTTTCATAAAGTCAATAAACAAGTATTGCAACTGACTGCTGTAATGTGTCTCACAGGATCCATTCTCCACTATTTCAAGCGGTTTTGTGATTCAGCTGACTTTGATTTACCTCTCTGTTCTGTACTAAGCAGCTCCAGTCAAGCTTACCAGAACTGGGATTTTCCTTTGTGAATGCAGCTAAAAGCATTTCCAAATCAATATACAATATGTGCTGGCATAAGTCAAATGAAAGCATAATATCAACTCTAATTTTCAGTTTCCAGCTGCCACAAGCTGTTTTCTTCTCCCTGCCCTCCGAGCACAAATGTCACATTATGTAAAAGTAGCTCAAATGTAAAGAGTTTCATTCTGATGCTGCTGCCACAGCCTGAAGAGACGCTGGAAGCTTTATTGAGATGGATGGCTTCCTAATTGTATCATAATGTTTTGTTGTTTACAAGAATCACAAAGTCATTATGAGTAAATATAAATAGCTGCACCTCTGTGAGATTTGTCTAAACCTCCAGACCCCAAGGGGAAGCCATTTACCCTCCAACATCAAAATAAACATAGTTATTCATCCATTCATTCATGTCTTTCAGGAAAATATCTCAAAGGCACCAAGAATAATAATATGGTTGCACAGAATGACTTGAGGCCAATAGTTATAAAAAAAAATAAGGCACAGTTTAAACAATCATATATCAATTTGGCTCTTTGACCCAATTTTGTTAAAGAGGTTAGATGTTTTATTAATATTCCAAATTCTCTACAGCAGAGGGAAGTCGTGTACCAGAACACACTTATAACACTGTGTATCCACCGACTGTATCACTCACTGAATAAAGTACAAAGCTCATTGTTTACACACACATCTGTGTTATGGTATCATCAAGGTTTTTTTCTTTAAACAAGAATTCTTATACTCGTCACATACTGCATCAGCTGATAGTTTACATTATAGCTCTGTTTGCTTATGGTGCATTCCAAAGTGCTGAGGTAGAATATATCCTACCTGGAGTGAACTACTATACATCCCACCTCAAACCATTCCAGACAATCCATGTTGAACATAAACAACACATATGGAGGACCACAGATCTGAGCTCCTATTTGCTTTCTTACTGAAGAGGCATTTTGACTGTCAACAGTACAGTGTTACCATATACATACACAAATGAGATGGAAGAGGTGAAATGATAGATGAGCTAATTATACATGGTGAAGTTTTTTTCATTGTGAACTTGCACACTGTACGTTGCCATTGTTGTGTTGACATTGTAGTTTGCGGTGAGGTCGGGGTAGTTTGACCTAGCCCACTTTGCAACTAGGACCCCTGGCTTTGACAGGCATTCCAATGCATTTCACCTAATTGGATGTCAGAAGCTTCCCACCTCCCAGCACTTTGGAACGCACCATTAGCTCTGTTTGTAGACAGAAAACAGCCAGTAAAACTATAAATCAACTCCATTTTCTCTACAGTTTGTGTTGTCAGTAACTGCACTACAGGTCTGCGTAGAATCGTCCAATTCATGTCAGAACTGTCACAGTTTAGTCTGAACTGTGGATCAACACATGGCAAAGAAACACTGATTCAAACATCAAACTTTTTTTTTTTTAAGAGCTGTATCCAGTTGTGAGTATTCTACAGTATTGTAGATTTTATCAGGGAGTTACTTTCTTTGACTCTAAAAGTTGTTTCTTATAGGTTCTCGTTCCATCTGGTCACTTTCTGATGCTTTGGTCAAAGGCCCAGTGCCGTTAGTTTTCCCTGTCATGTGAGACTTCATCATGAGCAACTCACTACTCTCTCTAGTGGTCACATAAATTCTCTATATGTCTACAGTCTAATATACAGCTCTGGAAAAAATTAAGAGACCACTGCAATTCTTTCTAAAATCAGAATCTCTACATGTGATCAAGAGAAGATGGATGGTCACAAGCATCAAACAAAGCTGAGCTGCTTGACTTTTTGCACCAGGAGTGGCATAAAGTCACTAAACAGCAATGTGACAGACTGTTGAGAACATGACCAGACCCATGAAAGCTGTGATTAAAAATCAGGGTTATCCATCAAATATTGATTTCTGAACTCTTCCTAAGTTAAAACATTTGTATTGTGTTGTTTAAAAATTAATATGAATTTGTTTTACTTACATTATTTGAGGTCTGAAAACACTGCATCTTTTTTTGTTAGTTTGTCAGTTTTTGCAAATAACTGCTCTAAATGACAATATTTTTATTTGGAATTTTGGAGAAATGTTGTCAGTAGTTTATAGAATAAAACAAAAATGTTCATTTTACTCAAACACATACCTATAAATAGGAAAATCAGAGAAACTGAGAAACTGCAGTGGTCTCTTAATTTTTTCCAGAGCTGTACTGCTGTCTTTGGCAGAACCTCAGAGCTGTAACACTGTAATGATAATTTAGGTCATCATTTTTATTTGAAAGTAAAAATACTACATACTGCCCCTGAACTGAACATTTAATAAGAACAAGAGGTCTGAAAATATTGTTTGAAAATAATAATTGAGCTTTAACTGAATCTATTTTTCATGCAATATGGGAAATAGAATAAGTTACAGATGTTGGCATTATCACAATGCATACAATTCTCATACAAAAAAATAAAAATAACTCAATTAAAGATGTGTATCTAGGCAGCAGAATGGATAAAATTATCACAACTGGTTGCGAGTCATAAATGAACTGAAGACAATTTATTGCTGCTCTGTTTCCTCTCAGTTCTTTATAAAATTGCTAGTGTTAAACAGATACGAGGCGCCTCTGACTGAAGTGCAGTCAGGAAAAACGAAACGTTCAGTACAAAGTTGATTATGGAAAGCGGGTTTTAAAAGATATGCAAATAAACTGACAGAGTAAGAAGCTTTGCATTTTCTCGCCATGAATAAAAAGTGTTGTTATTTCTGAATTGGTATTCTGTGTAAGAGTCAGGCATATCATAGGGCTAAACTTTGAACTGAACTCTAAAGAAATTAAGGCAACACTTTGGTGTAACGTCACCTCTACAAATAACTGGCTTATACCAGCTCTGACTCAGCTGAATCCGGTGTCTGACATGGAATACAAATGTGAGATGTAAATTGCTGAACAAATCAAACGATCTGGTGACAGAGTTCGACAGGTATTACAACAATGACAACAATAACTCTGCAATTTCATTGTTTTCTCATCCGTGCTCCTGACTCTCCTCTTGCAGGGAGTGCTTACAGAGAATGCATGGATAATGGGACGTGGGCACTGAAGAGCAATTACTCCAATTGTGAACCTATTCTGGAAGAGAAGGTTAGTGAGATGTCCTTCATTTTGTAACCAATCATTGAACAATCTGGGATAAATGCTCATTACAGTTTCTCATCACTACACTAACGCAAAGGGAAAGTTAATTAAATACAGACAAGGTACAGTCAGTGGTGCTTAAATTGCGTGATGATTATTGTTAATGCCATTTTGCTTTTGTATGCAGTGTAGCTGTTTGTTTGCTTTTAATCTGTTTTGCCGTGTCTTTATTGCCACCAGCAAAACAGGAGGTAGAACGGCAATAGTGCAAAAACGCTGTATTGTTGGGACTTAGTCTGGCCTGATTACCTCACATCATGTCTCCTGATTATGTATATTTCTGGGCCTTGCTCTATTTTCTCAGACAATTTTAAGCCAAGACATCTGAAGTGTGTCAATGACATTTGCTGTCTCTCCCTTCAGTTAAACCTTGCAACAGATCACATTAACAGCCTGCATTTTTATTTATGCATGCGTTCGTCTTAATCCATTTTCCAACTGTAACGACGTCAAAATAATTCCCATGTTGTCTTTGCAGAGAAAATATCCAATGCATTACAAAATAGCGCTGATCATCAACTACCTAGGCCACTGTATCTCTGTGGGAGCTCTAGTCGTGGCCTTCATTCTCTTCTTATGCTTAAGGCAAGTACAGAAATAGCGCCCATATAAATGTGTCCTGTGTTCTTGAGACCTACACTCAAGGAAATGTGCGTAATATCCCCAGACTGCTTATCATTAAGTCGTTTATGTCAAATGAATAGATCTGTGCATCTGGGCTCTGCCAGAACAATGGACAGACATTATGCATTTCATAACACTTCTCTCCAAAGCTGACATGCCTCTCTTTGTGTCGAGGTTTACACACAAACACAAAACACAAAGCAGATACCAAACAGCCTCAGCTGTGCACAGCGATATGGAGTTTGATTTCTGTTGGCTCCTGAAAGCACATATTGATTTCCGTAGATAAAACCAAGATAGTCAATAGTTCCTCTCTAAACATCTATAGACCCCAAAAGGTATATTCACTTACTCTTTTTTTTTTTTTTCCCCTACAAGTTTATTTTTAGTGAGGTGAAAAAAAAAAAAAGAAAGAAATCCCTGGACACATCTTCACCAATGTGTGAATCTGAAGCTTTGGTTACAGATACTTGTCAAAATGAAACGCACTCTTTAAAGCAGTGATTCACAACTGGTGGGTTGCGGCCCAAAAGTGGGTCGCAAACCTGTTTTCAGTGCATCGCAGGCCTTTGTCTGTGGAAAAAAATAATGTTTGGAAACACTAGTTGCACTTTATAACAGTAATTAAATTCATTTTGCATGAAAACAAAATGAAGTGTGTTAAAATAGGCTGTTACTGAAATGTCAGTTTTATGATTCATGCTTGAATAAGTGACTGAATGCACTTTTAATTTTTAACTGAGTACACTTTTTGGATTTGGTTAAATTATACCTAATTTAGAGTTAAAAAGGTATTTTCATCTTTAGCATCATCGCCTGCTGGTCAGTTTGGTTTATCATTAAACTTGTTTATCATTAAAGTTTTATCAATTTGGGTTGTGGCCTGTCATGTGGCCAGGGGTGAAAACCAGTTGAGAACCACTGTTTTAAAACATGCTGATATCAATTCAATAACAGTCTTTTCATGTTAAACACTGTGAATGCTGTATGTTGCAATATGACATGATGATATGTGTAATGTAAGCTCTTTACCGCTTATTTTAGGAGCATACGATGTCTTCGAAACATCATCCACTGGAACTTGATCACCACTTTCATTCTCAGAAACGTTATGTGGTTTTTGCTTCAGCTTATTGACCACAATATTCACGAGAGCAACGAGGTAACGGCATAATGTTTCATGTATAATTATTTTATTACATCATTATTTTTCTTTTAGCGGGTGACTGTGGCTCAGTTGGTAGAGTGGGTCGTCCAATGACTGAAGGGTCGGCGGTTCGAATCCTGGCTCCAACAGTCCACATGTCAAAGTGTCCTTGAGCAAGACACTGAACCCTAAATTGCTCCCAGTGGAGCCTGGCAGCGCCTTGCATGGCAGCAGCCGCCCACTGGTGTGTGAATGGGTGAATGTGTGCAGTGTAAAGCGCTTTGGGCACCATTACAGTGCAAAAAAAGCGCCATATAAGTGTACTCCATTTACCATTTTACTTTGCAATTTTGACTCCCTTTCTTTTCTTTTTCAGCCATGGTGCCGATTAATCACCACAATATACAATTACTTTGTGGTGACCAACTTCTTCTGGATGTTTGTTGAAGGTTGTTACCTCCACACCGCCATTGTAATGACGTACTCGACTGATAAGCTTCGAAAGTGGGTCTTTCTTTTCATCGGTTGGTGTGAGTACTTGTTCTATTTGGCTCTGTTTTTTTTTTTTCCATTTTCATGTGCTACACACAATGGTATGAGGTACAGTGAAATGAGCACTGACCTAAATGATTAAAGACCATGCTGAATACTAACATGAACTATTAAGTTCAACTGGACGTGTCTGTAATCCTTCCGTCATATTCTGTTCATGCCTCAGCCTCACAGTGACCCTCAACTCCTGCGGTTTTACTAATACTTCAATACTATCATCTTTCTTCGACAATACTGTAAAGCATAAAGCATTTTCAGGAGTTGTTGATCACTTATGATGTTATACATGCGATTTTATTTGATCTGCTTGTTAAAATCCATATTCATATTAATATTAATGCACGTATTCAGAAAACCATATCCCTAATCAGGAGACAGGGGAAAAAAATAGACAAAGTAGTAATGTAGAGGTTAAACGTGCAGAAGAAGAAGGGAGGGGTCAGGATTTCCAGTATCATCAGTCACCTTTGACCTTTTTCCTCCTACTCTTCCTCCATTTGGTTCATCTCTGCTCCTTGATTTCTCCTCCGCTCACTGTCTCATCCACCTATGTTTCCTCCTCCTCTTTGTGGTCACTCCCACTTCTCCTTCTTCTGACATCTCCTCCTTTCCTCTGAAGATGAGCTCCTGAAAAGTTTATTGTTTATTTCACTTCCAAACGTAGATGCTGAGGCATTCTGAAACAATCCATTGAGTCCTTACTGTGAAGAAAAACGGTCAGGTGAGCTAGTATACCAGGTTCTTCAGGATAAGGAGTTTTATCTCGACATCCACGCGGCTTATCCTCACCAACCACTCTTGCTCCTTCTGAGCCATCTCCTGCTGAAGGCCCCATACCAGGTTATCCACTGAGCCTGTCTTGCTAATTCCTCCTCCATTGTGACCAGCGGGGCAAGAGCCTCTGTGTTTGCAGCAGAACAGCACTCCCTTTTGTGTGTTTTTAGAGAGCGTCCTTCTTCTTTAGCTCCTCCCAGAGCTTGCTGTCCTTGCTCCTCCAGTCTTCAAGGAGACCGATTTACTCCTTCAGAACTCGATTTTCAACCTGCAGCTCCCTCTCTCTTTCTGCAGCTGTCATGTTCCCATACTTTGAAGATAAGCTCCTTAAAAGAACCCAGTAGTCTATTTTACATTCAGTCACTAATACTGAAGCGACGTCAAATACACCATTTGAATCCATTTAGTTTTTTGGGATTACAGATTCTTTAGTATGTTTAAGTCCAGTTTTCAAGTATCTACACTTTTTTATGGCAATTTTTTAGTTTTCCTCCTTACATTTTAACACAAATATTGGTACTTTTTATTCCTTACACGTTCAGTTATTGGATTCTCCATTATTGTTATTATTATTATTACCTGTATTGATGACATATAAGAATCAATGCAGGAGAAGATGAAGAAGTCTTATACATTATGGTAGAAGATAGTTTTGTCCACTGCAGCTTTGGAGATCCATTCATCACTAAATACACCACAGCTTATTAACCACAAATGAAAATGTCAAAGTAATCATATGTTTTCTTAAGGTGCATTGATTGATTCACGCCTCACATCATGTTGTCAATAAAGGAGGAAAAAAATCCATTTTAAAAGCTGATGCTTGTCACTTTTAAGATTGTGCAATACATACATGTGCAGAGATACTTCTGATAGCCTATCTGTGCAAAACAAAAACACATACGCTAAGTTTTAGGCTATAGATGAGTCAGATCCAAGCAGAGGGGAGGGGTCAGGACATACAGTCATGGAAAAAAAATTATTAGACCACCTTGTTGGAGTGCATGCCAAAATGCATGGCTGCATGGCTGATTTTGTTGATCAAAATCAGTGGTTATGCAATCAAGTACTAACTCCTGTATGTATCATGTGACTAAAACAGACAGAAAAGAAAACATGGAATGCCTAAAAAGCACTGTTTTTGTCAGTACAAGGTCATAGCTATTGATGTAAGAACTTATGTGATTTTGGTTATTATCAAGAAAACAATGGAAAATAGCTAAATATCAGCTCTTAAATTAAACTCTTAAAAGCTATTTTTGTTATCATTATATTTGTCCAAATAAATGTACCTTTAGTTGAACCAGGCGTTAAAATGAAGAAACTGAAGAAAACCAGGGTGGTCTAATAATTTTTTCCATGACTATATGTTGATGCAAAGTCTGAAGAGGGCCTAAAGTGGAACGCAAGCAGTAGTTAGTATTTACTTTTCCTTATGTGTAACATGTGCAAAAAGTGTGGTTTCAATTTGAGTCTTTTCCTTTTTTTCAGTAGGTGGCCAAGCTGTAAAACCTAATTATCCCAGTTTAATTATGCTTGTACGGTGCTTTACTGTCTAAATCTTTCCCTGAGATTTGCATTCATTTCTGCGTGGGAATTAATTGTGGGTTTGATTATTTTGGTGTAATCGTTTTGATAGGTGCTCAGTTAGCTCATTCTATAACATGTCTCATCCAATTCAGAATTAACATTTGGTCGGATGAGAACACTTAAGTGAGGTCTGGTTAGCGGTGAAGCAGAGGGAGATGTTTCTGCGCTTGGAGCTTAAGATACGGCCTTGATTTCACAAGAGAAGAGAGTAGCACTGAAGTGTGTGAAATGTCATTTTTTGTGCTTGACTTCCAGCAACAGGATGAGTTTTGAACATGTCGCGGCTGCCCCATCTTGACCACATAAATTATAGATGCTCCCCTTGAGTTTTTCTAGTATGGAAAACACACTGTAAGTTGTACAACCCCATTGCCGATGTCACATTTGGAGGCAGTAGAATGTGCATGGGGAACATCTTGTTGTGGCTACCTAAGCTAGTTGGATGTTTTCATTCTTTCATTTTGTGTAAAGGACATTGTGTGTTCTTGTAAGAGGGAAAAAAAACAGATACTTTGCTGTATTTAGGTCATATTAATGTGACTCAGCAGAGCTTTATGGACTGAAAAATAAAGAAATGAAAATAAATAGCAGCAGATGATTAGATGGCATCCAGTATGATCGGTAATGACATGATGATGATATGACTGGAAAACTACTGTTAGATTGAAAATAAAAATGACCACAGGGCGATATCTCACATATCAATCTAGTATGAACCGTCTGATTGGATTAGAATATGGAGCTGTTTTCCGAACTGTTTTATACATGATGATGATCTGCAGAGCGTCCTCTTTGAGAAAGGTCTTATTAGTACTTGAAATATGTTTTTATTTTTATTTAACCTTTATTTAACCAGGAAAAATCCCATTGAGATTAAGAACCTCTTTTACAAGGCCAAGATAGGCAGCAGCAAATACAACACACAGTTTCAAGATTACACGGTTAAAACACATATAACAAACCAATTTGACAATAAATACTTAGTAAAAATAACATTTACAAGCAGATTAAGAAAACAAGTGCAAGTTATGGAGTCGGCCTCAAGAAGTTTAGACTTAAAAGTGCTCAAAGAAATGAACTATAAAAAGTCTAAATCTGTTTTAATCAATTGGTCTCTAACAATATCTTTTTTTCATTGGACAATATGAGTTTCTGATCTTCAGTGGAGAGGTTCCCATTACAACAGCATCACACTTAACATGCATAACACATTATAAACTTGAAGAGAAAATATTACAGAGAAGAGAAATTATCCGTGACAGTCCTTTTGTTCTGCTGACAGGAAACGCCAGTCAGTAAAGATTTCACATTGTGTCTCTGATATTAGTCTTCAGACATTGTTAATTATAATTCATTATGATCTGATGGAAGTGGGGCAGATTATATCTGTCCTCCACCAGAGGCCTGATAGAAGCTGATAGAAGTGGGTTACAGTTGGTGCTCTGCATTTTCACCTCCCTTACAAGTGATACCATTTATTATTTCACCTTTACAAAGAAAGCACTGTATTTGGCTTCCTCCTAAATTTGTCCATATCTAACATATAGACCCAGTGCTACTTCAGTGGCAGTTCTCAAATGAAATTTTCTCTATATTAAACTTTTTAAAAGTGATTTGTCACTGTTTATTCTAATAATATCCTCTGTATTTTGCTTTTTTTCCTCCACTGTAAATCCTGTATAATTCACTGATCATGTAAATGTTCATGAAAACTCAGTTTATTATATCGGAAACGGAAAACACTGAAGAAAAAGTGACATTTTTATCAATGATATCAATAACAGAATGTAAAAACAAGTGTCTCCATCCACTATATGCACTTTTTTCTTTCTTTTGTTTAAGACATAGGTTTTTCTCCAAAAACATACCTTGACATGTTTCAGTGGTTACTTCCACCTTCCTCAGAAGTGTCATTGGTGTATCTGTGATGCGTCTTTATCAGCTGATGTTACGGAGGTGTGACCAACCTGTCAGTTTTGATCGACCTGTCAAAACTGACAGGTAAAGACACGTCACAGATACACCAGTGACACTTCTGAGGAAGGCGGAAGTAACCGCTGAAACATGTCAAGGTATGTTTTTGGAGAAAAACCTATGTCTTAAACAAAAGAAAGAAAAAAGTGCATAACGGAATGCCATGTTGAGGTCAGAGTCATGTAGGCAGCTCTTTATAAGTTTAACCTTTAACCCATAAAGACCCAAACATCCACCTTTAACCTAAACCATCTACTGATGTAACTGTTTAATACCTGTTGATCCACTAATCCTATCAATATATGTCAATAATTTGTGTAAAATACAGTTTGTCATCTTTTCATGGTCATCAGGTCATGGTCAGTGGATGGACACACTGGGTTTATGTTCAGTTAATGATGTTTTTGCTGTAAAAGTCACTTTTTTTCAGTTTTCTCTGTTTCCGCTATGACCCTCAACTTTCATCTGAGCTTTAATGAACATCTACATTTTCAGTGAATTAAACATAGGAAAATACCCAATTTTCATTGAAAATGACAGAAAATACAGAGAATAACATTATAATAAATGATGATAAATCACTTAAGTAAAGGTTAAATGTTGAGAAAAAATAATTTGGGGACTGCCACAAAAGTAGCTCTGGGTCATTATGAGTTAAAGTAACAGTGCGTGAAGAAAAGGACACATTGTATATATGAATGAAAGAGCCAACAATAAATAAATGAAAGGACAAACAGGAAAAGTTCATCTAATCAGTGTGAATTAAGTTACCGATGATAAAAAGTATCTCCACCAAGATGTCGCTGACGCTGGGTGGGTTCCGTGCTGCTGAGCCACCGTCCTCTCGTATCTCCACAGCTGTGAAGCAGACGTTATAGGGAACGGTGATGGCGACATAGAAGGTGGCCAACAAGATGAGCCAATCCCAGCCGGCTTTGAATGCACCGTAGTGGAGGAGGATGAAACGGGACTTGTGGACGTCTGCCACCTTGTACTCTGGGACAGGGTTGGCATTGGCTCCAAGAACACTCTGAAGAAGGTGAACAAGCAAAGAACTATTATGAAAACATGATACTAGGAGCATAGTGTATATGTAGGAGATCTATACTCTATGATATCAAGACACAAGGTCATAACAGAATTCAACGTGTCCCTGGTGAAAAACTGAACATGAAGTCACAGTGATGTGAGCTGATGCAACAGAAAGAAACCTGTTTTCCATGACACACGATCAGCTAATCCCTAAATTCATTTAAATAATTAACCCTTTAACCCCTGACGTGTCTGTGGTGATGTTTGATTTATTTTAAATATTCATATAAATTCAGCCATTTGCTTAATAGTTGAATTTCCAATCGTGCTGATAGAATAGACCCTGTTCTTTCCATAGACATCTGAGCATGCTCAGTTCACCTGCCGCCGCCTGTGTAATGGGGGTAAAACAGAGCAGTGAGTGAGACTCACTATAAAAATAGACGGTTTGGGGTGGTTTTTTTACGTTGTTTTCCTGGTAATTTTTTGTTTTTACTGTTGCTTTCAGTGTTGTGGTAATTTTCTTTATTTTTACTATGTTTTTACTGTGTTTTGACCATATAACTGCTTTATGGAGTTCAACCAGGTGTCAAAAAGCAGCTGGACTGATTGAGAAAAAAAGAGCCCAAAACAAAAACCACTGGGCCCAAATTCAAATGCTTCTTGCTTATTTTATTATTTTTTTACTTGATTTTAGTTAATTTTTCACACATTTTTCATGTTATTTATTGTTTTGTAAATATTTTATTTGTGTTTGTTCATTCAGTTGCTTATTTTGTTTATTTTCCTATGCTTTGATTTTGGGTTTTAATTTTTTTCTTCAATTTTGTTCAGTTTGTGGCTTATTTTGTTCATGTTGCTTATTATTTTGTCGGTTTATTATTCATTTTTGTTCATTTTATTGATCACTTTGGCTGTTTTCATTCATTTTTGTTGCTTATTTTATTCTTTTTTTGACCGTGTAACTGCTTTATGGAGTTCAACCAGGTGTCAAAAAGCAGCTGGATTGATTTATAAAAAACAAAAGAGCCCAAAACAAAAACTACTGGGCCCAAATTCAGATCCTTGTTGTTGTTCAGTGTGTTCCAGTTCACAGTTCATGTTCAACACCCTAAATCTTTTATTGATGTACATTCTGAGTGCTTTATTTAGTCAAAGCCTGTCAAACTTCAATTCCTCTCTTTGTCTTTTTCTGTTATTCCACCCTGTTTTGACCCTAAAACATAAAGTAAAAAAAAACAAGTTTAGAGTAGAGCTGATCGAGGACACACATAGTTTCCAGCAGCTGGAGCAGACTGCGTTTTTAACTGTCAGAGAGGAGTTCAAATTATTCAAATCACTACACAACACCCTCTATATCAGATCTGGGCATCGTACGGCCCATGGGCCACATGCGTCCCGATAGCCAACCCCCACTAGCCCTCATGAGGTCATTGGCAAATTAAAGGTCAATGTAAATATATATAATCGTAATAGATACCAACACAACGGCACTGCTTTTATTTTGAAGGATCTACTAAACTAACATTTTTTTTGCACAGACTTTCCGTACTGAGCATAAGGCTAATGCACTGATTGGTTTGTTGGTCAGTTTTAGCCCATGGAGTTGTCTGATGTCAAAAAAGAAAGATTGATTCAGAATGCAAAGTTTTTAACAAGACATAGACTTCTAAGTATTTCTTCATTTACGTCAGAGGTAAAGAAAAAAAAAGAACTAAGATATGAAAACAAACAAAGCTGAATGCATGTATTGTTTTTCATATAAAGTTAATATGAAGCTGGTTTTACACATTTTCAAAAATTTTTTTTGTGAATATTAATTAAATAGTTGTATTCTATACTCCACATTTTCATTGTATCAGTTGCTTTTCCATTGACCCTCAAACTGCGCGAACATAATTTGTGCATAAAAATTTCCCTAAAGGAAAAACGACAATTTCACCACAACTTGTTTTTCGATGAAAAGTTTTTGTGCTTGCAAGAGGTGATTTTTCAGATGTAGTGAAATTGGTATATTGCACAAACCTGCAATGATAACATCTTTTTGTGCAACTAGAGTCACATGATTATTTTGACATTTAGTAAATATCGATAAAGTTTTGTGCATATGTCCATTGGGAAAGCTACTACTGTGTTGTTTCATTTACTGTTTTTTTACAGATATATATTGAGCAGCGCTGCAGGTGTATTGGTCCAGTTCTTAACAACTGTCAAAGTTTCTCATGTGGCCCCATAAGAAAATTAATTGCCCGCCCCTGATCTATATGAGTCTGAAAAGTGCTATAAAGTCAGAGAGAGACTGAGGAGGAGCTGAATGTGTGTGACAGGAGAAGTTCAATGACATCGATACAGAACCACATGAGGCTCTGAAAGGATTCTTTTACCAAAAAGGACAATCAATATTACTTTCAGTGTGTGATGCATTTAGGCTATTTTCATGGCTTTATATTGCTGCAGTAGGGTCCTTTCCCACAGGGAGCTGAAGCCCTGTAGTGCTCTTCCTCTGCAGCCACCTCCAATATCAAACACCACAGACCTGAACTGACAAATAAACCATATGATCACGGCTGTGTTAAAACGTGTTCAATTCTATGCATATGGACTTTATTATGCTTGGCTGATAGCTGAATGTGTTTAAATAGTGAATGTGTGTTGGGTGTATTTGACTTGTGTATCTGTTTTTTACATATTTTTTTAAATGATTATTTTTTTATCCTATTCTTATCTTATTACTAGGATCTCAGAACACATTTTGTTCCTCTTGTCCTACATTGAATGAATGACAATAAATGAACCTTGAACCTTGATTCTGAAACATTGTAATGGCATCAGTTCTTGAACAGGGAAGGAAATAAAGAGAAAATGTGTGTTCAGTTAGAAAATTCAGATTTGTCCTGTCTTACTTTTACAAATGCTTGTGTTGCTTCACCAACTCTTTCCGACTTTTAGGTAAAAATAAGCCCAATATACAGTCACGTATGGACAAATCCCATATTATATTATGCAAATGTGAAGATAAACCGCTTTCATGTGTGATGAAACTGCTGACAGTTCCATTTCCTCCCCTTTGAATCAATTTAGAATGAAAAAGGTATAAATGATTCGTGCCTCCTCCAGGAATATGACGTGGCTTTGCTTTTACAGTTAGTGTTGGAGTGGTCTGAAAGTGATGAAGTCATTTCATCCAAAGGTTCCTCGCCATCTGAGGAGCATTAGTTTTCAGCATATTTTATAACTGTTAAAATGACATGTATATTTCTTCTTTTTAACACAAGTATAGGTTATGGTTCGATGATGCTGATGTAAAATAAATAAATACATCCACCTCTAACTGGAGCTCAAAGTACAGTAGATTGTGTTCCTCACGTTGTTGATTTTGAGTTTGCTCTTGGTCTTGTTGTCCCGTTTCTGCAGATGTCCAGACAGCTGGTAGAGGACAGCCCGACTGCGCCGCCGCTCCATGTTGCAGCCTGGAGGACGCCTGATCTTGTGGATCTCCAGACCCGTTTCTTCATCTGAAAACAACACAAAAACTTTGACGAGGATGTTGAAGAAACTGAGTAATTCTGTGGTTCCTGATATGAACTAATGAAGATCAGGGTTCGTACACATGTTTCAAGGTCATTTTCACCTTGTCATTGGGGTCAAATCCATATCTAGAGGAATACATATACTCAGGATTATTTTTTGTCACTTTTTATCCCAATGATGTACATTGTATTATTCTTTAAACATCTAAAATTATGTTTCATAATAGCAAAAAATTTAGAAACTATAAGAGAACTCAGGGTTTTATCCAATAAAAGGGAAGCCACTTGGTGTTCTTCAGACACACTCACACCGAGATAAAGATTAAGATAAAAATGTACCTGGAGTCAACCTGAGAACACCTGGGAATTTTATTTATGCTTGAATTAATATGACAAATAGATACATAAATCACATCAGTCTTAGAATTGCAAGCATTTTCAAGCACTTCAGCTAAAATACAAGCACTTTTCAGACCTTGAAAACACAACATTGAAATTCAAGCATTTTCAAGGATTTCAAGCACCTGTACGAACCCTGGACAATGTGTTTTACTTATTCATTCTATAACAAGTTGAAATCTGAAAATCGCCTGCAAACATTCACCAGCAAAAGCCTGAAATTAGCCAAAGCAGTACCTAGCTTTAAAAATGGTGATAGACACAGTATGGAAAACTACAAGCGAGTAGCTTTGCTGCCACAATTTTCTAAAATCTTAGAAAAACTCTTTATAAAACAATTAGATAACTTTATTGGAGAATATAATATTTTAAGTGAACAACATTCATAAAGAATAGAACAACTACATTTGCAGTGATGACAATGGCTGAAGAAATAGCCGATGCAATCGATAATGATCTTCATACATTAGGTATCTTTATAGATTTAAGTAAAGCTTAAATCCATTGATCATAATTATTTACTGAAAAAAATGAAACACTATGGATTTCGAGGGACATTTTACACCTGGCTAAAAAGTTACTTAGAAAACAGACAGCAATATGTTCAAATAAATCAAACAATGTCAGAATTTAAACTGGTCACCTGTGGAGTACCTCAGAGCTAGATCATTGGCCCCAAATTGTTTATTCTTTTTATTAATGATGTCTGTTATGTTTAAGTTTAAGTTGAAATGTATTATATTTGCAGATGACACAAATTTGTACTGCTATGGAAGAAACTTAGAAGAACTCTCTTAATATAAAGAAAACTACATTTTGGAAACCAAACTAAAAGTAATATTAATAATTAATATTGAATTAAAAAATTTTAAATTTTAAATTGAAAGGGTTTGGGAGATTAAATTTTTATTGTAATAGTTTTAATAATTAAAACTATTTAGATTCATGTGTTTCCTCAAATTCGTGTTTAAAAGCATCCATTTAAATCATCCTTTATTTCTGAAAAAATTTGATCTAATTCATGGCCACATCATCCAGCCTCCCTACTTTATTTTACTTTGTTTTATTTTCCTTTACACTATTTAGTTTTTATTATTTATTTATTATTATTATTTCACTAGAGAAAATTTAAGGCTGTTAATTGAGTTTGGTAGTGATTTTAGTGTATACTATTTTAATCTTGGCTCAATTTTTACCTGTTGTGCGCTATTTGTATTGTATTTATGGTATCTCTTTATGGTCTGAATGTTACAATGAGTGTTTAGCCACATTAGGGCTTGAACAATTTTACACTTAAGATATTGTGGCATAGTGGGGGGTTAGGGTCACAAGACTGCATCTAACACATAAGCAAAGAGGTTGGGTGATAATAATAAGCGTATTGTGATATTCAGAATGTTTTCTGGTGCTTAACAGGAGACATTTTATTTTTATATGTAAAAGTGGTCAAATATAAATGGAATTTGGACAATCCTGGAACAGGCCAATGATGCCTCTGTTCCAAACTCCCTCTATAATATCAGTAGTTCCGGCTGTGAGTGGACTGTGACCCAGCTGCACAGCCACACCATGTTATTTCATGTGAATTACAGTGGAACTGAACAACCCCTTACTGGTTCTTTGATTTTTTTTCTTTTTTTTTTCTTTCTCTCACCAGTGTCAGATTCATCGCCATGGTCTAAGTCGTTTTTATTTTCTGTGATATCCTTATGTGAGACCAGAAACAGAACCACCTCACTCTTCTCATTCTTTATGGGTACGATGTCCAGCAGACACCAGAACTTAGAGCCTGTAAGAATAACAAAACAAAAAACAAAAAACACAGAGAGATCAATCACAACATATTGGACTACACGTTAAATACAATAAAAAATTGCGAAAAAAATTCACAAAAGCAATAAAGTCTTGTTATGTCCTCCAACAACACACTAAGGTTGGTATTTTGGATTTCAGAGTATTTCTAAGAGTGGACTATAAAGGGTTAAGCCTTTATTTATCCAGTCTTACCGCCCTTTTTGTACAGAATGATCTCGGTCTTGAACTCTCGCCGTTCATCCAGAGCTTTCTGCATCTGCAAAGTGAGGCGGTCGCTGGTCTCGCTGCCGTACAGGAAGTGGCACATGCAGCTCCTCTGCATTAACTCTCCACGGCCAAAGCCAGTTAGTTCACAGAAGCCATCTGAGCAGTAGACGATGGGGTAGAGGGTCTGGACCTGTGCGTTCCCAAGCACGAAGTTACTGTCTGTGGGAAGAAAAGACAGAACAGTAGAAGAGGAAGAGACGAGCTATAATAGAGGTTCTCCATTTTAATAAACAGCTACTTAAAATCATGGTGTTCCCCCTCCAGTTTTAGGTATTAATGAAGCAATTTGACAGAATAATTGTCAGCATCTCTTTATTGTTTTTTAAAATTTGCCACAGGACAGCACTTTGGGGTCGAACCGTTGATTTAAAGCAAGCCTGAATGGATGGATCTGTAGTTAGATTTACAGATACTGATCAGTTTCATTTTGAAGTAGATGTAGGATTTGAAGTTCGGGTTCCCATCACACTCGACCATATATTTCTTGGTCTATATCGTAACATTTTTCATCTTTCAAACATTTTACGTATTCATCGACTCCGCACGGCCTCACAAACAAACAAGGAGACTGAATGTAATACAGAACAGAGTAATTCCAACCTGCTAAGACAGACTGAAGAGGGTCTGCATCTGTCACATGGAGGTGGTTTGATTACATTATGGCCATACAGATTATTAATGCCTGAATCACAATTAATGAGGGAAAAATAACTTTATTCGTAGTCATGTGCAATTTAGTCAATAAAGGTGTGTTTTCAAATAATTTATCAAATTCAAATCAAGTCAAATCAAGTTTTATTTATATAGCGCCAAATCATAATAGAAGTTATCTCATGGCACTTTACATATAGAGCTGGTCTAAACCAGACTCTCAAGCTAATTTACAGAAACTATGGTAACTATTTAGGCATTAGGGAAAATGTTGCACAAATTAAAGCAAAAAGACATATCATCTGTAGAGCTCACATGCACACTCCAACACTTATAAACTAAGTCATAATGTCTGAACAATAATGAACAATGTCATCGCATATGACTGATGACCAAATTACATTTTAGTTACATAGCGCCAAATCATAACAAAACTTATCCTCATACAGTGCAAGATTGTTTAGTTTGTGATATTTTAGGTTTAAATGGTTTTAATTGCAACATTTTATACAGAAATACGTTATCTAGATATACATTTTAGCTATTTTTGCCCAACCCTAGTTGTTAAAGTTATGAAACACAGTTAAAACGAAAACACAGTTATAGGCTTAATGCTATATTAAAAACCCATTAAATATGAATAAAAGTTATTCTCACAGCAGCTGGTCTTGATTAGAAGAAAATGACAGTGGCAGCAGTTGTTAATTTAGGATAAGCTAACACTACTAAAATTAAAAAGAATTTAAAAATAAGTTAGGTCTAATATAAATATAAAATAATTTTTCCAAGTCTAAAACCTTCAAAATTATTGATATATATGTTAAAGCCGTAGTTATCTGTGTATGTTCATTTAAAGAAGCTAAGACTTAAACGTTTGCCCATCTGAAGTGGCTAAGCTAACCTTTCTGAAGCGGCTTATACATAGGTCATGTGATCGACAGACCTGGCAGTGTTTGGCTACTTCTACGGAGCATCAGCCATCTCAGACGGAAAAAAAAAGTATTAAGACGTGAAATTTTGGACAACAGTTTCTAGTCGATCATATAAGTAGAAGCTTTGTTGCTTTGTTGCAGTGGAAAATATATGGACTACACTTTTTGTAAATGTATTCTTTGGCATCTCTATTCCTGTGGGAACAGGAAGTCACCTTTCAAATTAAAGTGCCATTCCGGAAATTCCGGAAAATTTCAAAATAAATTAAATGTAATGGTATTGAATCAAATACATTTAAGTTTTAAACAAGATGAGAATGTCATTTAACTATATATTAAAATTGTGTGTAATTATTAGTTGTGGGACTCGGTTTAAAAAATTTATCTAATTAATTATTGACCTTGTAATTAATTAATCATAATTAATCGTATTTTAATCATATATCAATATTTGACACCAGAAGGAACATTCACTTACTTTTACTTTTGTAAGGCAAAGTTATTTTACAGTCTTGTAAGTAGAATCTGTTTATTGCCACTTTGGAGCTGTCTATCAGGAAAAATAGGGTCTAACATCTGTTCAACCTGAGATCAGAAGAAAAATAGTAAAAATGAACCAAATCACCAATTAGAGGCTTCCTACAAAAAAAATGAGACTAGAGTGACTCCTGGATAAAAAGACTGACTTCCAATATAACTCAATGAGAGCCAAGGTTTTTAGAGCAGCATCTAGTTAATACTATAATGTGGTTGTATATAAACTGCATTTTACAATTGTGATTCAGATCATGGTTTATGATTCTAATTCCAATGTCTGTCATACTGCTTTTCACTCAGAATCAGTACTTGTTTCATAACAAGAAAACATACAGTGTAAGTGAGCTGTGTGTGATGTTAGGTTGTAAGAAGGAGCTCTGACAAATGGACGAGTTACAGACCTATTCTGAATGATTTATGTAAAAATGCAGTTCGGTATGACAGGTGACTCATTCAGCTGCGACATTAATTCTACAGAGATTATTAAAGCCAATACATAAAGGAACCTAGAAGAGTTCATGCTCGCTGTGAAGAATATGAGCAATAAAGTTGAGTGAGTGATTGATAGAACAGCACAGACAGATGAATGATAGAGAAAGTGAGCCTGCATGAAGATGAACCCAGGACAATGAATATTAATAATTCATGCATTAATAAAGCTTGTCCAATGTAAATGCTCCTGCCAAAACTCCGAAGCGCCGCTCAGGCAGAGAGGCTTGTGAGATATTTCCTCTGAAGCAGTCTCCAACAGTAATAAACCGACCAATTAAATCCCGCAACATATGTTGAGTTTGAAGTGATTTAAAGACATTAGGGCTGGAGGGGGTTTTACACAAATACACCCACATATGGCCTTTTATTTCTCCGACAAAGACCTGCTCCGGAGGCACCAGTATGTCTAACCTTAATGAATGGAGATTTACAAGAACAAACACTCTGTAAACTGTTATGTAATATTATTAAAATGCATCGGTGGAATGGAATGGACTGCAGCTACTCATGGGATTTGGTCCACTTTAATTAAGTAAAACTAAAAAAATATTCACAATCGGGGGGGGGGGGGACCTGAATATTCTCTGATTAAAATGTTCACTGACAAGAAGAAGGAAGGAAGTCATGTTGGGTATGTGTAAGATGTTTTTGTGGTAGCTATATTTTATTTTATTCTTACAAACTTCCGACTTTATAATCTAAGAGAGCATCCGAGTCTTTTCCAGAAGAAATTAGCAAACAAAACCAATGAAACCAGTTTGTAACTCTTTTCTGTGTTACCGAAATTGGCCCTAACACACAGTCAGTTTATAATGACATGCTGAATTGTTAACCCTTTATCAGGCAAGTGATTATTGTTGGTAATTTCTGCATACACTACAAGGCAGTGACAGTAACAGTTCTAAACATGTTCCTTTTTGTGTTTTTTCTTGTATTTTTTTTTCCAATTACAGGTAAGGAAACAAATATGGTAACTTCATTGATCTTGTTTTTCTACATGACAATAAAAAAATATTGAAAAATTTCACAAAAGTAATACAGTCTTGTTCTGTCCTCCAATAACACACTAAGATTTAAATGTATTTCTATGAGTGAACTATAAAGGGTTAATGATGTATTTGTTTGACACTTTGAATGACTTTATTCATTGATTTTACAGCCTGTTTTCAGGATGGACACATTTTTTTATTATTTTGTTATTAATATATTTTGTTTAAATAGTCACTTTTTCTTCAGTTTTCTCTGTTTATGATATAACACAAAAAAATCTGAGTTTTTATGAACATCTACATGATCAGTTAATTAAATATAGAAAAATACTTGATTTTCACTGAAAAAGCAAAATACAGAGGATAATCTTATAATAAATGGTGATTAATCACTTAAGAAAGGGTGGATTTCATTATAAATTCATTTAGGAATTGCCACAATAGTAGCACTGGTAGCACTCTTTATGGGTTAAAAAGCTTCATTGTGCCATAAAAGCTAAAACAATTTTAGCCATACGTCAAAGTGTTACCTTCCTGCTGCTCTGAAATATTCATGTATTCCTCTATTATACCATTCAATCATTTCAGAAGAACAAAGCCCTTTTCTGGGACAAGTGACTCATCAGATCCTGTTATATTCTGTCACAGTTTTCACAATCAGTTGCTGCATTACGTGTACGCTCAGCCGCCATCCTCCTGAACGCCTCACTGAGCAACCGTTTTCACACACCAGGTAGATCTGACAAAAAGAGGACAGTCTGGTGTTCTTCACTCAAATCCCTCTGGTTTAATGACAACAGGATTCATTGTGACCTGTGGTCTTCTGTTTGTGGTTGAGGAGAAACCAAGCAACAAGAAGCAGCTACCCACACATGTGACATGTTAATATTACTGTTTATTTCAGTCCTAACAATACTGGACACTAATAGTGTTGAGACTGTCCCTTTTGACAACAAAGGACAGAGGGGGTTTTGCTCCTAACCCTTTAACCCCTGATGTGTCTGTGGTGAGTGTTCTGAACGTATGTTTTATTTTAAATATTCATATAAATTCAACCATTTCCCCAGTTAGTAAATTTCCAATCGTGCTGAAAGAATAGACCTTGTTCTTTCCATAGACATCTGAGCATGCTCAGTACACCCCCCACTGCCTGTAGAATGGGGATAAAACACAGAACAGTGAGTGAGACCGACTCACTATAGGAATAGAAGGTTTGGGATTTTTTTTACACCGTTGTCATTGTGGTTTTTTGTTTTTCCTGTTGTTTCCAGTGTTGTGGTGATTTTCACAATTTTTTTTTTTTTACTGTGCTTTTACGTAGTTTTGACCGTGTAACTGTTTTAGGGAGTTCAACCAGCAAAAAGCAAAACGCAGCTGGACTGACTTATAAAAAAGAGCCCAAAAACAAAAACTACTGGGCCCAAATTCAAATCCTTGTTGCCTATTTTATTCTTTTTTTGAGTTTTTAGTTATTTTAGATCATTTTTTGGCTTTTTTTTTCATGTTATTTATTATTTTGTAAATATTGTATTCATTTATTTATTTAGTTACTTATTTTGTTTATTTTTCTGCATTTTGTTTATTTATTTTATTTCATTTATTTATTTATTTATTTGACCTTGTAACTGCTTTATGGAGTTCAACCAGGTGTCAAAAAGCAGCTGGACTGATTTAT
>JAPQRQ010000010.1:17918779-17933372 GCA_037367365.1 Apogon talboti | reverse complement strand
TTTTACTTATTTATACAATACCAGTATTGTGTGTACACAGTTTCAGTAGATCCTCACTCCCAAGACATGGAATTACAGACACAGAATACTGCTAGTAGTGTTAAAAATACACATCTATTGCATTTCAGTTATGACAAAGATTTGGTTAGAATGAAGTGGAAATGGCTGAAAGAAGAAAGTTACAAATTGACAGCAATAAAAGAAAGTACAGCATTTATGTTCCACAGTATCCACCATCCTTCAAAGCTTTGCCCTATTTAACATCATTTGACCACTTTGACTTTATTCCTTCACTTATATATGGACACAAGTTGTACGTAAACCTGTGTGGTTTTCATCCACTGATTTATCCCTATGTAATCATTTTTATCAATCTTCAGAAATACTGAAGGCAGATTAAAAGTATTTACTGTACAGATACACATAAACTACATCTGAGTCAGCTTGATTGATTATAATATACTGACAGAATCAGCAGCTCTTTTACATGAGTTCGTCTCCCAGAATTGGACTTTCCCTTTAGTCACTTCTCTTACTGTGACTGTACTTTTTCAGACCTACAGAAAGGTGAAGTGCCCTATGGCACCTTCCTTTGTTTCACATACAGTTTGTTCATGACCAGACTTGCATGTAGTGATGTTCATCTCTTTTATCATGTTTTCACATGTTCTCAAAGAACAAGGTAAAATGTGTTGAGGTAATGCTCGGGTGTTCATGACGTGCATTGTGTGAAATGGGAGAATCAGTCCACTGAGCCCTTTCACATAAAAAAAATTGTAGTTTATAAACTTTTTGGCAAGCTGTGGCTTTCTTGACTTGTAAAATTCCATTTAAAATTTACAAAACATTATAAGTTTAATAATAATTCTGACAGAATCAAAAAGTTACGCGTCTCACCATTTACAGACACATTTTTTTGTCAATTCTAAATGAACTTGAACTTGTATAGCACCTGAAGATACTTTGCAATGCTTTGCAATGTGTCATATTCATCCACAGAAGCACTGTCTTGCTGAAGGACACTTTGACAGAGGTCAGGCATCAAACTACCACCCTTCCAGCTGACCTGCTCTACCTAGTGATGTGAGGTCCCATGAGACACAGCAGAGGAGCCCGGGCTTCAACTCTATTTCTATATTTCTAACTTTGCATCTGTGGGAGTCTTTATAAAATGATCTCCAACATCTTCTTTAACTTCCTAAGACCCAAGAGCCCCACAGGTTTTTGAGTTTTGGCTTTTTTTAATTAAATAATTGCTTATATTGGAAACATCATGATGCAACATTTTTTTCTGATGCATTCTTAAAAATTTTTATGGAGTATCATTTGCGGTGGACAGTTGTTTCTTTTTTTTTTGTATAAAGTTGTGAATTTCTTGTCCTCATACGCGGACAGTGGGTCCTAGGAGGTTAAGTCGGATATACTGTGATGCTGATGACCTTTTAGTCGTGAAAATTAATCTAAAACAAGCTTCAAAAACCTCCTCAGAGAAGGAGTGTATGTGACCATGAAGAATGGTTTTATACGTTATGTATATGAGCTCCTTTAAGCAGATGGATCAGCAGTGCTAGCTCAAAGCTACTGAATCAGTGTAGATAAGACTCAAATACGTTATCTTATAGAGTCAGGAAACTCATTTTAAGACATATACATTTCCAAACTTGTGGTCGGGACGCAAACTGGGTCATGGAGGTTTTGCCAGTTGTTAGAGCAATATGCATAACGTCTGTATCAAATGCAGGGACTAGCATTGAAAATTTGCTTTTAAATGCTACATACTGTTCCCTATAAAAATACACACTAAATAAATTAATTAACTTTCTTAATTAAAATAGAATGATGAAGGTGAGAACATTGTAACAGCCCCAACAAAATGAGACATAAAACAGATGCATTTGACAGCAGAGGTATCAGTCAGTCATGTGTTTTCTTAGTGTGTATTATTGTTGTTTCATGTGCTGTTGTGTTCCTGTTTGTACATTTGGATCCCAAAGAGGAATCAAATTGATGATTTGGAAAAAAAAAAAAAGTTTGGGAACCACCGATACACATGGAGTTTAAGTGTGATGCTAGAGATAAACTAACATGGGTTTATTACACAGGCAGAGCTGAGGCAGATTAAAATCGTTCTGCGTTCCATAATCAGTATCCAAGCTAAGCCGCTGGTTCAGCAGAGGAGATGAGCCAAACACTTGTTCAGGTCAGGTCAACACGCTGGCTGCTTCTGACACCGACGGGTACATCTGCTCCGATTGCTCACACAGTCACCATCTGCAACTGCAAATCACAGCTGCAATCTGCAGAACCATCCATATTGAACAGAAAATGTTATTTTTGGAAAAGATTAGAGTAAAAACCAGGTTTACATTAGTGTGAAAAGTTGAATCTGTCAGGCTGTAAGATAAAGAATGTTCAACAATTTTATTTTTTATTTTATTTTTTTGTATTTATATATTTATTTTCTAATCTGTTAAAAAAATATTTTCATGAAGTTCCTTGATTTAAGACATAAACAGTATATGGATTCTAACAAGATGTATTTGTATAAAACTATAAAAGGACATTGATATATATACACAGAAAATATATTTAAAAAAATACTGTAATAATCTGTTGTTGAAGTTATACTGAATGACTTCAGATCCTGCTGGTGTGTAATACATGTTTATATTCTGTTTATACAAGCAAAAAAAGGGCAACTGCAAGTAAAGTGTGACCAAATTATTGAATTTTTGCATTTCCCAGAATCTAAATTGTGTAATTTAGTTATTAGCTTAAAAAGGAACAGAAATTAAACTGATTTTTTTTTTCTCAAAGATGATTGTAAATGTTCAATGGCTGTTGTAAAGAACATGATAATATTCCCCAACTCTTTGCTGTAAAGTGTTTCTTTGTTTTGTTTTGTTTTGTTTTTTTTAATTTGTGCTGCTTTGGTACTTGTTAACATCACATCAAATGTAAATCATCAGATATTTTCTATATTATTGTGCCCCAGAAGCTGTAAAACAACTGTAAAGCTGCTTCTAAGACCTCATCATGTGGAACAGAAAATATATTAACAATTAATTATCAAACATGTTGAGTATTTTCATACAGATGTAAATTATTATCAAAATTATTAATTTATTTTAATCCACCAAAGAGACAAAATGTTTACCAACATAAGGATTTGTATCATCTACATACTTTTGCTGTTGTTCTTCATTTTGTAGAACATACATTGTTGACTTTGTTTTGTACATCGGTAACATGAGGACATGTATTCAATGCAGTGCGTTGTCAGACTTGGTGACTTTTAGCTGTACTTAGATTTATTTGACCGACTGCTTTTATGGAAAACTCTATGTTGAATCACCCATGTTGCCTTACGAATGGACGGGAATCCTTTTTTTTGTGGAAAAAAGAAGATCTCTGTAAATTATATCTCAGTGTGTTATTGATATACATTTGTACATGCATTTGTGAAAGAAAAATGATTTAATTAAAATACAAATCTTATCTTTGCTGTTGTCTCGTCATGTTTAACCCATAAAGACCCAAACAGCCACTGGCAACCAAAATCATCTACTGATCTAAAATGTTTCATACCTGCTGGTACACAAATCCTATCAATACATGGAAATATTATGTGTAAAATGCAGTTTGTCATCTTTTCATGGTCATCAGATATGACCCATTTGGACGTTCAACATTGATTCGCCAGTAAAACCTAAGTTTGATAAATGAAAGTGGATAGAAACGCTTGGTTTGTGTTCAGTTAATGTATATTTCATTAAAAAAGCCACCATTTCTTCAGTTTTCTCTGTTTATAATATAATAACCCTCAACTTTAATCAGAGCTTTTATGAACATCTACATGATCAGTGAATTGAATATGGGAAAATACCTCATTTACAGTGAAAAAAGCAAAATACTGAAGGTAATATTATAATAAATGTTGATAAATCACTTAAGAAAGGTTAAATAGAGATAAAAATTCATTTGGGAACTGCCACAAAAGTAGCACTGGGTCTTTATGGGTTAAGGGCAGATTTTAGATTTAACATGATCACATTACAGCGTGTCAATTCAGTCCAGTGTGACATTAGCTGCAGATTGCACTAACGCAATCAGTTTATTTCAATCATTTGTTATTAAAACCTTCTTTCTCCAAGCATGATATGCAAGTGGTAGCCTAGTAATAACTCAATCAAATCATTATTCTCACATTGGATGGAGCAGAGTACTCCAAGTCTATGTGGACTATGTAATTATCTTACTTGTACGTGTAGTTTTCACTGATGAAAACATGCCCTGAGAGAGTGACTTCCCAGTTATGTAATGCAAATGTAGATGCAGCCTCGTATGTTTCAGACTGGGCTGGGGTGAAGTGGAGCAGAAATGACTCCGTGTGCCTAAAACCCCCAGGACTCAATGAGTTATACATCCTCAAACAATTAGCTACAACTCCGATGCAGTCCAATAAAGGCGTGTTGTGACAATTAATGCTTTTGATGGTTGACAGCAGTATGAAAGACGAGCTGTGGATGGTATCTTCTGTTGACTACTAATGCCAGAGGATAGCATCACATCTGCATTCCTGCTGCTGTGAATTGTTTGCCCTGAGCTCCCCTGTGTCTATATTAAACTGCTTTTTACCAGTCGTTACCTTGGCTAAAAATAAATGTTTGCCCTGACCGCCTGAGGCTGCCACTATACAGTCAGGTCATTTATAATCCAGCATTTTGCGGAGAGGTGTTTATCAAAACACAATATATGAGGATCTTTTCAACATCCAAAGGCATCCGACAGCGATAACCCCTGCTGATTTTGCACAACGGTCAGTTTTGTTGTCACTGGCAGTCAGCCTGTGGAAATAGTTGTATTATAGTTGTCATGTGTCCTTGAGGAGCTTTGGTTTAATAGTCAACAAACCAATAAAATGCATACAAACCATATATTATCTTATGCCAAGGTTGTTAGTACTATAAGCACCACTTAAACCCATAGATATTGTTCAGATATGTCTAATAATAAATAAATGCTGTTAAATTTCTCTACTAATAGGTTTAATAAGTGATATCTTAAAGTTTAGCCTCATCAAATGTAACCTCATTTGTGTAGTAGCCGTTAAAGTGTCCTTAGAAAAGCATAGGAATTTGAAATGGCTATTGCCACAGTACTGTGGCACGAAATATCTGTTTGTCTATTGCTGCGGAGCGAGTCAGTGCCCTTGTTACATCATGTATAGACTGATAACGTGTCACCCTGCTGCCACAGTACTGTGGCAATAAAGCTGGCAGATAGCAAATAGCTCGGACCTAAGGACAGTGGAGATATAGTTCAATAGGTAATGCTTTGGACTGCAACACAGACAAACGAGGTTGGATTCCCCATCAAAGATTTTCAAACAAGGGAACGGCAATGATAAGTAAATCCGCCATTAATATAAACCAGCCGCTGGTACAACTTTCATTGTGCAGAATTTGGAGAACAGCATTCAATACACTGAACTGAGAAGTAACAGGGCACACTGGCACATCTAACATGTAGCTCCGCCAACCTTCCCCAGCCTCAATCTCACTGACTGCACAGAATAAAGAACACCATAAAACATATAGAGCATTTAGAACAATACTTCCTATTCTTTACTATGTACTATCACTAATTTGTCATTTCTATTATCAATTGCCACAGTCTTGTGGTAGCAAAATGCACAAAAGAATGCACTGAAATATATGCCATATACTGTGTCACCACAGTACTGTGGCAACAAGAGGCTAATGAGTTCATGTAACAGTATCCGTGATTGGCTCTAGTACAAATGCTAGCATTTGATTGGCTCTGTGGCAATAGACAAACCAATATTTCGTGCCACAGTACTGTGGCAGTAGCCATTGACTTAGAATTTTCATCAACCTAAAATTTCCAGAACAGATAAACACAGTAATTGTGGTGGGATTTGTTTTGGAACTGTAGGTTTATTAAAAAGATTCAGCAGCAGATAAAGCACACATGCATATTTCCTGTTGTCAGATTAAATCCTGCCTAAGTCATATTTTCGGCCGAACTCAGCTCTTAACACTGCTGCTTCATTTGATGCAGATATCCCAATTTGGCCCAAAATATGACTTAGACAATTATGCTATGAGGCTAATTTGTTTTCATCAAGTCATGTGTTAACAAAAATCACAGTTTTCTTCAAAGGCGTGTAGTGGACTGGGTTTGTACAAACATGAGTCTGTGTACATGTTAATAAATATGTATATAATCACTGTAGCTCAAACATTTAGCCTGTAAACATGCACAGTGGATACCCAACTGTCTCATTAATCACACTGACAAAGCCAACGCACAGAAAATACAGTAATTCATGTCACTGTTTCGTTCCCCCTGAAGATGAGCCCATGGGACTGGTGGTTTTATCATTAAAGTGGACTTTGACAGAAACAGCATTGCTCAGGTTTCACATTAAGAAAATTACTCCATAATGATACTGCTGCCTCACTGTATCACTGAGGCTGTGCAGTCGAGTCAAAATATCCCCACAACCACAAACTGGTACTTCCTGGAGGTCCAGTGGAAAATTGGCTGTGCACAAATAATTACTAAATATATAGTCTGACGCGCAGGCTGGAAGTGGAGAGCTGACTGACAAAGATTAGGCAGAGTGATGAAGGTCAGCGAGCCAGGAAAGGAGAGTTACTTCAAATAAGTATTTGTGGTGAAGGTTGAAGGTTGTAGTGATGTTAAAATCAAAATAGCTTGAGTGGATTTGTTTCCAAAGCAGTTAATCTTTTAACAAGCCCGTGGGTTACCCATTAAAAACTCAGGCAGGGATGCCAAACATACCATAGCTCCAACCCACGGAATGTATTTTAATTCTGATGTCAACCCTGTGAGTTTTCACAAATACTGCACACATCAGGGACATGTTAAAGTAAACATGCATGACATTAATTATAACATTTTATTTTAGCAGTAGAACACCAAAGATCTAAAAATTTGTGTTGGTGTTACTGCTCCAGAGTTACAGTAAAGAAAGTGATATTTCATTGTGAAAATCGACCAGGTGTTAATAACAGCAGCACTGTGAACTGAAAGAGCACTCAACACTAATTAAAGAGGGATTGAAAGAGAGAACCCCATTCAGAGGCCAGATGTTAATTTTAATCTGTTTTTAAAGGTTTGAGGAATAAAAGCTTGCAGCTGGTACAATTTGTCTGATTACGTGTCTTTTTTTTTAAACTGAAAGATGCTCCTTCATCAACAATTTCAGAGTAATTCAGTTATTGCATCGAATAGAATTATGAAGTTAAATGTCTTTCAGTTTTGAGGTGCAGACTTTGCGGCAGTATTAAAGGTGACACTAATCAAAGCCACTCAGGATTCAGGAAATTCATATAGAAAAGGAATGAAATGTTTTTTCCTCGTGGTTTTTTCTGGATATGAAGAATGAGGGATAAATTCTAAGAGCAACAGCACCATCTGCTGGTCAAAGAAGGAACAGCCAGGAGACAAAGAGACCATTGACTGCTCTGTGTGTCGATTTCTGACTTTAATCTTCGAGATATATATTTTGAAACACATTCATACAGGTTAGGTGTTTTAATTTAGCTCAATTTCTACATTTTAATTTATTAGACGGTCAAATTATGTATACTTTATGTAGATATAAAATTTATTATGTAGTCTGTATTTGACTTTTTTCCAGTAAAGTGTATTTTACACATGTCTATATAGAAACACAAGCTTTTCATTGTGTCGCATTATTTTTTTGGAGCATGTACACCAAGAAAGAGAACGCCATCAAATTATATTTATTCACCGTGATCTAAGCTATGGACAGGTACAATGTACAGTGTGTGCACAGCATTAGCAAAATGACATTTCAGAACAAAACATGGTGAATTATTGATCCATCTGAGTTTTAACGGTAATGAGAAATTTACACAATGGGAGGCACAGAAGAAGGATTCAGGCTTTCAATTGTCAGAGTAGGAGCAGCACACTCATTACCCACTCACATTGATTTCATATATTTCAGAGTAATGAAGCACCAGAATAACAATGACAGAAATGTAACCTCTCAAGACGCCATAATATATTTTACAAATGCTTCATAATTTATGCATCCGTTAGCATCCTCTTGGTTTTGCATAAGCTGCTCCACCTCATCCTCCTTCATCTTCTCACCTGAAGGAAAAGACACAAGAGTCTGTCAGTTGAACGTTTGGAGGACAGATTGTGAAAATAACTCCACCACTGTTTAACTGTTTAACTGTTTAACTCACCCAGTGTTGCCAGAACATGCCTGAGCTCAGCACCCATGACTGTGCCGTTCCCCTCCTTGTCAAAAACCCTCAGACCTTCCACGAAGTCCTCAAATGTCCCGCGGTCCTTGGCCTTGCATATGTGTTGGTGCATGGGCAGAAACTGGTCAAAGTCAAGCATTTTGGAATTCATATCTGCAGAGAAGAATAAAAACACTGCTTGATCCACGAGATATCCTATTTCTGTATTTGAACATTTCTTTACTGCGCTATAATCAGCACAAGAATCAGAATTTGCTTGACCCTACCTTCAGCTGTTGGCTTTCCAAGCACGTGCATAATCTCTGCATTGGTAGGATTCTGACCCAAAGCCCTGATCAGATCACCACACTGAGCATAAGTGATTTTCATCTCATTTGTGGGTGTCCTGTCAAACAGCTGGAAAGCATCTTTGAAATCTGTGAAAGAAAACACCAGGGATTCTCTTTGAGTCCTGCTCCATTTGTTCTAATCGAAGACGACTGCTGGGCCCTGCTTCTAATGAGGCTTCTACACCGTCATAATGTGTCGTGACAAACACCACAGATAAAAGGCAGATTCGCCGAAATGAAGACGAGATGGAACGCACATAAAGGACTGAATGAACCCAAACCCAGTCTTACCCTCAATTTGGTCTGGAGTGAATTCCAGCTGGAATGAAAACAAAAACAAAAAGGTTACAAGCTGCTAATTATTGAAGAATTTGCCAAAACTAAAACACAACTAAGAAGCGTTTTGTCTCAAACTAAGTGTGGCTTTTGGTTCAACACATTGGAATCAGAGAAGCCGCTCCTGAGCATCACTGCTGACCTTGACTCCACCTTCATCGTGACATAAATCTAGCGGTGTAAACATGTCGTCAGATTAAGTTACAGAGCTCTGTGCATCTGTTCCAATATTAGTGCTGCGTTTATCAGTGACCTTGTTATGCTGTCAACTACTGTCAGCTGCAAGATTTGGCCAAGAATCTTTGCTATGACAAACATTACCAGAATTTGAAAAACTATTTAAAAACTGGTCTTTAAGTTTAAAAAGAGCCCTCTTCAAAATTCTTTTCACTACTTTTTTAATCTGTTTTTACAAGGATCACTGTATGAGAAAACTACACTCGTGGCCAAAGGTTTTGAGGATGACACAAATGGATTGTTTGCTTAAATGTAATTTATTTGTCACAAAATTTATCTGAAACCTATATAATGCTCCTAATTGTTCTTCAGTGTACCCCAGAAACATTGGGGGTGGGGGGGGGTTGCACAACATTGGCAGCAAATTTTGCAAAAACAAAACTTGTGTCATTCCCAAAACCTTTGGCCATGAGTGTATATATCAAAAGGATGTACATCAAAATGCAGTAGTGATTTTTTTTTATAATGTAGCAGATATTAGAGATGGAGAATGGAAATAACTTTAACTGTGTACAGTATCATAGTTTTCTTTCTGGTGTTGAATGAAAAATTATTTTTCAATATATCTAAAAATACTTTTTTTTTTGTCTGAATACCCATTACATATGGGTAGGACTAGGACTATTTATACTTCTTGTATATCTTGGACTCCTGTCAAACAAAGGCCCCAGCTTCTGTCTGATGTCTGGATATCAACAAATCCAGCCTCACCACAAAGCTTTGTAAAAATATTATCCAAACACTTATCTAAGCATGTTTAAAGATGGATGGTGATGGATATAATTATCTGTATTTTTCTTCCTTCTGGTTTTTCCATCCTCTTAGCCTCAGAGGAATGGCGCGGGTGGTCTGCTATTCACAGACATAATGAAAATCATATTTTGTGGTTTTAACCATGCTCCATTGTAACATGGCGGCTCACCCAAACCGGGAAAACATTCATCCATTGAGAAGGAGCCAAGTCAGCAGAAGATAATCTTTCCATGATGTCTGCTATCGGTTAGTTTGCCCCCAACTTTACCTTAACAAGTAGCAGCACCCTTTAGATGTAGTCTAGTGCACAGCATTTGAAGAGACAGAAATGCTCTACATGTTTTGCTTGCACTGCCAAATTAGGTCACATGGGGTCTCTGATGCTCTTCAAACAACAAATAAGACTCCGTCCCATCCTTATTGTTAATAAAAAATTAGTTTGTAGAATGACAAGAAATTTTACATTAAGTATTTTTATTGATTCTTTCACTTTATAACAGGTGAACATGGCATTTAAATAGGTTACACTGATTTTTTTACAATTCTGAAGTAAAAAAAACCCAAAATAAACTAAATTAAACACATTTTAATTTAGATTTTTCTTAGTCTTTCAGTTTGTGTTATTTATTTATTTATTTTTATTACCGTAACTGATGCAGGGTCAAACTCCGGGGTCTTAGGGCGCTCAGGCTCTGGAGGTTTGGGTGCTGCTGGAGCAGGTTTAGGCTCTTCCTTCTTCTTGGGTGCCATCGTAAGAAGAGTTCAGGAGATGAAGGGGAGGACCGACGCTGCAGAGGGGTCCAGCACACTGCGGGTGGAGCTGATCCATTAGAGTATGGTCCCTTTATTCACTGTCCACAGGTGTCATCTCCACCCTCCACCCTCCACCCCCATCCTTGTCCCATCACGCTGCCAACAATAGGGGGAGGACTATAAAAGGATATGCCTTTGTGTTTCTATTTAAGACAATGGCTGTTGTGTGTGTATGTGTGTGTGTGTGTGTGTGTGTGTGTGTGTACATAATCAGAATATGAAAGGTGGAAAACTATATTAGTTGAAATCTCAGGCCGAGAACTTTTTTTATTCCATTAGCACAGGTGAGACTGAAATGTGGACTGGTTCAAAGGTACTAAGGTGAGAACAAAATTATATTTACTGGACAAAAACAGTTCCAATTTGTTCCACTTACAATGTGACAATGCTCTATTGGCTTGTTTTTAGCAGCAATTATCCCTATTATAGCGTTCAAAAGTCCAATCATGGCAAAAAGCTCTGTATTATTCGATGTGTTGACTAGAACAAACCCTTATGAAGATGGTGTTATTGGTGTTATTGTAGGGATTTGTAAAGCGTTAAAGTCAAATCCATCCCAAAATAGGCTGCTCAGAATGTTGTTTTTGTCTGATCTCTGACTTTGGAGTGCAGTCATATGTGATAACACCTCACATAAACCTTAAAACAAGTGTCAAGAACGTTTCAGTACAAAATATAATGTGGGATTACACTAAATGCCAAGTTAAGTATCTGCTAGTCAGTCTTAATTGAAGACAGACGCTGTAGACGTGTGTTCATGGTTGTTGTTGGAAAAGATCACTAAAGTTGAAATCAAAACAATTTTTAGCCGCTTTTAAAGGACTTGTTTGGCTCTCACAATATGTTTTTATGGATTTCTGGCAAAGACTGTAAATATACTTTATGGATGATTTGTTTCTTTTGATTTATATTATTTCCTCACTAGAGATCATAAAACAGTCTGTATGTGGTTTTTTAATGTTTGATCACTCTGTAAAGTTGTGCTAACTAACTTTAACCAAATAACACAAAAAGTTACTACAAAGAAAAAAAATTTACTCAAACTTTTTACTCAAATATGTGCTTTACTAAAACTTATATCTAACTATTGACCTTGTTACTGGTTTGATTATCAAATGATTAAAAAGTTACCAGTGATAATGTTCTTAACGTTAGCGTTAGATAAACTCCATTACTAAGTCTTGTTGCCACAATCTGAGATAATACACTAATTGCCATGTAGTTAAGTCAGATTGTTGATTTCTGCAAATATTCTTACACTTGCAGCCAAGTTTTTCATTGCTTCTCTCCTGCTAAACCATGTAACAGTAGCTGCAATTAGCTTAAAATGCATTAGGCTAAAATCAAGTCTAACATATACACAAATCTTACATATTGAACCTTTAAATTTGTTTATTTTTTCAGTTCAGTGAAATTTGTTTAATTTCTTTTTGTTTTAATATTTTACATTGTTACAGAGGAATCCAATACATTTCCAACAACTGCGGAGGAAAAACTCCCTTAAAGGGGCTCTGGGTGGGTGGTCATCTGTTTGGCCTTGAACAGTTTGAGTGGAGGGCAGAAGTTCTAAGTAATAATTTGACTTATAATAACTGTAATGTTTGTTTGACACCCTACAGTGGTGTATGACTAAAATAGCTGCTGTGAATTACTGTAATACTGCTTATTGTACGATTGTCTTTAAATTTTTGGGTGGGTGGGGGAACCATATGGGTGAAAAAGGTCACTACAATCAACTTATAGACATGTTGACATAAGAGGGGGTGATGGAAGGCCTCAAAAGTGAGAAGAAAACTAAAAAATACCAGACAGCTATTTGTTGAAGCTAAGTTGTGAGCTAATATTTGATAGAATTGTACCTGATAAATGATCATTTTTTTTTCATCTCCCTACATATTGATTATCTATAATTGCACAGACTTTATTATATCCCTTTGCTCTGCCCTGAAGGCTGTTACCCTCCAGCTGCCGTGGGCATGCACTCAAACAATGAGCTCCCACCCATCTCATGTGACAAATGTGGCAACCGATCAAGTCAATAGCGGTGAGTTTTGGCAAATCCATTGAAATACTCTGGCATGCGCTCACAGCGGTCCGAGGCATGGCCTTTGTCATCAGTGGCAGTGCAGCGTATGTTATTCTTTTGTCTTTCCTTTTCACCTTAATCCTTTAACCCTGACTGGTGAATGAGTTTTGATATTTTTTTTCGACTGGCAAAAAGCAAAGACTGTTAATATGTATTTAATAATGAATAGACTGAGGGATCTCCTTTCATTGACTAACATTATAGGAACACCAATAATAATCAATATGTCACAGCCTCATATCACCTGGTTACTACAGATGAGCAGAAAATATGGGCTTTAGTCTGACACGGTAGCTCATTTCAGCATGAACTCTCTTTTATTTTAATTATAAAAAATAAAGAAAAAAAGGGTAATATACAATAGTATATAATATAATGTACTCCAAAGGTTTGGTGTATATTATAGTAGGTTAATAGTGTTTTTTTTTTTTTTTGGATGGTAAGAGGAGCTCATCCTTTAACTATGACGTGAAGAACACAGTCCTTTTTTCTTTGCTGAAGGATGTTTACTCTCTGATTTTCCTGGTCTGCTTTGTAAGAGCACAAAACCAAGAGCATAACACAATGTCCAGATATCTCATTATTTTCAAACAACCCTTGACATTAGCTGTTAATGTCTGCCTAGAGCTGAGCTACTCTGAGGCGGACAGAAACAGTGTATGTCAGTCTGAGTATAAATGGATCTGTGTATACCTCCTTGCCAACCCCTCTTCAGATCCTGCTAGGTGATTGCCATTGACGGGCTGAAGCAACAATTCACAACATGACCGACCGCATATAGGCAAGCTTTTAAACCATCCAAAACCTGTGCAGTTTGCTATTTTGGAATAAGTCTGTAGTCTAGCTGGTATGTACTTTGGAAGGGCTCCAATCTGTACACAATGCCAATTGTTGCTTGGACCCCCCTCAGATGACCTTCAGTGCAGCTGTATGGTGGATACAAGGCTGTTATATAAGTACATCAGAAAGTGAGAGTGTGCGATTCACATCACTAAAACAAAACACTGTTATTTATCAAGAGGGAATCTGCTTCTGTAAAATATCACACAAATTAATTATTCTAATAATGTTCTTATCTTGCATTTGCATCTATATGCTGCAAGTGTGAAAAACAGTATGGGCAAGTTATACGAAGATATCCAGAGCCCTATGTTTGTCTAACAACTGGAAACATTACAATAAAAAAGGAAACTCTTTCATACAATAGTCTTGAAAACATTAATGTAGAATATGAACTTTGTTTCAACTTTAAGTCTTATATTATTCATTTTTGAAATATGCACTTTTACATTAGCAGATAATTACTTTTATGTTTGTTGGAACAACATGTTTGTAGTAAGCTGTTCATTAATGTTTAATTTAGGATACCTTACATTATGTTATTAACATTTTATAAGAAACATGTGTTTTAATAAAGAATAAGCCATATTTCAGCAGTGTTTACATACTATCACTCCAGTTGGGTGCTTTTGACCTCAGTTCATTCAGTTCAGTGAATCTGATTCCTATGTGAAAATAATTGAAAATATGATGTAATGAGTACATGGTGAACTTGAAAGGTTATTCATGCGTGAGTTCAGTCCCAGGTTTAGGACACGTTTAAAGAATTAGTTTGTATTTTGCAATGGGTTTTACATCAAATATACATAAAAGATTCTATTCTATTCTGCATTACTCTGGTCAGTTCTGTTCTTTTGTATTCTATTATGTTCACTATTATTGTATAGTATAGTATAGTATAGTAT
>JAPQRQ010000010.1:17905422-17915974 GCA_037367365.1 Apogon talboti | reverse complement strand
GCATTACTCTGGTCAGTTCTGTTCTTTTGTATTCTATTATGTTCACTATTATTGTATAGTATAGTATAGTATAGTATTGTCTTCTCTTCTCTTCTCTTCTCTTCTCTTCTCTTCTCTTCTCTTCTCTTCTCTTCTCTTCTCCTCTCTTCTGTGTCTGCTTCTGCACTGATCACTGATGTAAAAGGCAATAAACCATCAGCAAGCATCATCTTTGTCCTTAATTGTAGGCTGTCAAAGGTTGCTGTTATCTATTGAACGACGTGTCGATCTGTCAGTGTGATGTGTGATTTCCGTTTCAGTTGTCTTAAATTGGAGCTCAACATAGAGGCGGTGGTTACAGAGTGGAATTACCTTTCTGTGTGGTGCTGCTCCACTGTGATCATTTATCAGCACATGATACATAAAGTATGCATATGCCAAAGATAATACTAACACGACAGCTAAAGCACCAGCTGGTTTCCTTGTACATGTGATGTGTTCATTATCAGATCCACGTGGCAGCCAGTGGAGTGTATGACCGTGTAATTAAACTGTCCCCTATCCAACCAGGGCCCAGGGTGGTATCCAGTTAAATGTGCCAAAGTGGTGACAGAGTCGGTCTGTACAGGCCTCGCTCCCAAACCGAGTCAGTTGCCAGAAGATGAAGTTGTGAACATTTTGGATCATCTTGTTTATGCGGGCCGTCACATCAGGGATTCTTTTAACACATATTTAATTAATTTGGCCTTGGTAGGAAATATTCCTCACTCTGCTGTTTCTGTTTCTGAGCCTCTGGAGAGAACACACAATTTAATAAGCCTAAATTTTTTAACTTCTCTTCATTGGATGCTTTCACAATCACTTAAATATCTGTGGCATCTAATAGTTTAGAGGAAGCAGAAAGTTCACGCATCAGCTATTACACGCTGAAAATTAATAAGGGGGAAGTATTATTTATTCAGGTGCAGGATGTCAAGTCTGCATGCTTTAGTTGGGAGCTGTCAAACACCAACTGTTGAGATCTAGTCTGAGCAACAGCGCCCTCCTGTGGTCACAGGATCACAAGCAGTGGTGGAAGTAAAAGCACAAATACAATGAGGCACAAAAAATTCATTTCAAATACAAATCTTAGGCCATAATTCTAATTCAAATGTATTTTAAATGTACATGGATGTAGTTGAAGTGTTGAAGAAATGGTGGCTCCTTAGACTGTCATATTAATACAAATTGTATGTTTAATAATTCATAGTGAAGCATCAGATCTTGCAGCTTGTTACTGAAGCTGCTGCTGATAGAACAACTTTATATGCAGTTTTATATACATCACATCACGTGATTAAAGTTCTGATATACAAATCTGTTTTGGTTTTTGAGCTTTTTCTCTAATCTTTGATTTCTGGTGAAATATTGTCTGGTTTTAACATTTATTTCAGACTCTATTTGAAGCTTTTAACAACTAAAAATATCTGAAACGTGAATATGACCTCAGAAGCCAGAAAGCATTGAAAATACTTCTTTAATCTTGAATGACAAGTTGTACAGTTTGTTAGAATCTTTTTTTACTAACCAGTTTGTAAAATATTCATCTGAAAAGCAGCTAAAACTGTCCGTAGTGAAATAAAATGTTAAATATTGGTCTCTGAGCTGTAGTTATTGGACTTGCAGTTATAAAGCACCTTTCTACGTTCATGGTACTCAAAGCTCTTTACATTGCATCACATTCACACAGTCACTGGGGTTTAGTGTCTTGCTCAAGGACACCAGCGATCAAACTACCAACCTTTCAGTTTCGGTACAACCTGCTCTACCTAATGAGCCACAGGCAAATACATGAAAAAAGTAGCATAAAATGAATGTAAAGCAAATGCACCTCAAAATAATGTATGTACAGGACTTAGTTTAGTAAATTAACCCATAAAGACCCAAACAGCCCCAGGCAACCAAAAGCATCTACTGATATAAACTGTTTAACACCTGTTGATCCACTAATCCTATCAATCCATATAAATAATTGGTGTAAAATGCAGTTTGTCATCTTTTCATGGTCATCAGATATGACCCATTTGGAGGTTCAGAAGCTCCATAGTTACCGTGAAAACACTGTCATTTTCTACAATGTTGATTCACCAGTAAAACCCATGGAGTTGGATCGATAACAGTGGATGGAGACACTTCATTTTATGTTTGGTTCTTGAAATATTTTTCTTAAAAAGTGACTTTTTCTTCAGTTTTTGCTGTTTCTGGTATAATAACAAACAACTTGAATCTGAACTTCAATGAACATCTACACGATCAGTAAATTAAATACAGGAAAATACTTGATTTTCACTGAAAAAACACAAAATAAAGAGGATAATATTATCATAAATGGTGATAAATTACTTTAGACAGGTTAAGTAGAGAGAAAAATTGATCTGAGAACTGCCACAAAAGCAGCACTGGGTCTTTATGGGTTAAGATACTATCCATCACTTGTGTGGATGTTAAAAAAAATAGAATACCCCTAATTTCTTCACTTTCCTTTCTGAGCCTTTCACTTTCTCCCCATTTACTCTGGCATATATAATAAGAGTAAACACACAAATGTGATGTAGATGTGTGGTTGCTTCTCTGTGATATGCAGCACCACTCGATCATTCTGACATGTTTCCCTGGATAACCTTGACCAAATTCACGATCACATTGGGTAGGTGACACCTTGATTTACGTTGCACTTACTCCATCCACACTCTTATACAGCTCTATCACTTTCATGATTTACAAAGATAGATTATGATTGTGGGCTGTCATGTGGCCGTCCAGTCTCAAGTGAATGTCTCAGCAGAGGAGAACACCTTTCCAATAGAAGTGAAAGGGTTATTTACCAAATCACAGACACAATTGGTTGGTTATTTTCTGGGGTACAATCTCTACCCAACGCAGAGAGAAACAGGCCTCTTATCCACAGCTGTTCTTTTCTGATCACTTATAATGATGTTTATTGATCAATTTAATGACCTACTCTGTTGTGTTCACGTAATATCTGTTCAGGGCAGTGAAGCAAAAATGGAGGTTCACTAAAGATTTCTGCTCTACCATGCTTTGTTTTTCATCAGAAATATAGTATGTTTAATATTTACTTGGATGAGTTTAGCTATATTTGTTTATTTATCAGCATTTGTATTGAAGGACTTAATTTTGACATACAAGAGACTATATTTAATATTTCTTTCAAATATTTTTTAAAAATTACCTCAAATTCTGTTACTGTATTTAATGAAGAGCTATGAAATCACGGCAAAGACGCCAATGTAACAAATAGTAGACATCTGAACTGAATATATTTACACTGATGGTCTGGTGGAGGGACTGGATCTTTGACCAAAGCATCAGAAAGTGGCCACATGGGATGAGAAGCAACATTTAGAGTCAAAGAAAGTTGTTGTTTTCACCATTGGTCACAGCTCTAAATGAAAAGAATAGACTCTGATGATGAAATCACAGCATTTCCTCTACACAGGTGAGTTTGATTATGAGGCTTATGAATGCATTATGTGATGTTATTATCTTTGCTAAGTTTGCCATTTGTTGATCCACGGTTCAGACTAAACCGTGACAATTCTGATCATGTTTGTTTGATTCCAAACAGATCTTTAATGCAGCTACTGACAACATAAACCTTACAGAAAACGGAGGTGATTTGCAGTGTCTGTTTCAGTCTAAAAAACAGAGCTAAGCTAACAGAGCTATAATGTAAACTATCAGCTGATGCAACACATAAAGATTATAAGATAGAGTGTTACTTTGACCGACTGTTGAAGTAACCAACAAGGAGTTAGCATCTGAAGAAGAAAACTTGATGATACCATAATACAGATGTGCAAAAACAATGAGTTTTATTCATTATTCAGTGAGTGATACAGTCTGTGGATACATAGCATTTATTTGCTAGTGGTTTTGGATAGTCCTAGGTGTGTTCTGATACGTAAACCCCCTGGTGTTGAGGGTTTGGAATATTTTTACCTTTAATAGTAAAATCAGTGTTTCTTATGAATGTATTGCATTTGAAGTTGCCTCTGTTTCTCTACCTGTAACTCAAAAATTAAAGCAAATTTGGACTTTTTTTTCCCATAAGATCGTGTAGGTCTGCCCCATATCTTGGTACTCCTAGGAGATGGTCCTGATATGGATTTGGATTCTATCAGTTTTTTTAATCGAATTGTCACCTGTTGAAATTAGGGCATTTTAAGTCATTTTTGTGATTGTCTGTGAATTGGCTGGAACACACACATTCTACATAACACAACCTGTCAACATGATCAATATCTTGCAGACACAGAGGACGATCCAGAACTGAAAGCATATTTTCATTCCACCTCTACATGGCTGACATTGCACTAATGCATAAGACCTCATTAGCCCTGAGTAGAAAATTCCCATTAACATTCTTTGGTTTTCTCAGACTTTTCCCCTTTTCACCTCATCAGTGTTTTATTTCACAGAATGCGCTAGTGCGTATTTATCCTCCTCATCATGGTGATTGCAAAATGTTTGGGTGACTCAGGAATTTGTTGATGCTGTTGGGCAGTGTCGACTGTCAAACACTGCAAAACATTCTGTGCTTCTAATTATATGTTTGTGTTTGTCTGGAAATGTGCATACAGCTGCAACATATTTTTGCATCTATTGGATTCATGTTTCATTGTAATGCACATTTGGCCCTGAAATTCCAATCATGCTAGCTGAGTGTTTGTGTATATATTGAAGGTTACCCATTCAAAGATGTAATGAGCCCATTGTGTCAACTGTATGTCACAGTACATTTTGTCAGTGTTATGTGTCAGCAGTTCATTAGTTGTGTATTAGGTCGGATGTGGTCTTTACCAACACCCCCTTCTCTCTGCGTCACCATATGCCCTCACTATAGATATCAAGGTAGCCTGAAAATGTAGGGTTTTAATCATACAGACTTCCAGGTCAGCTGTGTGTGTGTGCGTGTGTGTGTGTGTGTGTAACCTATGTCCAGGGTGTCAGGGATAAACTTCTTAAGCTCGATTTGTTCCGGTACTCTATTTCTGGGTTATACCTTTGGGAAACCTGAGGGGGTGAGCTGTCAAGACAACACAGATGGCTGCAGAGATGAAGAGCTGACCTTGGTTAAAATTGCTTTCTCGTGGGAATCTCACCAATAGTTTTTAGGGGGAGAAGAGTAGTATTGGTGGTACCGACCATGACGTTTGTTGTCGTAAAGATTAAAAATGGACTCAAACCTATTTTTAGAAAGATGTCATTCCAGTTGAAGTCAAACATATAAATTAAACTTTACAAAAGTTTTAGTTTCCCATGAAGCAAGATGTTTCCCCCATTTAATTTTATTTTTGCATGTAAAAGCTTCACTTGTAAGTCAAATATGGAATCGTACTTTTATTTAAGAGTTAGCGAAAAGCAGGAAATGTCCATATGGAAAAGACAACACTGAGAGTATAAATAGAAATATTCACATGTGAAGTCAAAACCTGCTATATGACAGCAGACAGTTCACACATGAAAACCATCATGTGCCTAAAACATACATGTGCTTTGAATTTATATGTGGGTTTTTACATGACTGTTGGGTAATGCGTCACACAGATATAGGGTTTCACTGTCCCTACTCTTACATTGTTGCAGATATTGAGGGTCTTTTTCTTTGCTGCTGTCAGGGAAAATGTCAGGAAAAAATGAAAAAGCAGAGTAAGTCATCTAATTGGCCTTTATGGATCACAGCAATCAATTAACATTCACTTATTGATTCAGGATCAATATACCTAATCTATACACACAGTCAGTTCAATAGGTGTTTGGGGAGAGACACTTATTTTGTAGTTTTGCCTCTGGACACTGTTACAATGGGTTTGGAATAAAACAATCAGGATGTGGTTGAAGTGTGAATTTTCAGGCGTTTAACAAAAATATTACATTAACCATTGAGGAATTACAAACATTTTAAATGTAGGCCATTTTCTCAGGCCCTATATTGATTGACTGGACAACTGACAGGCTGTTTCATGTCCAGATGTGGCCTATTCCCTGGTTATTCTGTGACAAAAGAGAACAAATCCACAGCTCAGCAACACCAAGAAGCCTGGAAGACCACAAAGACAACTGAAGTGGATGATGGCAGAATCCAACTGAGAAAAATGCTTTTACAAACATCCAGTCGAGTAAAAAAAAAAAAACACGTTTGAGGAGGTCGACGAGTCATTGTCAAAATCTACAACCAACAGACACCTTCATGAATGTAAATATAGAGGCTTAACAACAAGGGACAAACCACTGGGAACGCTGAAGGACAGGAAGGACAGATTACAATTTCACAGAAAACATCTAAAAAGTCTGTCCAGTTCTAGACTAACATTTGGCGGACAGAGTGAAACCAAGAAGAACCAGATGGAAACACTGTAGAAGGAAAGGAACGGCATGTATGGCTGCCAACCAAGTGGGTCATTAGCGTTTACAGATGATGTGACTGATGATAAGAGTAACATGGTGAACTTTGAAGTACACAGGGCTATGTCCCCTCTTCTCAGACTCAGACAAATACTGCAAAACTGATAGGATGACGCTTCACGTAATGACCCAAAACATACTGCAAAAGCAGCTTTGGAAGGTCAATAAATGTCAGTCACCTTATCTCAATCCAACAGAGCAGCTTCTCAGTTACTGAAGACTAAACTGAAGGTAAAAGGACCCACAAATCCGGGTTCCAGACCTCAGGCATTAATTGACTGCGAAGGATTTTCTTTCAAGTCAATCCTCATATTTATGTTAATCTTCAGTTGTGCTACCTATTAGCCTCTGAAAATGGAGGAGCTGTTTTTAAAATGGTAGTAATTCCTAAACAGCTTGTTCAACATTTTTGCTTTAACCCTTGAATTAAAGCCGAGCGTCCATACTTCAATCACATCTGGATTGTTTTATTTTAGATCCACTGTGGTGGTTTACAAAGGAATCAGTAGAAAAAAAACAGTGTCTCTGTCTAGTTACCTGACTATAGCTAAAACTGCCTGAAAGTACGAGGAAATGCTAAGGTACAGACAACACTGAACCAGAGTCGTAGATTGAAATATTCTCATCACACATCTGACTCTCATGACACGACTGATATAAATGCAAGAAAAGAAGCGTCTACAAATTGACTTACTATTGAGTGACATTCAGGCTACAATGGCAGACTACAAAGGATGCTTCTTTGCATTTGATCACCACAAATCCCTGAGTGAGTTAATGAACACCTTTTTAACGTCTCCAAACAGATGTCATATTTGTTCCATTTTAATAAGTGCTCATCTTGTATCTCAACAGTGCTGGATGACATTTTCCAAACACTGGGGATCCACAGTAGAGATGGATATTAATCATTTCAGATGGATGCCAATGATATTAAGTGGAGTGTGTCAGCGATAGATATGAGGACCAGGTTACAGGGAGAAAACTACAGTGATTATTACAGCCGGACATCAATACCAGATACTAATAATGTGTCATTTTAATCAGGACGTTTCAGAAGAAAAAGTGAGAGTGGGAAAAAAAAAGACTCAAACTGAGTGATTGAAAATTAAGTGGAGATTATAGCATATATGTGAACACAGCCTCTGCTGTTAATCTTCTCCGTCTTTACGGTATTTTGGGTTTCCCTTGGAGACGCAGTAGGGTGCAGTCGTGCTCGTGGAAGATGAGTTAATGTATGGTCACATGTTACGCTGCTGAATGCTTCTTTATGACAGGTTACATATTGTTCATTATCTCTCACCCCAGGTATAACCTATTTACAGTGGGAAGAAACCTAAGGCTGATTTAGACTGAGGGTGTTCTTATAATAATACTACTATGACCCGGAAAGGTGGATACATACAGTTAAAGAAAGAAGCAGAGAAAAGGAAGTGGAAAAACTCTATAAATGTCATGTGTTTCGTGACATGTAGTCTAGGTTGTTACTGTACAACTTAATAAAGCAGGTTGTGTGATCATATTAATAATAAATGTTTCTTCCGTTCTTCCTATTTTTTCTTCCATTTTTGATTTCCAGAACAAAAAGAGACACAGGGACAAATCACCTAGTACAGAACAAGCATCTTTTTTGTCTTTTTCTGTGCAGCAAGCCACAGAGGACATATTCAGGAAGTCAACTTTTGTTTTTCTAGTCAGTCAGTCAGTCCGTAGCATAAAAATTGCTTTGATTTGCAAATGATTTGCTGTTGCATCTGTTGTCTCCTGCTTTGTGTCATCATGAACTGAAACTTATCCACACTGACAAAATCAAGTCAAAGTGCTTTGTATTGCACTGGATCACTTCCAGAAAAATCCAGTTTAAGTTATATTCAATCAAAAACACTACTGCTGTTGTGTGACTCACTAACTCATTATGGTAACTCAGTTTTATTCTGCAAATACCAAGACTTCACTACAGACATACTGTAGTGAAGTCTGGGTGTCATTGTTCATATGTATATTGTTTTTGAGCATTCTGAGCATGTGCAGTGCGGCCCCTGAGATGTGCAGCCTCCGGTATAACGGCGCATGTAAAAAATTCAAGAAAATTTAAGTTTGATGTATTGTCATATCATGTGATGGTAATTGCATACAGCATGAGCTTTCACAGGGGAATAAGCATCACTTTAGTTGAGCTTTTGAGCTACATCTCTACTCCCTGTGCAACAGTAACATATGGTAGTGGCGTACACTGACACTTTACCATTATGGATAATGGATAGGATGTGTCAGTCTGCACCAGCAGTCCATATCTGAATGTCAGCAGTGAAAGCTTTTACAACAAAACTATTTTTGGTGAATCTTTCTCAGAACAAAGGAGTCTGGGAAGTGATTTATGGATTACACAATGTGCGGAAGCCCGAGCAGAGTGATGAAGTATGAGGCTGACTCAGGAAAAAAAGGAAAAAAGAAAAAGAATCGAGAATAAAACACTGTTATTGACAAAAAAATGACAGAGGATCATGCAAAAGTGATATATGGGGGAAAAAAATACAATAAACAATTGACTTACTGGAAGCTCAGCTCCTACTACAGTGAGTTAAATTAACATCATGTGCACTTGGCCACACACAGGGATCTCTGTCCTCAAAGTAAAAATCATTTGCTTACATAGACTCAGAAGTAGTCACTGTGAAGTAACATAAACCATGCCTTCAGGTACATGTCCTGCTTCTCCTGGCATCAGATATTCTATCTTCATATCTTCCAGTTACAAAACATTCACTCACATCAGGTTTACAACATGACAAATTCTGAAGTGGTACCAAAACAGATTGCAATAAAAACTAGAAACGCACTCGGAGAGCGCAGACCTCCACTAAGGCAGCTCAGTTCCCCACCATGCTGTGATTTACTCTGAAAACCAGAATTTCCCCATAACATTTTGAGTTATGTATATTTATAACCTTCTGGATCACCAGGTCCAGAATATCAACATGATCCAGATCAAAGTTACTTCGATGTAACTCAAACACTCATATTTTAATCCCTTGACCACAACAACATATGGCTAGAATATGGAATCTTACTGACATCAATTTCAGTTTTGAAGATATTGAGGAAATTCCGTTTTTTGTTAATGGTGGTTTTCTCCCGGATCTATCTCAATAAGTATTTATGATACATCATATTGGATGACACATATCTTAAAGAGCAAAACCTCAGCTATTATTTGGTGTCAGTTGCAAGAGTGTAGCTAGATTTGTAGTTGTGGAGTATCCAATTTCATATTTACCCCCTATACAGTATATAGAACTTTCTGGATCATCAGATGTGGAATATCACCACTATCTGGATGAAACTATGTCAGGTTATAGGACACAGGATGTTGTTGTCTTGTAATTTTTTTTGCCAATGATTCTGGTCATTATTAGTTTAGTTAGAAGCTCTAATATCAAAATCAGCCCAAACTCCCAATAGTAAAGAATCCTGCTAAAAAAATCCTGGATCCAGAGGATGATCTGGATCACCCCCACTTGTTCCTTGTCCCATTTCAGACATCTCCTGAAAATTTCATTAAAATCTGCCCATAACTTTTTGCATTATGTTGCTAACTAGCAAACAAACCCTAGTGAATACATAACCTCCTTGGCGGAGGCAATAAACTGTTTAATATAACGCTATACCTCAATAAATGGTCTGGTTGAAAGACATCGATAAATGCCAACTGTTTGTTCAGCAGGTTTATGGAGAACAACAGAAGAAGAAGAAGTAGAAGAAGACAATATAAAAGGAAGAGAAGAAGAGACTTCATTTGTCTCTGTGACACATGGTTAATATGTTAAGCATCATGAAAAGAAGAAATCAGAAAAAGCAAAACTGAACCATTAAACAATTACCAACCTTCTTGTCAAACTCATCTTTGACAAGGTTTTCTATGTAAACTTTTGACATGCTTGTGTGTTTATGTGAAACTCATGTTGAATTTGGGTTGGTTGATATACAGTACATAAAATTAATTCAAGTAAACTTTTACTTTTTGAAAATTGTGCAAAATTTCTACATGACAAAACTGGGATGAATGCTCCTTCTGGTGTCTTTTTTAATGTAATATATTCACTGT
>JAPQRQ010000010.1:17881476-17900657 GCA_037367365.1 Apogon talboti | reverse complement strand
ACAAAAGTGTTTCTACCCCCCCCCCCCCCGACTGTAACCAGAAAGGATGTAAATTTCACTAAACACCAAACCTAAGAGTGGAAAGTTTGTGTCTGTGTTTACACAAAGAATACAAAGCTATTTTAGACAGGCAGTTGTCCCACTAAATGGGAGTGCAGCTTCAACACACGGATGTATAGAGATCATTGAGTGATAAAGTCCAAACACATTTAGTGCCATATTGTGAATGGTACTAACAGGTTATCTGAGGTTTATCATACGAAAGAAATTGGCTCAAGAACCGATAAGGGGTTTCTCCATTGTGTCTTACACCTCAGCAGGCATGCTGCAGTGTCAACTCAGACAAAGCACTACCTCATTGAGAGTTTCCTCACTATGGCAAGCCGCTTCGCATACTCAGTTATTACATTTATTAGGCGGAAGCATGGCTTTCAGGAACCTCAGTGAACATTTAATTTCTACCTCATGACTGTGTTTTCCTCCGTGATGACTTGCATGTGTCTGGATCCTCACTGGAGGGACTTGCGCTCTATCTGTTGTTGCCATCGCCAAGCATTATGTCAACCCTGGACAAAAATATGGATTCGAGGACTGTCATGTTTTGTATTGCACAAGGCAGGTTTGACTAGCGTGAAATGTGGAAAATATCTGTTGTTGACTACTGTGTCCCACAGTTTTTCTTTTGGAACAGAAATGTAATCTTTTTTTTCTCCAGAAGTATTAGTCAAATCAATGTAATTTTTTTCTTTTTTTTTTACTGAAATGTCATTGTTGTGTGTTTGTCAAAGAAAAGGATGTGAGCATTCACACAGGTAAAATAAATGTCACAATAGAATATACTTAGAAGCGTGTTTTTCCTTTATATTAAGATTTTAATGTTAATGCATTTATTTTAATGGTCATGTAAAGGCCCAGAAAAGTGACCTTTTAGAGAGTCTTTGCCATCCATCTCTGGTACATTATACCAGAACGCCATCACACAGATTAGAGTACAGGATAATCTCATCTCAACCTGTCTCTGGTAATTAGGGGCAGCAGATAACTTCTCACTAATATGAACCGCTGGTGCATTTGTGAAATAGACTTTAATATTAATATTCACTTTTACATGCCCATTTTTTTGACAGTCACTGAGATATATGGTAATTTTTCTTATTCCTAGTCTGCGTGTCTGTGTTTGCATCTAAAGGAAATGTAGATTCTTCCTAAGCATATCCCACAAGTTTGCTTTTGCTGAGTCATTTTGACAAAAGTAGAGACCACAATCAGTTTGATTCCTTCTTTTAATAACATTTATTCATGCAAAGGCGTATTTAGCATCTTATCTAACTTCCTCTTCACACATAGAAAATAAGAAGTGGCTTGTTTTAGGTTATGTATTAAAGTGTGTAATCTCATTTTTGTGATGACTATAATTTTGGAACTCTATCATGCTCTACAACATTAAGCTGTTCACCTCTGAGTCTACTTATGTCTTATCCTTCAGATGTACAAATGTGCATAAAAATGAGTCATATGCACTGCAAAAGGATAATGACACCTCTTCACAGTATCATGAATGGCATTAAATAATAGACAAATAATAGGCTCTAATGCCAGCCTGCATCTCTCCCTTGACCAGCGTAAATTAATCGATCAAGAATCTGTTTCACATATACATGATCTGACCAAAATACACCTTTGATGTTGCCATTCATTACTTTATTTAATAAGACAAGAAAGTACCACCTACAGCACACATAGCTTGTTATAATGCTCTATTTACTCAGGGAGTTCAAACAGTGAGGATGTAACCTTGATCTTTATTCCTTCCTCTTATTGAACAACAAAGCTCTGTCAGGACCAATTTTCTCAATTCAGGCTCCATTTCATTCAACTGCTTTTTCTTCATTAGCCTTTCAATTCTATATATATGTGTATATATATATATATTTAAAAGAAGCAGAAGAAGAAGAAGCCCAGTTCCTCTGGTGTTTCTAGAAAGCAGGTTCATCAATTTGTGATGTTTCTGCATTGTGTGGGTATATGATTATGGTAATACCGTATTAGTGTTATAGGTTTTTGTTGTTTTTTTTATTGTATGATAAAAAGTGAGGCTATTTGTTGACCTTTACTACTCCCACGAGAGAGAGGAGAGAAGCAGTAGGAGTTGTGTCAGCAGTGATTAAGTAGGAAAGTGTGCTCTCGGTGTAAAAAATAACCAGTTGTTGACATGTTGCCAGCTGCTGATTTTGTAGCTGTGAAGCGATTTTTCTTGTATTAAAGCATTTTAACATGTAGTGGTTTTATGTACAATTTAATCACTTAGATCTTTGAGATTCAATCTTGATTTTTTTTTAACCATCATTCCCCTTTACAGTGAGTTTCCTGCGCCGCCCGTGAAAGCAATGAAACCCCTGTAAGGTTTAATTTGCACACTTTAATCTGTATTTGTCTTATTCCATCCAGTTGGTTCAGTTTTAGCAGGAGGCTATCTATATCTAGCACTGGATTGTTATTGTAGCTTAGCTTGAGCTTTCGTAAAGAAGGAAACGGGCAATGCAGGCAAAAGGAGGACTGTTGGTAAAAGTAAACATATTCTATACAGACGGGTTTGTGTTTTGACGGAAAAATATGATCAAAGTTGCTGTTTAGTAAGTTTTACATTCCCGGCGGCTCATGACAGGTTGCTAATATTCATATTTGTTTGATGTGCTGTCGTAATTTGTTGGGAAAATAATCCCGAAACCTAAAAATTGTTTAAGTTGCACTTCTTCCCACTCCTTTTCGGGCATGTAAATGAACCTATTGTGCTGTTTTTTGTTTTGTTTTTTTTTTTCTCTAAGATGGTCTCGATTGTTGACTTGTACTATTATTTCTGTTTTACTTGTTCACATAAATATAATTTCATTGCATGTTCGGAATAAATCACTAAAATCAAATCAAATCATATCAAATCAAAAATTGTTTCTCGTTGTCACACACCAATTGTAAATTACAGTGATATGGGCTGACAATAGGTCAGGGAAGCTTTTCTGTGAGGCTTGGCTATGCATACAGGGACCATGCAGCTTTGTGGCAACTGTCCACTGATGTCTGCTGTGTAGATAATTTGACATTTCACTTCAGATATCTAGTCAGTGACACACACCAAAAATAACATGTATACACTCTCAGCTTTGAGTGTGTCGTGAAATTGTGTGAGGTGGACTGTGAAGAGCTCAGCAGTAGTTTTACTGAGTGAAGCTCAAGGTTATGAGAGGGTATATCTTAGCACACAGATGGCATTTATACCCGCCCTGGTTAAGAAGTAATTTCTACATCCAAATGAGATTTTGTGGTTTTTCAGATTTGAGAGAAACCTGTTCTGTAATTTAGTTTTACAGCGCGTAATGTGGATTTAAGCAGCACCGAGGTGTAAACACTGTACCAGCGGCTCTACGTGGCTTGTCACTGCAGATTGTGAGTCACTTGCTGTCGTCACCAGTCAGTTAACATGTTTGCGTGAATTTTCCTGGGATCAGCTTGGGATTTAGGCCACAGAGGCAACCTGTATGAGAAAAAATACCCTTTACACAGCAAATCATTATGTTCAGTATTCCGTTGCACGAGCTTTACAGTGTCTGAGAAGATTCCTGAGATACCTGCAGAGTAATCTAATTTCTCAGACCTTCTCGGAGACGTCCACACATCTTCTGGCCGCGGTTATCTTCGTGCTTTGACTGACACTTTGCCCTGTTTTGCGTGGGCTTGTGAGTCAGACTCATAACGTGTGTGTTAATAGGAGAGTCTTCAGTTTCACCAGCATAGTAAGGTTATACCATGGCTGTGTTTGACTCAGGAAAGGGGCTTGTTTTCTTGACTTCCAGTGACCTCTACTTTTTTTTTTTCAGACTTTTCCACTTGAAGAATGCTAGAGTATGTGTAACTCAATGCTACTTTTGCACCTCACTGAAAAACTTGCGATTCTAACAGATATTTTAATGATATACCCCTGCCCTGTGAACGTTAGGATTTATAACAATAAGCGGTTTCGCTGTTGAGTGTAGCGTACAAGTTTGAGCTTTTTCCCTGCTGATTTTGGTAACCTTGACAACTTAATGATGCCTTTAAATCGACTCATTTGTGCTCAGTCATCCTTTGCATGTTGCATGCTCAAAAGCTAATGGGTAGCAGTCTGACAATGATGAGAGTGTGAAAGGGTGTAGTATATAATGACACAGATGCCTTATCAAGCTTGACAAGTGTCATTCACAAACCTTGGTTGCTGCTGTTTCTTTATCACTGTGTTCACAATGAGTTGTCTGCAGACAGCCTGGTTCCATGTTCCAGCTGAATGCCCGTGACATGCCTTATGTAGTGATGGTTATCAGAGTAGTTAAAGTCTCCAAGGTGTATCAGAGATTTGACAGGTTTTTTCTATTCCAGTCTTCCATTTCTGACAGTGTTTGATAAGATGCCTTGTGTCAAGCAGTCGATCAGCGTTGACAGCATCAATAAAGTTTGTGCTTGTATTAAACCAAAAAAATATATAAAAAATGGGCCAGCTAAGCTGTAGACCATAGTGTAACTCAATTAAAGAATCCAGTTACTTACTGATAATGTGGATTTTCATCAGTTTCCTGCTGTATCAACGTTGTTGTACAGGCCGGCTTCTGGGCAATAGGCTTGGAATCCCAAAGCAACTCAGTAGAGTTGACATGTGAAAATTCTCAGCTATGTAGATGCCTTTGCAATGGACCAAAGGTTGAGTGGAGCCCTACCCCCCACCATAGCTGAAGGGATTGAGTTTCAAATCTACAGAAGCCCCCAGACACCTTGTTACTCCTCTAAATCTAACAAGAATAAAGTGTACAGACAGTTCAGAGTCAACTCCTTAAATTATCATGACCAGAGCTTCACACAAATGATCCAGCTGTTTACGTGATTTGGATGCAGCACAGGAATACTCCCCTGGCATATGGCTTATGGCTGAGAGGAGGCCGGATTTCTTGAAAGGACCTTTATTGGTTTCATTGCAAAACTCTGGGGTTTAAGTATGCCGTTCACAGTTTCAGATTTTCCAGCAGTAAGTAAAAATCTTCTAAGTACAGTGGTAGTGCAGGGGAAATCTCAAGCCAACTCCAGTTCAGATAACAGTGCAAAGTTTGGCTGTACTTTCCTCTGTTAGCTCCATGACACTGAAAACATTGGCCAATGAGACCAGTCTCTGCATTTGTTTGCAAAGTTATGTTTCAAGGACGTGTGGATGATACGGTCAAATACTTAATATCAAGGTGTATTTGTTTTAGCTCTGGACCAGCTCCGGAGGAAGGTGTGCTTGAATATATTATCATCCGGGAAATGGCAAAATCTACCAGTTACAATTGTCCTGGGTGTTGGATTTTCAAAGAGTGTTGAGGGGTTAAAGGTTTTTGTGGAACTTTTGCACATGGGAAGTGAGCCCTGGTATTAAAATATCTAAAACCAGCAATAACAAAACCGAACAAAATCTTTTTTTTTTTTTTTTCAAAACTTGACATTTTCAGTGACACTTGCTAATAGCTTGAACTGAAACCTGCAGGTTGTTTCCTGCAGTGAGGGGGACTTTGAAAAGGAGCATGCCTGCTGAAATGTCAACCTTATTTCAATAGAATACTTCCTATTAGTGAGACTGTTGCATATGTACTGTAGACATCTATAAAGTAATATAATTGTGTTCTAAATCCAAACCATGTGTCCACATTACAGTGATCATGCTGCTTTAAATTATTCTCCCTCATGAAGTGAAACTGTACAGACTTCATATCATATGAGTGATATGGTTAGAAATGTTAGCGTAAAATTGCTTAAATCATTTGACCATAGGTTTTTTAGGGTAAGAACATTTCTGAAATCTAGAGATAGAAGTTTTACAGCAATATAAATAAAAATATATGCATAAATAAAAATAAAGAAGAAAAAGGACAAAGAAATTAAGAATGATAATAGTAATGGATTGGATTTCTATTGCGCTTTTCAAGCCACCCAAAGTGTTTTACATTATTGATCCATTGTTCATTTATTCTCACGTTAACACAATCTGAACATAAAGACAAACAATATGATGTTTATTTTGATAATCGCTGTGATAATCAAAGAGTCTCTGAGGAAAATATATATACTATGATTACATACAACTACATTGCAAAAGTGATTTCACAATAAGCATTGTTCATCATTTTATCGTCCTGCGCTAGTTTCACTCATTTCCTCGTATCTTTTTCTTTAGTGCTATGCAGACCAGGTAATAGGTGTATTACTGTGACTGAATACCACTATTTTGTCACATGAGAACGTGTTCAGCGGTCCTGCTCCCCAGATCATGTTAACTTACGAGGCAGCTGGATTTGCAAGATCGCATGAGAATCACAAGATCACACAAGAATGCAGCCGTGTTCTGCTACTTTCTGCTAATAGATACACTAAGGAACAGCTAATAACTCACCTCTGTGCTGGTGCACATGTTCCTACTGCTGTCATCCAACTCTAAATAATTTCAAATCATGGTTGATCTGTCGTTAACGGTCCATTTGAATGCATTTAACAGCCTGATGGTTTCATTTAAAGTCTAATGTTGTGTGTAAAGTCAGACTGTTAATTTCAGGTATCAGTGTAGAGTCACAGTTCAGTTTGTCTTTTCAACAACTTGTGTTGAGGCTCCAGCCAACACTGCAGCAACAAAAACATATGAATGAAGATGAATGAGTGAATTACATGTTTGTGTGTGTGTGTGTGTGTGTGTTCATTCACATCTGGCTTGTACTGCTTCTGCTTATTTGTTTGCTTCTGTTCGTCTATCTCCAGGATTACACAAACTGCTGCATGATTTTCATGAAACTCAGAGGAAGGATGAACCTTAGGAATTTTACAGCAGATCCCTAAAATGTCAGGAGCCTAAAATAGTTTTTCACTTTTTTTGTGTCAAATAGGGCTTTTGATTTAATTACTGGGCTTCAGGGCTTTGGTGGAGGTGTGCCCTTCTAATTCATATAGTAAAGGACAATTTTTGCTATGTTTTTATTGCTAATTGCTCATTTTTAACTTTAACTATTTTTCAAAGTAATGAATAGATTTCTCTGCATGTAAAACAAATAATGTAATGAATACAATTTTCACCCAGTAAAAATGTAAAGGTAAATGTAGCTGAAATGCAGAGACTGTGTTGCCTTCTTGTGTTTACAGCAGGCTAAATGTCTGATATAGACATTAACCGTTTGCATTCGTGCACACTGTTGGCCTTTTGATACAGCCTCTGCCTTTTACCCATGAGCTTAAGTCATTTTGAGTCATATAAAAGCATGCTTCAAAACCCCCCAGCTCTAGTGACCTTGTAATAAGTGGAAAGTGGAAAGCTCGTGCTGACGGGCTGGTTACAGGCCTCTCACATGGAGGACTAGTGGACAGTGTAACCCATGTGTACCAGCATTTTCTTCCTTTCTTAGACAGTCTGAGCATGATTATCCCTACCATACACATTAATGCGTCTTCTGTGTGTATTAAATCTCCTAAATGCACCTATAAAGCAATGCATCTATATATATCTTTGTTGTTAATCCATTAATGGCTCTACACATGATTTAGAGCCTTTCTTGCCTGATATTTGTGGAAGAGCAGCTGGTAGAGTTGGATGACTGTAGGCAACCAAACAGAAAAAGGCAAATGCATATTGTTCATACACAAAGTTATAAAGAAAAGGGTTTTTTATGTCTACCTGCTGGTGCCTTTTTGTGTAGCAGAATGCATGCTGCTCTTAAAATTGTAGCTTGTTTTGTACTTCATCGTTGCTTAATCTTCAAGTTTGTGTCATGTGAAGGCTTTTTCCTGGAAGACATGCTGTAAATTGCAGTAGATGTTATTCACGGGAACCCTTGGGGAATGCTGATGGGGAGATGCAACATATGTAAATTTGATTTATAATATTAAAGGTCATAGTAATGTTGTTATTATTATGTTGTTTCAATTCAAATGGAAAAGAGGACCCTGTGTTTCAGTACGATGTGATGATGTCTTTGCAAATTAATTCAGGTACAATTATCAGTTTTGGCCTAACTTGTCATTGGTGGATCCAGAAAAAATGAAAGGGGGGAGGGGCATTATATATACACATACATATATGATATCCTTCTCCGAATTGTCATATTCCTGCTCATACTGTGTATTACAGTTCATTCATATTTCACAACACAATATACACTTTAATCTTAATTAACCCTAAAACTTAGATATAAACGTCACATCCCGAAAAGTACCAAGACAATCACATAACAAATAGGTCAGCCTTAGTTAACGGTTCGGACTGCAGCGCGGAAGACCGGGGTTCGATTCCCCGTCAGCGCAGCAGTCTTTTTCTGCAGGTTTTCAAATTGGGGGGGTGGGCGCAGTGCCGCAGGTGCTGGTAGGTATATCTACCATTGCAATGTAATTGCATTATCAAAGCAGTATAAAACAGTGAATGAGGTCAATCATTTAGATGTAGATTAGAGGGCGTTTTTAAAGAAAGGTACTTAAATCAAGGTCTACACTAGGCTGACTCTCAGCTCCATCTCCAATAAGCAAATCAAAACTGGAATATTAACAGGCAATGAGAGACTGGGTGATTAAGAAGCCCCTAATTACTCTACAATTTAGAAGTGTTATTTGGCAGGAGGCTACAATTATGGGTCTTAGATAAACAGTGTCCTTGTCCTAATTGCAGGCAGCAGTCTGCTTGGTGCCCCCCTTGGTAACCAGTGGAAAAGAGAGTGATTGCTCAGTGTGTCCATGCGTCACCTTTCTGTCCTCTTCAGTCAAATGTTAACCTACATACAGAACATTGATTGCTGCACTGGGCTGAACTGACATAGAAATGATTTTCATCAGGTTCCTACGGTCCCAAGGATAAGGATCACAATGACCTCTGGCTTCAACGTGTGTCATTGCTCCATCAAACAAATGAAACTATTTAACACATGGTAGCTCTGGCACACATTCATTTTTCAGTTGTTGCTACACAGGTGTAGACATAGTTTTGTGTCTCTGCAATAGTGGTTGACTGATATGGGTTTTTTAAGGCCGATGCCGATTTTTAAAAATTTAGTCAGCCGATGGCCGATATCTACATCCGATTTTTGAGGCTGATATTTAAGGCTGATTTTTTTTTTTTAAGCACATTGATCGTAAAATACAGTTGAAACACTCAGATAATTACGATTTTTACGCAGCAATATAAATGAAATTATTAATACAAGTACACATAGTACTCTTTTAACATTTGTTGAACTTCAAGTGCTGCCCACACAGGTGCCTGATCAAATATCGTACAGCATTTTTACTACTGATCACATAGTCAGCTTTCAAAAAAAAAAAATTAAGGCCGATGGCTGATATTGAAAAAAATCAGTATATCGGTCTACCGCTGCAACTTTTTTAATGTTAAGGTTCATTATCAGGTTTAAAATTTCAATTTAAAGTTCAAAATAAACCGGAGTTGCTGCCAGATGCTTCCTTTGCCTTTTTGTTATTCTTAAAGTTAAAATGTTAAAGTAATGACCATTCCAGATGTACAAAATACTGTATACAGTCCATACTCAATTTACGAATAAATCTGTCAGTGGCAGAAATTTAGAGAAATTAAAAGACTGATCTCAGACTGTGATAGCAGATACATATCGTTAGCTTCATAGCATCATTGCCGAAGTCATATTTTTGGTCAAATTGTGATAACTGCAGAAAATGGAGCAGCAGTATTAGGAAAGTAAAGTTATGCAGATATCACAGTTTGGCCAAAAATATGACATGGCAGTTATGTTATGAGGCTAATGATATATATGGTATTCCAGAATATAATAACACGATAATGTTAGTGTAATGTTTATTTTTGTCATTTGAGTAGCTAATTTCAGGTTTCCACAGGTTGTGATTACAAATAGTCCATAAGAAATTTTCACGTGTAAAGTAATTAACTGTAGTAATGAATGAACAATAGTAATTAACACAGATTGGTATTTGCAAATACAGAGTTTTTAGTATTATAGTTGATGGCAGTATTTTATTGTAAAATGCATTTTTTTTTTTTTCTTGGTGGTGTATTATCCTCTAACATCACCTACATTCAGTGATGGCTTTGTGGCAGTTGACAGATCCATTTTGACGTGTGACTGAATAATTGCACTGGCTTTAAGAGGTTAGATAAAGTGTCATATGAATTGAATGAAGTCACTGAAAGCCATTGTGGAGTGAGACTGAACATGACAATGCTGTAGTACAATAGTCAGTTTGCTTTTAAGAGACTGAATCAGTGAAGATGTTGAATGAACAAGGATGAGATGAGTCTCCAGCATTCTACAAACTCTGCCTCAGCCTGTAAGATCACATGACCTGACAGTTAATTCACTGTCATCATTCTTTTATGAAACCCTTTGTATAAAAAATTACCCTCGGAAAGCTTTCAGACATTTTAAGCCTCACCTGTTTTTCTGCCAGCTGTGTGTATTTTGGTGAAAGTCACATTGAAAAATGGATGAGTCCATTAGTCAGTACCTGCTGTCCATCTTAATAAATATTGTAGAGCCCCTATTTTCTGTGAACTCAACTATTTCATTTTCACAGTAAGGTCGGCAGTGTAATTAGTATGACCTAAAAATACGACACTTCATTTATTATGTAGAGATCAAGTAACCACTTTTCATTTGTGGAAATCTTTTTCCTAATTGCATGATGTTTGAATATTTCATTTCTACTGAGGGAAAGTGTGTTAGCTGGTTTTTGTTTTCAGAAACATTCCCCTCACTAATGAAGATAACCATGAATAAATAATTATTTTTATGTCAATTTCAGCACTGACATCATCCACAATAAAATTTTACTGCTTGAATTTAAAAGGATTTCTGCTGATGCTGCCAAGCTGCGACGGAGAGGGTATCATGTGCTATTAATGCCACAGCTGGGTTAAAAATAAATAAATAAATAAATACTGCATCTGAAAGACATAGTGGTGGATTTAAATCGGTATATTTTAACCTATAATCTACATAATCCATGTATGAATAAGATAATCATCCACCCATGACTATATTTACATTTATGAACCAACAGTCTGGCATAAATGCAACACCTATGGTCCATCCATTAAGGTATTATGAAACATGCTTTTCATTGTTATATAACCATCAGTAAGCTTTTGATGAAAATTAATGCTCCCCTTTTGTATCGTGTTTTTGAAGGCACGACTAGTACCTTGTATATTAATTCACTTATATAACACAAGAATTGGCATCTTTTAATTTGACCAAATGCTAACGCAGTAACAGCTAGGGGTCCGTGAGATGTTCGCTGCCTCTCACAGCACACACAATGTTTCCATCAAGGACAAAAGTGCTGTTCTTCAAGCTTACGACCAGAGCAGGGTATAATTAGGAACTAAATGCTGCTTTAAGTCAGAATGTGGTCTGCAAGCATTTCCAAAGGACAACCAGTCTTGTGGTTTGTGGTTTTTATCATCAAATGCAAATTGCACAGTTGAAGAGGAGTGGCACTGACTCATAGAGTTTATAATATCCAGGAACCTCATCCGCTAAAACATTCATGCGGTGCAATATGTCAAAAGTAACATATTCATGTTTTTTCCAGATAGTGGACAGGCCATTAAAAACAAGATTCAGCAGAGTTATAATTTTCTAGACCCCCCCCCCACTATTTTGTGAAGAAAACGCGTACAGGAAAGTCCAATAGCCCTTGGGAGCTAATGTTGAATATATGCCAACAACAAGGAAGTGAATGTTAGCTTATGGTGTAAAGAATGGCAAATGACCAAAACAAGTACATAAAACAAACATTCAACTGTACTCCCATAATAGAGGCGCTTTACTGTGACCAGAGTAAATATTATCTCTATTTATCATCCATGTGACGAAGTGTGATCTGGAAAGGAAAGTCTCACTTTATACGATCATTTACCTAAAAATCTCATCTTCACTGACGGATCAACCAACACAGGGAGGCATTATGGGATGACTCTGAAGTGATATAGAAAATTAATATGTGTGTGTTTCCAGTCAAAATATACGATCAGACTTGTGGTCAGAGGTTTTATGGTGACAACTAAAACATGCACACACACAAAAAAAGGAGGAGAAACAGTGTGTTTCCTCCCGACATTCGATTCAGGATAACGAGTCGCATAAAGGTCGATTTAATCCTGTGTTTATAAAATCTTGTGAAGTTTGTTTGAAATGGAAACCGATATCTTCTACAAAAACATCCATAAATACAGTACAATAAAGTTCAAATTTATCATCCTTGGACATCTTTAAGAAAATATAGAAAATATCACATTTCTCAAGATGATTAGTTACTTAGTCTAGTCATTATTTCAACAGTGCTCTGGATTATATGAATATATCCATAGTGCAGGTATCAAATTCCCTTATGTTCCGATGAGGTGAGCAGGGTTTTTATTGTTTTAGTCAGAGAGGCCGAATATCTATGATGCAAAACTAAACTGAATGGTTTGTTGTTGATGTTTAGTTGAAAACTGCTTGTTGAGCAAAAAGAAGGCCCTTTCATTTGCATTTGGCTGAAAAAAAAAACACCTCATATGTTGTATTACATGCTCAATCATTGTACATTGTTGTCCATAAACTTGGAATGAAATATTTTTAGCTCTTCTTATGAAATAATTATGACAAGGTGATTATTGATGCATAAGTAGGAATAAAATAACTTTTTTTTTTGTGGGTGCATGAGTTGAATTCTAATATTTCAACATATGCCAGACTGTGTAGCCTGACCCCTGATATAAATTATAATGTAAGCATTTTCCAATAAAGCTATTTGAATATGGTCCTAAAACTAAATCTTCTTTTATTTTTTCAGTGTTATGGGCGATTTATCATTTCAATCAGTTGTTTTCTGGCTACATGACCTGAAGGCAGAACTTGATTTCTTTGCTAAATCAATACACTATAAACGATTGTAGAAACACTTTCACATTTAATACATTAAAAGAAACAATTTTGGTTTACAGTGGAGTTATTTCACTTTTTAGACATTTTTCATGATTATCAGAAAAAAAAACTCAATTAGTCAAATCAATTCAATATACTGCCCAGCCCAAATTCCAAGTATACTACCAGCATAACTATATGACACAATCATTTAGAAATAAACATTACAGTACCAATACAAAATATCATATGCAGATCTTTTAAGGTAAAATAGCAATCTTGATTTACAATTTTTTTTTCACTTACTGTAAAACGTAGTTACAACCAAGCTGTGTTAAGTTTTCTTCTAGTTTTCCCTTTGTTTATGATTCACAAAATGGCTTTTCGTTGTTGTCATTTTACTAAACACTTCACCTTTTTGCATCAGGTTGTAACAATATTGTAATATCTTCAAGAAACAAACAACAAACCTCTGCTGCAGAGTTTCATTTACATAGAGTCGCAGCCTTATTTCTCAAGCCAGAATTTTATAATGAACCAAAAATGTGCTTATGCTAACGTCTTTTGCATCACTGCTTCGGTAAAGGACCTGTGTTATTCAGACTTAATACAATGGAAGTACTTGTCATTTCATCAGTCATTATTTCTTCAGCAATAAAACAGTAATTTTCCACAGAGTCCTACAGGTAAAATAGGTTTAACTGAACTCTATTAATATGATCCATCTCTAAATTTTGACTATAAACAGACTAAAATAAAAGTAGATTACATATCACAGTAACTGTTAAACTGTGTTGTAAGTGTATTTGCAGAACTGCATTAACTGTATAATGTGAAAAACGTAAATCCCAGTAAATACTTTTTGCTTGTTTAAGTCTGTTTGTTTGGGCAAATTTCGCTGCACTGGAGTTTTAGCCTCCTCCTCCATTCACTGGAGCCTGGATCAGTTGATTGTTGATCAGTTACGAGTTAGACATGTGTTTAGTTAACTTTTTTATTATTGGATGCAACAAACAAGCTCATTTGGTCGGATTTCGAGTCAGATTTCTGAGTTGTTATTACAGATAATTACATTCCGTTCAACTCCAGGGTGTTATTGTGGTTCATTGAAACTTTTTGGATCGTCCGCGTCTTTGTTTTGGGCTTCCTAATGAAAATCGACCTTCCAAGTCTCAGCATTTGACTCTCAAATTCACTGTAGGGCATTTCAGGAAATGACTTTGGTCAACCACAACTTTCTTGAGAAAAAAAGCCGCGCTACGCTGTCCACAATCAAGACGTTTGGTAATGTACCGGAAACCCAATGTCTCCACTCAATGTACACTGTGTTTGGTATATATGCGCAAGCCCATTTCTGATTGATGTTATTTTTCCTAGTTTTTTTTTTTTTTAAAACCCTTCAGCCACAAAAATCAACATTCACGAAGATATTCTTTTTTGGCACCGGAAAAGATAAACTGTTACAGCCTAATATAACCTGGATTTGCTTACCAAAATACGTTAGTAATTAAATGCTTAAATTAGAAAAGTCAAACTAACTTCTACCGTCCCTCCACAGTGCGTATAGTATGAATATTTCGTTGCTGTGGTTCAACACTGTCTTGACAGACCTGCCTAAATACAGTTCTCTCAATATTGGTCTTACAGTATATCCTTGCAGAGAGCTGCAGTTTAAGTCATCAAGCCGCAGTTTGCAAAGACAAATAGAAACTTGTGGTTTATTCAAGTGGAGTTTGTATTCTAGCGACTAGTGATGAAAACACACATATTTATATGGTGTGTATTTTTCTAATTTTCATTTTGGCTCACACTCAAAAGCATTTAACAAAAAGAATACTGTGTTTTGAATGAAATGCAGTAAATAAGAATGTCCATGTTTCTCCCTGTGAGAGTTGTGTTTACTTTAGAGGTTTGGACTCTGGCCAGTGGAGGAGGAATAGTTTTCAGAAATAATCAGGGGGCACACTTATTACCCAGGATTCTCTTCTTAAAATGGTAAATGATACTCCTCTATATCCCTGCATGCAGGAGTCTGCAGATGAAGGAGAAATTCCTTTAGTTTTAGGAAGATAAATAACCCCCTAAACTCCATACTTCATTTGAGATTAATATTTAACTGTCGGCTTCAAAGTACATTTTTGTTCTTAAGTTATTTGATTGTCTGCTTTATGTACACATTTGATAGAAAAACATTTAAAAGGCCAAAATGCTAATGTGTAGTCCGAGTAGTAAGTATTATCTGATGTAAAATGATCCTAATGAATTGACAATATTGCATAAAATATCCAAAGTGTATGATTTTTCCCTAAAATGTGGACATACATGAGTAAAAAAATGCTAAATCTCTGTGTACTATACAATATTATACAGCAGTACTAATGGCACTGACAGAGCAGATGACTTCCAGATGCACCATTTGTGATTTTCTGTCATTTAAGCTCTCAGTGAAGTCTAAAGTAACACCAGTGAGTTATTTAGATGAAAATAGTGTTACCGTCTCAGGAGCTGTCAGTGGAATATTCTATATTGGCATAGTTAGTACAGCAAACAGGTAGTATCTATCCTTGTTCGCCTGCGGTCAAATGTTGTTCCATCTGTGGTTGTTTACTGTGCAAAGCCATAAACGTCTTCATTCTGTAACCTTATTCAGCTCTCAGACTGGACATCCTTATTTCAAGCCTGAAAGTAGTGAAAATATTGATGGATTGAGGTATTATGGTTTTGTGTGCAGCAAACCCATGACGGCTTGGTATTTACAGTTTCATTTTAAGCGCCGAAATTACGCACTTGCTTTAGAGACAATGTATACACATCCTTGTTAAATGACTCCTTGTCAGATTTAGAAGCTCTTTAAATATCACATAGTCACATGAAAGGATTTAAAACTGCAATTTATCAAAAAGTTTAGTTTCTTGCAGTATTTACAGTAGTTCTCATGACCACTGCACAAATGTATTTACTGTCTGCAGCAAAGACAGTGGTAGTTAATGGGTGACAAAGGCAATAAATCACCATAAAGACCTTTATCTGTTTTATTAACTGCCATCATTACTGTCCTGATGCCCCAATCAGAGGCTATCAATTGCTATATGATTTACTGAGTTATTTTTCACTCCCAACTATTTTGTCTCTAGTAGGCGAATTATGACTGGAATTTTTAACAATGAAATTAACTTGGTTTAATTAAAATTCAATTTAGAAAAGAGGTCTCTCAAAACAGCTACATTGAATTGCATTAAATTACAGACAGGATAGGACCAAGTAATAAATATGGTAATAATATACGGGCACTGTGGAATGTCCTTTATGTCTCCAATTGACAAATTCAATTGCATGTGGCGTCAGATGCTTAAAGTGAATTTCTGTCTGTTTACTCACCTCCAGGCACACAGTATGGCATAGATTGTGTTTAATGCATATTGTATTGTGTGTGGTACATATTGCGTTTTGCTGCTCTATAGCTTCAAGCACCATGAAAACCCAACCTGACAGCATAGATAATCCTTTTGATTTGTGCACCGGTCTTAAGCTGTAGTTTTTGCACTGGGCTTGAATTTCTGTTTTCATAGTCCACTTTGCTCGTCACGCTCGGTTAAAAATAAATGCGGTCATTTTCAATATCGTCACATTTGTCATTGCCCAAAAGTGATCCACGGGCAAACAGCAAGGCGGTCAGTGAATGTACTAGAATGGAAAATGGTTCCTTTGAATGGAAAACACTTCTGAGGTGACATGTCGCTCTCAAACACCGTGTTCAAAAGCTGAGGAAGCACAGGGTGTAGTGTGAGACATGTTGTGAGTTAAAAAAAAAAAGAGGAAGAAATGTCATGTTTGTGTTTTAACTTTGTCATGTACGATTAGTGACCGTGAGACAGCTTCAGACTCGGACAAAATGAAACTGATAGTGTCTAGTAAAGGGAAAACAGTCTTGTGTGGTTCCTGGACAGTTGTACTATTGTGGTTGAGGTGCAAACTCATTCGACCCCAGTGTCACATCCAGGCCACACTGTCACAATCTGAAGGTTTATAGTGAAGGAAATTGGATTTTTCAGATGCTGCTGCTGCTGCTGTGACCATGGATGCAGACAGCAGTAGGTTAGAAGGAAATCAGCCAACCAACCAATGGCATTTCATGCATTTTGTAGCCAGTGTCAGAATTTTTGTCTTGGAAACAGAAATGCGCCTAAACATTTTTCCCATAATTTGTCACATTCTTGTAATGTTCCAATTTTTCAATAGTATTTATTACTGGCATGCTTCTATTTATTTTTATATATTTTTTTTATTTTTTACTTTTATTTTGGATCAAATAACTTTATAATGCGGTAGTTTTTCTTTTACACTGATTGACCCTGTTGTCAGTCACCTCAGATGAACTTATTTTACATTTTATGTATTTATTTATTTATTTATGCTTTGACCTTATCAAAAAATCTGTTAAGATCGTAGAACTACACAGACTTGACCACATAACTCCTGTTATATTTTATTGACACTAGCTCTTGTCAATGGGTTATGACAGGTTATTGATTACATCTATGGCTTTTCGTCTGGTAAAGGTTTCACACTGTCTTCCAATTATCAATGTGAAAAAGAATTCATTTATCAGACAGGAGTAGGTGTAAGCAGGTAAACAAACAACTGCTCCAGTCTGATACATGAATTCTTTTTCACATTCTGTGGCTTTTTCCCACTTACATGAGTCTGTAGGTTTAATAGTTTGAATTGCTGATGTGATGCGTAGTGTTTTAGCTCTGGCCTGTGTGAACCAGTTAGTAAATTTACTTTTAAAAGGAGCTTTGTAAATCAAGTATGAAGGAAATGAATAAATTAAGGTTTTGAAGTATGCAACCCACGGACACAAAATTATTGTGCCTGCTTTTAAGTTTGTTTTTTTTACATTTGCATAACTTGTCACCATGGTTTTCTTTTCTTTTTTTTTTTTTTTACACAGGTTTATGCAGATGATGTGCTCACTAAAGAGGAACAGATACTCCTGTTGTTAAAGGCCAAACGGAAGTGTGAGGGTTACATCAAGTCCAAACACAAGATTCCTGGTGAGTATTGCCTACAGCGTTTTTTAACCCTCAGTGACCCAAACAGCCGCCAGCAACTAAAAGTATCTATTGATCTAACATGTGTAATAACTTTTGAACCACAAAACAGATCAATATGTTGAAATAAGTCACTTAAAACACACTTTCTTGGGTTTTCAGCAGGATCAAGTATGACCCATTAGGTTGTTCACAAAATGGTAATAATATCATGTTCAGAAGCATTGATTCACCGGTAAAACCCATGTAGTTCGACAAATAGCAGTAGTTTTAGGTGTTCTTTCATGGTGATGTTTTGGTCAGGTGTTTAAAGGCCCTAAATTCAAAGGTTATTTTATCAAACCTGAAGAAAAAAGTGACTTCTTCAGCAAAATGTATCACTAATGGCTTTTCCATTGGACAAAACTTGACTGATATTTACTAAATGTGGAAAAAACAGAAGTGCGTCATGTCAGTTTTTCCATTAAATCACAAATGTGATGCTTGGTTTAGTTATTATCGCGATATGTCACGATAAGTAATTCCATAAACATGGCAACGAACATAAATATCACATTGATTTACAGATACAGTCATTATTATTATATATTACCGCGCCATGTTTTTTGTAAAACTCTTCTTCTTCGCTTTATGTAACATCTGTCAACATCCATTTTTTTTGTACATGTGACTAGTTGCGGAAAAAGGTCTTTCCATTGCAGCCTCTTGCCAGCGTGAAAATTTCCATCGAAAAACGCAAATTTTGGCGAAATTGTCGTTTTTCCATTAGGCAAATATTTATGCGCAAGTTATATTGGCCCAACTGGAGGGTCAATGGAAAAGCCACTACTAAGTGACATAAAGTTATAAAGTACATTTTGCTGAAAAAGTCACTTTTTCTTTCAGTTTTAATCAAATAACCTTTGCATTTAAGGCCTTTAAATGCTTGACAAAAAAAATCAACATGAAGGAAACATTCGTGGGTGAATATTTTGCATTAAAACTATTCACACTGGCACCGATGTGAGTTTGCAACAATCACAACAGTTGTTCAACAAAAGATTTGACTATATTCATGCCAGGCTGTTTGATAGTAATGGATTCAACATCAAACTCATCACTATCCTGATGGTCCAGATGTTTGTCAGTGCTAGGGTGACCAGATCCTGACTCACTAGATGAGGGACATACTTCATATATTTTATTTAAATGCAAGTTTGCTCAC
>JAPQRQ010000010.1:17860426-17872468 GCA_037367365.1 Apogon talboti | reverse complement strand
TCTTTCTTTCTTTCTTTCTTTCTTTCTTTCTTTCTTTCTTTCTTTCTTTCTTTCTTTCTTTCTCTCCTGTTATTATATCCACTATTAATATTCCACTGTTGATGAACCTGTACAGGACAATATGATCATATACTGTACATTTTTATGTCTAGATATTTGTGGTCAGCTATCAGATATGTACTGAAAAGCATACTGAGCAGTCTACAAATTTCAGTGTGTAAAATTATGGAGTTGTTAAATGGACAATGCACAGGAACGCTGTATGAAGCACTTTACCGCTTCTTTTTCTCGTTCTTTTTATCATATCTTAATTAAGACTCCCTCAAATATACACTGTTGCCCATAATGATGGATTTATTTTTTTTATTCCTATTTAGAAAAAGTATGTTTCAAGAGAGGATTTAAAATCAGACACTGAGTGTGCTTGTCTGATGTGCAAATGTGGGTTATTCATTGAAGTGTTCTGTCCTCTATAGTGGAGGACATTTCACTAAATAACAAGAGGAACAAATAAAAAATGATCATAGTTTAATGATAATCGTATCGACTCATGAATGATAAATGACCCTAAAGCATATTTTTTTTCTGCATATTCACATATTCACCTTTTTGCACCAATATTTGATTTCCGATTATAAAGCAACAGTCTATTGTGATCATAAACAACAAAATAAACAACAGCAACTTCACTGCAAAAGACACTCAAGCATTTCTGAATCTCATGTAACCTTTAAATAAGCTGAAAGGAGAATCAGACTGTTAAATAAGAACTGTCAAAATATGCAGTTTAAAATCCACTTTTCTGCTTGATGTCTGTAGGACTAGCGTACCGTCGATGTGATACGAATGGGACGTGGGAGGCGGCCATAAGCAACAACAGAACATGGGCCAATTATAGTGAATGTGCCAAGTTCCTGTATCATTACAACCAGAGCCATGAAAAGGTGAGATCCATCCCATTTCCATTTGCACCATCTTTGATGCAGTCAGAATAGATTAGAGCTAGATAGTGATGCACTTAATAGGACCTTTTTGTGCTGTTTAACCCTGCTATTACTGAGCCATTTACAACACATTTGTTCCGTGTCTTTTCAGTAATGTACAGTATGAATACGCGTGATGATAGTAGACATGGCAGCAGCAATGAAAAGAAAATCATACCAAAGAGGCGATCACTCATGTCATGTCATCTTGTCATTACTTACTGAAAATGAAAAGCGTTTTTCTGAGGCTTCCTTTGATTCTGTCTTTTACAAATTCACATTATTTACCTCATATTCCATAAATTATAGGTCCAGAATACAACATAAACTAATCAAGAATTCCGCTCACTAATAATTTGTTTACAAAGCAACCCAGAAAGGAATGAAGAAACATAATACACAGAAAGATGCAGATTTTAAAGGCCTGAATTATCCTTCATCACAGCCTTCACTCGTCTGGGAAATCTTTGTACAATTGTTTTGTAACCTTGCCGCAGGGCCTCTGCTCAGCGCTCACAGTCTGAAGTCGTAAGTTGGGCTGGTAGCAGATGGTAGGTTGGTTCAGGTCAGTAAGTTCTTCACTATTGAACTCAACCACCAGCAAATCATTTCTCTGTTCATGAGCTTGAAACTGGAGAGGATATAAAACATACATGTTATATTATATTATGTATATCATGTTATATGTATATCATGTATATTATATTATACATGATATAAAACGTAAATATGCAGCATTGAAACTGAGCCTAAACAAAAATCAAGCTAAACATCCAACCCTGTCTCCCAAAGATAATGTTCATGTATTGCAACTCCAGTTTAGTTTGTTATAAACTGACTTGAACTGAACCGAACCGACAGCTTGATTGACAATATCTGCTGGTTATGATGACAACATGGGGAAAATGTTTATGGTTTGGTTTAGGCACCAACAGCGCTCGGTTAAGGAAACACGCCAGGGCTCGGTTTAATGCACAAAAAGTCAGCAAAGATATAATTAAATTTTACTCACCGCATAGTATATCTATTAATTATTCAAACCTTTTCCCAACTCAGACCAAAGCTTTTTTATTACCCAAACCTCAAAAGCTACAGGAGTTGAGATGAAAACTACGTTCTCTGCTGTCAAAGTTATGGATTTTCTACTTTTCTTTATCTGGCTGTGAACGTCTAACAAAGTAAGAGATATTTCAAAGACAAATTAAGTCTCCCAGCCACACAAACTAGGCACGATTACTCAAAAGCAAAACAAGACGTGGGCGGCATTTAAAATAAAATGTACCTGGAGCTGCATGTCCATCAGCGAGACAATTCGATACTTGTCTCATCTTGATCCAGTTCCAGCGATTTAGAGTAAGACGGCTTTGCCAAGACAGCAGACCAGGTATTGCTGTAGCATGATAATGAGTAGCTCAGATCTAACCTCCTAAGACCCAGCTATGGGTTTTTTGTCCATGTTTATGGACAAGAGTTTCACAGCGTTACACACAAAAAAAAAAAAAAAAACAACTGTCCACCACAAAGGACATTCCATAAAAATTTTAAAAATGCATCTGAAAAAACTGTTGCATCATGTTTCCAATTCAGGCAATTATTTAATTAAAAAAGCCAAAACTTGTACTTTCTTGACACTTCCTGGGTCTCAGGAGGTTAAGGTGTGTTTTCACCAGTGGCTTTTCTATTGGACACAAGCACAAAACTTTAGCGATATTTACTAATTGATCGAAAAAATATAAGTGCGTAATGTCAGTTTTTTCATTAAATCACAAATGCCATGATTTGTTTATTTATTATTGCAAGATGTAACGAGAAGTCATTCATGGCCATGAATCACGTTGATTTTCATATATATTCATTATTATTATATATTACCCCTCGATCCCATACTAAATTAAAAAAATGATTTGGTTTCCTCATGTTTGTTGTAAAACTCTTCTTCTTCGCTTCTTGTAACATCCGTCAACATCCTTTTTTTTTTTTGTTCATGTGACTCTAGTTGCGGAAAAAGGTCTTTCCATTGCAGTTTTGCGCGATATGCCAATTTCACTACACCCGAAAAACCACCTCTTGCCAGTGCAAACACATTTTATCAAAAAATGAGTTTTGAAATTGTCATTTTTTTTCCATTAGACAAATTTTTATGCTCAAGTTATATTCATGCAATTTGAGGGTCAATGGAAAAGCCACGACTGATTGGATGATTTTCACCACATCTGATATTATCTGTGCATTACATGTTAGCACTGTTTATCAACTTTGTAACTACCCTGAAAATCAGTGGCAGGTGGTGTTTTTCAGGCCTAGGTCTAGTGGTGTTCTACCTGTCTTAATGCACCTATTAATATCAATACTACACATAAACACAATATAACAAACTGGTATCTTAAGTAGGTAGAATGAATGTCATTACTTAAGCAAGAAACCCAATGAACACACCTTAGCAGATCTCCTGTCACTACAGCTATATTTACTTGATAAAATGACAAAAACATAAAAAAATTCTAAGAAAATATAATATACTCATCAAAACCAGTGCTTATTTTTTTGTATGTCTGTAACCACATCATTTCTTCCTCTCTGTCGGCCATTGTGTATTTGGAAAACAGCTGTTAAATCTAAACCAATATATTTTAGCTTATGCAAGTCTCTACAGATGGCTTTTTTGTTTGTTTGTTTTCTTGCTAGTTGCTCTTTGACCATCCAATCAAATTATGTGAAAATGCAGATGTTATTGTACACCTGTTAGATCGCCGCCATGTGGCCATGATGAAATCTGATTGGTTGAAGCAACAGGTTCATTGTATTTATTCAAAGCTCCAGATCCTGCAATGTTGATTCAGAGCCTCAAGGCAGATTTTATTTTTTACCCGGTAACACATGATGACTGAAATATGATTGGACAAACACTAAGTAAAATAAAGACAAGACATTATTGTGATTAATTGAACACATCTTAGTTGAGCAAATATAAAAATGTAGGGAGTAAATAGTAGGTGATTCTGATTCTTTATGCCAACAGAAAAGGCCTTCCTGGCTTTGACAGCCCACAACTGAAAATACATCACATCGCATTCATCTTATCCCTCTCCTATAATGTTAAAATGCCCAGCAACGAGGATGTTGGCAAGCTACATAAGACGACTACCTAAAGGAATTTTGAGTTTATGTTTTTTATTTTATTGTACCAGATGGAGAAACCATTCATTTATAAGACCTCTCATTATGTTTTTATTATTTCTATGTAGTTTTTAAAGCATTTTTCATTGCAATATTTTGTGCACAATGGTAAAATATGATGAAACACTGAGAAAATGAAGTCAGTAGAAGTTTATAGCCAGATTCTCTTTCAAGAGTAAATAAAACTTTAAGCCAAATGCACAATCTGTGTGGTATTATCCTGGCTTTGGATCATGGAGTTATCTCCAGTTTAATTTAGAATACATTTTAGGTTTGGAGGATTAGAATCTAAATTTCTCTTGAGGTTTGTCACAGTTCACTCCGGCATAATAACCGCCACAGCGTATTATCTTCCGAGGTCTTGTCTTTCCATAGAGGCTACGATTCTGACCTGGGAGTTGTGAAGCTGTTCTTGTTTTATTTTGGATATGTCTGTTTAGATGAGCCACATCTCCCAGAGCCCTAGGGCTGAACAGGTTGTAAAGATAAAGCAACTACTAATGCAGCATGATGCGGATGACATTGAGATACGGCAGGGTTTGACACAATTCGATGCAACACAATGTGCTGTGATATGATGCAGTGCAGAATGAATAGGATACTGCTCAGTTGAATGGAAGATTTAATTAAATTTCTCTGTTTCTTTTAAAGAACGCAGCCAATCAAATAGCTTCATTTTACTTTATATTTTTTTCCTTTAGAACTGCAACTTAGCACCTCATCAATACCGTTTTTGACTTCTTAAAACCTTTGGCGCTTTCACAAACTTTTCCGCACCAAACGTTTCTAACGTAAGTTGAAATAAAAGTAGATCTGGACCTCACCTTTAGCCACGCAGTCATTCATGACGGATGACAGACACATTGGAGAAACAGTTTAGAGAGGAAGCATCAGACTGCAGGTAAATATTAACCTTTTATAGGGCATTCATAGAAATAGTCTGAAATTCAAATTTTCAACCTTAGTGTGTTATTGGAGGACAAGACAAGACTTTATTACTTTGTGATTTTTTTCAAAATGTTTTATTGTCATGTAGAAAATCAAGTTCAGTGAAGTTACCATATATGGTTCCTTGCCCGTAAGTGGCAGAAAGAAAAAAAAATCCACAAAGTATATATAGAGATACAAGAAAAACACATGTAATGTGAAAGGAACATTATAACAACATTTTTAGAACATTAGTACAACATAAGTGCTGATCCAGATGCCTGTCAACATCCACATTATCCCTTTGCACATTATTGCTTACATTAGTACCATTACTTCATGGTACCTAACAAAGCAGGTACACTCACTGTTCATGCAGAGGTGGACCTTACAGACCCTGTAGACCACATTGGACCTGAGATTGTTGACTCACTGTCCTCACTGGAACTGTTGCTGGACTCTGTCTTGTAATATGTGTGGAAATTACCAAAAATAGTCACTTGCCTGATAAAGGGTTAAATTAGGTCACAAATTATTGATCCATTTTCTAATTAATAGGCATCCTCTAGTACTTATGCATTAGTACAAATCAGTGAATCTTACCATCCTTAATTTGACTGTGATTTCTGGGGTTGAAGGACTGAACATGATTCCATAATTTCTATAAAAATAATAACTTTTTTCAATCAATAGATGAAGAGGAAGGGGTCACCAATTAGTGGAAGGCCCAGTGGTTATTGACCATGAACCACAGCTTTTTCTCTTTTCCCTCTGTTATTTTTCCATCATGTCGCTGTTGTCCTTACTCATTAAGTCAGGGAAAGTCTGCAGCACTCGCCTTCACACTTTATGGAATTTATTCTTACAATCCAAACGGAATTTTACAAACCAGTGTGATGAAGACAGATTGGACTTGTAACAGTGTCTGTCCTTCACTGTGTGAGATGTCAGCTATTGTAAGAAAACCTGTCATAAATTCTGTGTGACTGGAAAAATGTATGAATAAAAAGGTTTTATATATACTGCTCACACTGATATAATATATTAAGGTTTTATATAGGCTAATATTCGTAATGATCTAGTGTATTCCATTTTTAAACTATATAAAGAAAGCATTTTAATAATGTCACATGTAACACATAATTACATTGCATTTTAATGATTGAAGGTTGGTATTTTATTACATTTCAGCTCCAAGCGACTCTTGTTCGTAGTGTTGTTGTGGTCACAGAAAGTCATCAGAATAAGGACTTCAGTGTAATAGAGCTATTGTACTCCATTGTTTCTCTTATGGAAGGCCACAAAGGCTACAATAGTTGGACTTACTTGCATTTTCACCATGAAATAATATGAAACATCAGTTTAGCCACATACATTTTTCTCTTCCCTGCTTCTTGAATGTGGTGTAAAGGATGTGGGCATAACCTCATCACGGCGCCCTTTAATTTCTTTCTGACTTCAGATGTTTATGTTGATGGGGTCCCAAGGGAGCAGTTACAGCAGTTAATGACAAATGCATATGCACCCATGAAAGCCCCTCTCCCCTCCACTGCCATACCACGGACACCCACCACAACTTAGACACCCATTTCTTTGGCGCAGCGGCCTGATGCTAAATGATAACAGCAGTGGAGTATCTGGTTACATCACACAGGGCTCTTGGCCTCCTTCAGCATGTTGACGCACAGACGGTCTGGTTAGTGGCTCTCCTTACAGAGGCCTTTGGCTGCCAACTAGCTGCTGGTAGATCAAACTGCTCCGCCCAGTCTTTCTCAGCTCCGTCATCCATGTCAAAGTCTGTTTCCATCTGGGACTTTTCATACTTGAGATGGTTCTGTCCCCAGGTGGCAAAGCATTTGCAAATGCACTGAAACTAACTCATTTTGAATTTGTAGTTGGACAACCTCCAACCTACTGCTGCACGACTGCCTGGATGCATTACTTTTATTTCGCCCTTGAGAAAACGTGACATCAGCGTTCACTAGAATTTGTTGTTACAGGACTCCTGTTTCAGTGAGGAATTACAAATGTTTCACTAAAGCTGAAGGAAACACTGCCAGCATCACGTTTATGTAGAAGACAACCAGAAATGGTCATGCATTTGATTGTTGCAATGTTCTGTATCACTCTGTAACTGCATCAGCTGCAGAACATACTAGTGAAGACTGTTAGAAACTGTAAAAATAATGTTAAGAATATGCAGTTTCCATATGTTTCCAAATTTTCCATAGTTTGGTGTTCAGGACTGTGTTATTAACCATGCCTGTCATTTCTTAAAGGTTTAGTGTGAAAAAAAAAAATCATAATTATGTTTCCATGAGTATATTATCACATGAATATGAATAAGAACAATTATGTATTTGTTACCTTAGAAATAGTCATTTATAGCTAAGAATAAGCATGCATTTATCATATTGTGACACTTTTTCTACAGTAGTGCAGGAGAAACTACTTTTTTTTTTTCATTTCATTGCAGGTGGCATTCAGTGATAAGGTGCATTAGGGTCACCCACTATATTTTTGAGTGTGAAACAGAGTTAATATCCATCTAACCGAAAAGGTCAGAACAGACAAAACCAACACTGAAAGCTGAGGTGAGGGGGCGTACGACTTCACCAGTAGATGTTGCTAAATACCACACACTAAACCCTTCACCCTTCAGCAGATATGCCAAAAAAACCGTTTAGTGAAAAGTGCAGTTTGGAGTTTATTACTTGAATTTATTCGTAACTGAAATGTATCTGTGTTCAGTTTTAATTATGTATTTTTTATTAATACGTTTATAATTTTCTCTTCTAACAGGAGGTGTTTCACCGTCTGTATCTCATCTACACAGTGGGATACTCCATCTCTCTGGGATCACTTTTGGTGGCCGTGCTCATCTTAGGATATTTCCGGTAAGTCACCGCTACGTGTCTTTATGCTAAAACTAAATTTAGAACAACAAGAGAGGAGACAAAACTAGAATCTAAACAGTTTCAAATTAGGCTTGGACTGAGGAGTGATGAGTTACATGCCTAAGAGTCACTGTGATGTTGAACCATTGTGGGATTGTCATAAAGATGAAGAAAAAAAACACGTTTGTTGTCATCACACCGCCAACAGCCTAGTCCTCTCCCCATGTGCAATGTCAACATCCATCCCTGTGTTCTTGTAAGACATCATCACATGCCATTTCAGAACACATCACCCAAATCTATTCCAAACCGTGCTACTGAATTCAACTTTGCTAACGCACAACTGATAATCCGTTAAATTCATGAGGATATAATAAACGACAGACGTTTCGTGCAAACCTCCCTCTCTGTGTAAACATGCGACGTGGAGCATTTCGAGTCTTGGCTGTGACATGAGGCATGCACAATGCATCAGACCTCACCTTTGACTTTTCACTTTGACTTTTAACATGCAATGATACTGTATGTCTACCTTTGAAGAGGAGTCTGCCTCTAGGCTGAGGTATCGCATGCTTCATGATGTGACATTTGGGCTCTTTGTTATTTTCATGCTGGTTTTGACGACAAACAACCAATGTTCAGGTATTGATTTTGTAATTCTACCAAAGATTACCAAGATTATAGTTCAGTCATGCAATGTGTGAGAGGTGATCCTCTCCTGTGTTTTCTCCAGTTAAAACATATACTTTAGAAATAAATGTCATACAAAGGCTGAAAAGGTAAATACTGAATAAATAAACACAGCAATATATTTAAAAATTTTTGCCTCATCTTGCTTTAGTAGAAACAGTGATTTAATGAAGAAAAACCCTTGCACAACATTAAATTCATTTTTTATCGTTAGCTAATTAATTCAGGGCAGATTTGTCATTATTTGCTTATTTTGTTGAGCATAGGGAGTATCAGGAATCGATGTGAAGGCGCTGTTTACCAATGTTCCAACCAGCGTGACTACTACAGGAAGGCAGTCAGAAGGCTTTAGGAACACTCCCAACTGGCACCAGGAAATCTACCAACCAAATGAGTTTAATAAGTTATCCCAGGGGTCCATCTGACATTCTGGCTCCGTGCTGCGGGAGCGCTCCAGCCATGTCTCCCCTTCAGCATGTCAGCTCTTAGACAGAACCCTTCATAAATGTTTTCCAGGGAGAGAAAAGGGATATTTCACATTAGCAGTTGTGTTCTTTTTTTTTTTTTTTTTTTTTTTTCCACTGGGGAAATGCATGCTAGATTCATTTTCGCCCATCAGTCCTAAATCAATAGTTCTCCTAGGGATACTCTGTCAAATATTGAGTTCATAATGAGGTTACAATGAGAAGACAGATATTAATGGACAGAAATGGACTCAGTACACATTAAAGATTTTTTTTTTACTCATTCAAGAGAGCTTTTTGGGCTATTTCATAATCAGAAATATCATCATTAAGTTTTGTAACTGTGTAATGATAATAGTGACATTGCTATTGATCTAGAATTTCAGTTCCATCTCTGGAGCATGACCTCAAACTGCCACTCCACAGCAAACACTTAAGGCAGGATGTTTTGGCAGAATTTGTGACAGATAGACTTGTGCTCATCTGGAAGGAAATTTACATGCTTTTGGAAATTCTCAACACATGCTTGCAATTTTGTTTTTACAGCTCACTTTGAGCCGAGCAATTCAATATTTGTGCTTTTCAAGCCCCTAAATCTCAAGAATGTGTTATAGTCAGCGTGGAATTCAGCTGGCTCTAATTAGGATGAGTATTGTTCGACTGCGTGTGAAAATACTTTACACGCTTGTATGAGGTGTGCGAGACGAAACGCATGTACACATACAGATAAAAAAAAAAACACAAACACAATTTTCAACTGATCTGACTTGTGACCTTGTTGCTGTTGTTTGTTTTCTCTCTAGGCGATTACACTGCACTAGAAACTACATCCACATGCACCTTTTTGTGTCTTACATGCTAAGAGCTGTAAGTATTTTTGTAAAAGACATTGTGCTGTACTCTGGATCGGCCTTAGAGGACATGGAGAGCGCCACCGTGGAAGACCTCAAGTCCATCACTGAGGCTCTGCCAGCCAACAAAACACACTTTGTGAGTACGATAAAATATCTAAAACTTATGTATAGATGGTGTCAAAAACAAACAGGCAATATATTTTTCATTCCGTGCCACCAATTTTTCAATTATGTTTTATTTATTTTCTGATATGGATTTACATGCAAACAAAATCAGGGCAGGACTTACCCCTGTATCCTTGTTTTGATTACATTACATGCACAGAGAATTTGATTTGTAGTGGAACTGGGCGTTAAACATTTTCCTTCCTAAGAGGAAGTGGGCTTCAGCTAAGTCTCACCTGCTTTTCCAGCACTGCAGCAAATAAACTGTGCTGTTTGTCACTTTGCCAGGTTTTTACTAGACCACTATTTGGCTTTGCCCTTCATATTCAAAGTTTAAATAAATGGGTAAAATGAACACTTTTCATGCATGATTAAACAGTCTGTAATATGACTGTTGCAAATTTTAGTGGATACCTTCATCATTTTCTCACTTGGCTTCCAAAATTAAGTTACACTACATTAAAAAAAAACCATATTGTTAGGGTTTCTATATTGTATGACAAAGTGAAGGATTGTATATGTAATGTGCGGAATAAAGGCTACTACAATATTGTTGTTCTCTTTTGAAAAAAAAAAAATCAACACTACTAAAGCTAATTTCCAAGAGTAAATGACAAGCTATGTGTCCGATAATACCTGCTCAACACAAAGCCGGTCCTTAAATATAGGCAGGCAAAACTATAATAGGGATAAACTTCCAGTGTTTCTTAAATAATGTGCTACCAATTCACTGTTCACTTCTGTAAGATTAACTGAATAAATCTGACAATATAATTCAGCCAATTTCAACACTTTGTTCCAGTTCACTCATCTGTCATCCAGTTTCAGTCACTGCAGATGTGTTTTTTTTTTTCCAGCAAAACCATCATTTGTAGAAACTCAAAAGTGCAACAGGAAGACGACATTTATACATTAAAAGTCTGTTAAGCAATAAATAGAGTCTATCCATGGATGTTGCATTTGTATACAAGTCCAATGTAGTGTTTTTAACATTGTAGGATGAGTAGATTAGAACATGTTTTTGTACTAAATAGGTTTTATGTATTAAAAACAGGAAATTAGAATTAAAGACCTGACTCTAATACACACCAGCTTTTAAATACAGTCCTGGTACATTGTGCAGGTGAGAGAATTAAAGACCCTGGAAAGAAAATAATGTAGATATAACAGATAAAATGTAGACTCTAAATCTAGGAATGACATAGTATATTCATATTTGCTTCGTAATAAATAATGCAGGCAAATCTGATGTCCTCATCACAGTTGTTTATGCATATTTTCTCCAACATTTCTGATGCCAGGCTGATTTAATATCTACATTTCTAATTTGATGCACACCATAAACATTTGACATAAATCCTCATCATTGCAAAAACAGCAAACCTAAACAAACTTTATCATTCAAATTTCCTTCTGAATACTCAAGACTGGAGGAAAAAATCTGTCAAATCATACTTCAGCTGCACTAGTCCAATGACATGCTGTTGTAGCTCAATGGTGTTTGTTGCAATATAAAACGGAGAGGTAACATATGAAAATGAGTAACACTGACTTGAGCTGAATCGATGGTGAAAAAAGGCAGCATTGGCTCCTGCAACCCCCACACATCAATATAACAGCATGCAATACTAACAGGATTATTATTAACCTCTGTAGAAATCACCTCCTATTAGATCACAGTGTCCCTTTTGACATTTTCTGTTAAATGTCTATGAAGCTCACATTGAACAGGGACTGATTTCTTTTATTTCAATCAGGAGCTTGTATGTGACTAGGTTGCATTTCTGAATGAATTTACCCTGTCCAAAAAACACATAAAAATTGAAAAACTTTATATATATATATATATATATATGTGTGTGTGTGTGTGCGTGCGTGAGTGGGT